>VDFB02252616.1:31690787-31838320 GCA_007258455.2 Sequoia sempervirens
ACACCTCCAGATTAGCCAAAAGAGTGGTTCAACGAAAAGGAATGCAAACAAGATAAAACACAAAGACTTTTACCTCCCTTGTTGTTGATACCTCTTTGATTAGCCCTTGCTTGGATTGGTTGTGTGCTCCTTAGATGATGGATTGAGTGATTAAAATGCAAGCTTCAATATGCAAAATGATGAACAAAGATGGTTGAATGATTGAAAAGGCTTGAGGATTCAAATGGACAGCATGTAGTTATGAGAGTGCAAAAGTGTTGGAAATGCCCTTGAGAAGGGGGTATTTATAGAGTAATTTGAATTCTCTAGAGAATTCAAGGGTCAAGATTGATCCAACAAGGTCCAAGATGAAGGGCTATGGTGGGTTGAGAACCCTGGCCTTCACATCTTCCGACATGTGGAGGAATCCAAAGTGGACAAGAGGATATGAGGTGGAGATGAGTTGTCAAAAAGGTACATGAGGTGGAAAAGGACATGCACCTTGGGGGATGAGAGGATTTCCACAAAAAAGGATTTCTTGTCCCCAAGTGGGAGTGAAAGGGACTTTTGAAGAATTTTAGAATTCCTCAAAAATCTACATGGGAAAAGGAAAGGTGGTTGGGGATATAAATGTGAATTAAAAATTCACACTCATAGGATGATCTAGAGGGTAAAAGGTGGGCTCCAAAAAGGTGGGATTTGGTCACATGTGGAGATTGTGCCAAGTCCAAGGTTCTAGAAGCCTTGGGAGAATGAAATGTGAATTAAAAATTCACATTTAAAGAAGAGGAATCTAGAGCAAATAAATGTGAATTAAAAATTCACATAGGAAAGGGGGTTAACATCAAAAAGGAAAAAATGGAAGAATTGACCAAAAAGGTGGTGCAAATTTAGCTAATGATTTTGGTTAAAGTTGTGCAAATATTGGATTAGGCTAATTAACAGAAGATTAGAGGCAAGTGGCAAATGTAGGAGGATGTGACAAGGAGAGAGAAAGTGAGGAATTTTAAATTGATTTTTAAATCAAAAAGAGGAATAATGACTAAATTAAATAAATTGGTGTATTTATTTAATTTATAGAAGAATAAGGTAAAAGACAAAGTATTAATTATTAAATTAAATACTTTATCGGTATGGGACAAGGGGTGTAATATTAATTTAATAAATTAATATTAATATGATAGACGTAAATGCAACAAATTTAATCATATGGAAGTGATTAAATTTAGGTGTCTACAGTAATTATCAAATCACACCACTATGTACAAAGGTAAATCTAGTGGTTTAGAGCCAACTATGTAGGCAATATCTAGTACCTCTCCAAGAGATCCATTTACAAGTCTTGCTTGAATCCACAAGCTTCTTGTTAACATGACTCACTAGCCTCTGCATAGTAGGAGTTCTTAGAGAAGCTAGTCAACACCATCACAATGTTTGATTTTATCTGTGTTTTTATTGCATTTTTTTTGTTGTGTTTTCTCACTAAATTATTTGTAGAAAATAGGTACATTGATTAGTCAAAATATTTTTATTCATCATTTGACTATAATTTATTTGTGTGATTCATTAGTAATTCATAATCATGTTCAACTGGTTATGCATTATTCGTGTTTTGTAATGTTTAACAAAAGTCAAATTGAGTTTGAGTGTCACCTTTGTTGGAGTAATTAGGACAATCACTTGATAAATAATTAATTATTAGGTCCCTTATTACTTTAATTACTTAAGATAAACTTAGGAGTATTTTTATTATTAGATTGGGTTATTTATGCATTAAATTGTCTCATTGCATAGGATTAAGATACTTTTGACAATCTAGTCAAATCTTCATCTAGGGTTTGTACTTTTTCTTTTATAAGCATTCATTATTGTACTTTGTAGTCATCTAAAAAAAATTATTCAATTGACAATACAATTACAAATTAATCTCAATATTAGATGCTCGTGTGGATTCAATCATTCTCTTTTGGTTGCATAGCAAATTAGTTGCTTTGATTTCACATTTATGACATGTGTTTTGGTTGTAGGTGATTTTTGGGAGTTGTGGGGTTCACTATCAAATCCAACATGGTATTAGAGCACCAAATATGTGACTTTCTATCCAAATTCTAATAGATTTAGCCTTGAGGGGAAAATTGGCTCATCCTGGAGCAAAACGGGCATCACTCTTGAGTCCAAATTGGTCAAAAACCTAAGGATCGCCTATCATTTCGACAAATTTGGACAATTGAAAAAAGGAAAAAAAAATTAGCTGTAGGGAATTTGCATAGGAATCTATATGGCCTCATACATCCCTCCCACTATGGATTCTTCTCCATACATAGACATACAAATAATAAGGTTTTCAAAAAAAAATTCTATTTTTTTTCAAATTTTTGCAAAATAAGATAAATAAATAAAGGTTTTTATTCAAAACTTGGGCAAGGTTTGTATCCTACATAGGCCTTCCAAGCATGTCTTACAACCTATCCTTCCACCTACCATCGAACAATTGATGGTTTTGTTAACTCTTCAAATTTGCACCCTTGCTAAGTTGTAGAACTTAGCAAATTTGGAGCAACATGGGAACACTCCTAGGCTGTGGTTCACCTAAGCTTGGAGTGGACCTCCAAATAAGGTTGCCTCCTAATTATTGTCACCTGAACTACTGCTAAACTAATTCTTTTTTGAGGAAAGAGTACGAAAGAAACATGAAAATGAAACTTAACTGAAAGCTTTAAAATGTAATACACCAAGTACTAACTAAGACCTACAAATAGCTTGCACATAGTTCAAACAATGAAAAATATTGGCTTACATAGCTCATTCTGTATGCATTCTTGCATAAGTGTTTTATAAGAAGGTTTTAAAGCTAAACTCCTAGAAGGGAAGAAATTTCACAACTAAAAATCATTTGCATTTACAACACAACTTATAACCTACAACAACAAACTTTTCTGCAAAAAGGTGCTTAACATAAGACAAAATTACAAGGAAAAGCTAAATTTCATAAGTAATTTTCATCAATCACTAGATGCACACAATATAGCATGAAATGAGAAGGAAAAATATTCAATATCATTGATATCCAAGGTACTCACTGGTATACAAATCTATCAAAAGAGTTACAATCTGCTCCTGCTGAAAAGGTAACTGCAGAAATAAGCTACCACACAGTTGGAAAGAAAGAACTAACTTCAAAAACTCTGTTTGAAGTTACTTATGTAAAATTGAAACAACTGTTCCACACATGTCTTTCTAGAAACTCCTAGTTGGATGCAACAGAAAGGCCAAAAAAGAAGCTTCCAAAACCCCTCCAAAAGGTCATCCAAATGAAGAAAATTCAAGCCAAGACCCAAGTCACACTAAAAGAATGAAAAAACTTCCTCTAAATGGTCACCATTCCCTCCAAAAAAATCAAAGATAAAACTCACACACCTTCCCCATGTTGATCCATCATCATTATGTCTCTAAGATGCTTTGACACATGCTACTTATGTGTTTGCAAAAGCCTAAGACCCAACTGATTCAAACTAACTCCACCTTGACTTGTAAAAAATATAAGGCTCATATTGAAACACAAGAGAATTATAATGTATGGAACTATATCTTTGCATTTTAAATAGCAACTTGATTAAGTGCTTTATAATAATAACACATTAATCAAGTGCTTTACAATTCAAAACAATGCAAAAATAATAAGGCCATAGTTCGACCTTTCATACAAGTCAAGTCAACATAAGTCATAGACTCTCAAATATGGCATACACAAGGCAACAATAAACATAAGGCATAAGACTTATAAGTCTTAGCCCATGGGACACATTAATTCGTTGAATTTTTTTTAAACATAAGGTAAAAATACCTTTGTAGTTGGCTTTCACTAGGGTTTCAAACCCTAAACACAATACAATGTAAACCTAGCAAAAGCCATTTCATTTGACCATCAAACTTTATGGAGTTCCTCCTGGCCACCAACATTGGGTTTCTACTAGTTCTGTAAACACTTTCATGGTGGACTTTGAAGGAAAACAAAGGCATTTTCTCATATGAAAACAACAGAAAACATGGGTAAGCTATGTTCTAGCAGACTTTGCTTTTCTTTTTCTTCCATTTTTTGTAGAAGATATGCTACATTTGAGCTCTATTATACAAAAAATAACAAAACATTTTTATTTTCTGCATATTTTTGTTCAAGCTTCGAATATTATATACATAAGAAATGATGAAGAGCTTCATTAATGTATGTTTCTCATGCATTTATAGCTGCCCTGGTTGTGCATTTGATCTGCTGCTTTTAAACTCCATCTTAGTATTTATATTTATATTTCAAAACCAAACATCATCATAATATTTTGCTTTACCTCTTTTGGGCCGAGGGTTTGACCTCTCTATAGGTCGTGGCTTTTCCATTCTTTGTTGACTTTAAACACATGGGTATCTTCGTGCTTTGATGGTAAGATTTTCCTGTGCTTGAAAATGCAGTGATTTTAATGAGTATTTCATACATTTCTCTAGCATTTTTATATTTTAATGGTCATGGCCATATACTTCTGTAGAAGATACAAGTTCATTATTTTTCTCTGTGGTCGGCCCTTCGTCATATCCATAAAGAAATCGAGGGCTTTGTTCATTCTTTTTTGTTGATTTTTAAAATCATGGGCATCTTGTTTTTCACTATGATAAAACCGTGCAAGATTTATAGCATGCATGAGATTTCATAAGAGGTTAATCAGTTGAAAAAAAAGATATCTCAATCAACTGTTCCACAAAAAAAAGTTGTCGTGTGAAGAACAAATGGTTTGCAAAATGATTCAATGCCATTGCACAGTACAAGTATGAGTCAAAGAATCTACACATATTTTCCATTCCTTCATGAATACTACCTAGATTAGATGAATCTAATATATACCATCATTGAATTTTTCCTTTCATTTCAATTTGCATCTTTTTACTTTGGGAAATCTGTTTGTTTCAATTCACTGCCAGCCAAATATAGATGCTTTTATGATGTTTTCCATTTCATAGATATTATTGCAGTACGATGATGAACTTGAGACTATCACCTCTATCCTTTAAATAATAATTTACATTGCTTCTTGCATATGCTCTGTGATTATGACCAAGGGTTTCATAAATAAAATGAGAACCCTTACTTGTTATCCCAGGTGTTCAAATGAAATTATATCACAAATGAATAATGTTGACTCTGTTTAATATTTGTTGAAAGCTTGTATTCCTGTAGAAGTATTACTCACTACACTTTGATTTTTGGCCTAAGCTATTGATAAAAAAATGCATATAATCATGCAATTTTTGCTTCATCTATCACTTAACGACACATTAACCAAGACCCTTGTGACCGTTTCTTAAAAAATACACTCAATTTCATCATTGTATCTATTTGCATAATTGAAAACATTGCTTCTTTATTCAACATTAAATAGGAAACCGATTCTTTATCATTTATCACTTTTACATTCATCACCTCAAACCTTGAGCATTATTTGCTTCCTGCATAGTCATAGTTCCAACTTATTATGAACAATTAATGTCACCACTAAAACAACCAACATAAGCACTGCTCCTTATAGATTGTCCTCAAATTTTGTTCATGATAAGCCTATTGGCTTCCCTTTGTTAATAAAGTCTAGATGGTGACTATCATTGTATTGCCTTCTCTTGAAGGGTTCCCATTTTCTTATAGATCTTAGTTGCAACTTCAAAACAGTGACATAGTGAAAAGACTAGGTTGTTCCTCCCATGCACAAAATTTGTTGTCCTTTACTTTTCATAAGATCACATTACTTAAGGTATTCAGTCAAGCAACTCACATATTAATCGAGTTCTTTTAATTTTGTTACATATTTTTCGCCTCAGATAAAATGGAAGAGCTGGATGATTGTTATTTAAACTTTAAATGGAATTGCAGTGTCATATTCGAATGCTGTTTCACATTATTATCATTATGCATTGAATATCAGTTATGCATTTTAGTGAGGTGGAATTGCAAAGTGCCATTCTGAAGTTGTAGATTTAAAAGAAAGACAAAATTGAGTACATGTGCAAAATAGAATTTTAGATGCTTTTATTCATTTCAAAAAGAAATCATATTTTTACAAGGCTTCATTTGATTTCACAATCAGAATAGTATTACAACATTGCATAAAATGCATTTTCTTTTCAACTAAAAAGCAGAATTGAAAACAAAGATCCACACAAGCCGTGGATATAACTATGACCGTTATAATGCATTTTTGATAGCACATTGCACTACTGAAGGTGCAGAAAGGAAAACACATAAGTGACAGATCATCATCATTGCCTGATTATTGGAATTCGATGCCGAATGGTGCACCTTGCCTTCTTGAGCTCCGTCGACCTGTAAGATGAAAAGAGGGGTGTCAGTGGCTCCGATTATGATGTAACTTATATGGAACACTCACAATAGTACAACATACTATTACTAATGCATTGAAACAATCAAAATCAATCAAGTGCAGTATGAAAGAAGTAAGCTGAAGGAGAAATAGCAACAACATAATCATCGTGTTCCATTTTTATGCTAAGACAGTTTGTTTCCTTGTGCAAGTATAGGTAAAGTCATGAAGCTGAACATTATTCTAAGATCAAGCATGTGGAGTAAAACGGGCTCCCACAAGGGTAGAGCTTGGCATGCTGCCCTATGTATTAAATGGGCTGATTTTAAAAGATGCTTCATCATAGACATTGAATGAAATGAAATACAACTGAAAGAGTAAAACAGAGAATCCATCAGGCAATGAAACCAACTGTGCATTCATAACAATTAGGATTCTTTTTGAAGGCTACAGGTGAACAGTGAGTTTAGTTCACTTAAGGAATTTAACAGAATGCATTTGCATCAGAAATTGCTGAATTACTTCATTTTCTGTGCTGATTATAATCATATGTCATGTGAGTTTCAATTCATTATTTCTCTTTTGGATAGTGAACAGGCATACATATGCCTTAATGTTTTGTTCTAATTTTCATCATCAAAGAGAACAGTTCTGAGAGCAGCTTTGTATGGTGAAATATAAAAATGCATGAAGAGTACCATGTTGCTTACAAGAACAAATACAGATAGTGCACCTGAGTGTTAGATAAATTTCTAGTTCTGAGTTGACTCGTGAAGAAATACTGCATTATCAACGGTAATAATAAAGTGATCGTTTCAGAAAATAACAGAGGAGCAAGTATTTTCTTTCCAGAATGATTCCGAGTTACCAGTTATACATTTGAACCGGTGTTTAAAAGTGGTTCATACTAATGCAACGTTTCAATTCAAAAGCAAAATGGAAAAAGCTTCTACAGAATTCAAGTGTAGGAAGTGAAAGTTGTTGTGTTAGAATTAAGGAAAGAGCAAACAGTTTGTTTCCGGAACAAGGTTTTAAGGTGTCAGTTGTGCCTAGGAACTGAAGATTAGGTACATTCTAGTATGATTCAATGTTAAGATAAAAGCCTTGCATAAGTGTTAAAACAAAAAAAAAAGGAGTTCACTTTGGATGAATTTGTGATTTCAGATCTTAACTATGACAATTTTTGTTTCAAGGGAGTATCCAGATATAGTAACAAGCATCAGTGATGGAATACTCAAATATGGAGTACCAGTTATTAGGAGATACAACAAAAGTAGTGAACTCCTTTTGATTGTGATGGTGCCTCAAACGGGATCGTGTGTCAATGATTAGTCAAGGACAACAATCAAATGTGATGTTCTTTCATTTTGTTTTCTGAGAGTTACATGTGTCAGGTAAGATGCCACTTGTAATTGGTCAAACCATGAATTAAATATAACAAATATGCAGGATGTTGATCATTTCCAAATTACTCAGTCAAGGTCTTGATAGAACAGTGAGGTAAAGTTTCTATCATATCTACAAGATGAGCACAAAATGCAGTTGGGGATCATAATGGAATATTCAAATTTGAGCTTAATACACGTATGAAATTTTGAATTCAAAATAGATCTTTCAGATTCTTAGTACTTGGAGAGTACTCTCAAAATGTGAAGGTTGGATGTTCTTTTTAAGGATAGTTTACAACTCCATGTCAATAACAGTTCCGTGAATTGAGCTCAGGTATTATAGTTATCAAGGAAAGTCACATAAATACAAAATGTCATTGGTTATTTGAGTCAAAATCCTGAAAGAAATGCAAGCAAGTATACAATTTATCACCATTTCAAGCAAGTATGGGAGGTCAAGTTCTGTCAGAAATAAAATACATGCTTTTGCTTTGAAAAATTCCAAAACCCAAGATATTGTTTTGTTTCAGAAGTGTGGGGTAAATCACTGTTTGTTCTAGCTCGAGCCATATGGATAGAATGAATAACAGTTACTTCATAGTCTACAATGCTTTCAGAACACTGAAAATGCATTTTTCTTCAGAAATTTTGAATACCCACATGAGGGTTTGCTTTCGAAGAGTTCAAAAGTATGATAATTTATGATACCCATATGGGTTTTTCATGAAAACAATAGTATGACTACAAATATGAAGAATTATGTGATAAATCGAGCTCAGAAAAGAAGAAAATAGAGTTCTCTTTCAAAATTTTAAATACCCACATGTGGGTTTATTCTCAAAATACAGAAAAGGTAGTTTCCTTAAAAATTTTGAGTACCCATCTTCAGTTTAGCTTCAAAATGCAAAAAAGATAGCTACAGAAATACACATGTGAAATCTAGAGTAAAATGGCAATAACATAAAACGAATGCAAGCTTTCTGTTCTGGGTCGAAATACAGAGAGGGAAAAATGCAGATTTATTGAAGTTTTTGTGATACCCACAAATAGAGGTGCTTTTTAATTAATATAATGGTAGTTTTCTATTTTGGGTCGAGCCCAAAATATGCAAAAATGCTTCCTATAGTGCTCTTTTGGCATGGCCTGAACATGGCCAGAGGAATCATGAAATAAAGAGAGTTTTTTAGAGTTTCTACAGAGTGAAGAGAGTTACCAGTCCATTTTCCATTGAGTCTAAAGACGCGGCCATAGCTTCCTCTTTAGTTTCCCAAGGCATGATTTCGAGTTTTGAAGAGTGGCCGAGTTCTTATAGTGAGAATGATACACAACAATATCTACAAGATGAGCACAGAAAATGCAAAATAAAGACATCAGAGTGAGTTCACCACGGCCTCAAGGCCAAAATAGAGGCTATAAAAACCATTAAACTAAGCTTACCTTTGCACAGTGAAGGAGAATAAGAGCACAAGTCGAAGCTTTCATAGAATGGACTCTAGAAGTCGAGCTTGAACTCATGATGGCATGAAGAAATCAAGGTAAGAGAAAGTCAGAAATGAACAGGCTGCGCCCTTAGGGCTTGTTGATATTCAAAATAATGAAGTAGAACAACTATCATACTTCAAAGTTAGACTTACCCACTGGAATTCTTGGTCAACTAAAGAGCAAGTGAAGATTATTGTGCACATGAGCTCGAATCCAACACCATCATAGCGGCATTGTTCATGTAGACAGAAGTGCTTTCAAAAGTCATGGGTGTGAAATGATGATAATTAGGGTTTGACCCTATTTTGATCAAAGCCCTAATTCGAGCCTGATGAAGTTCTGGAATGTTCATTCAAAATGCACATGTTGAATATCAAATGGTGGTCGAACCCATAATGCTTTCTTTATGTTTTATTCAAACCTAAGTCTAAATCAATGATTATGTAAGGCTGAAATTCCATGCTAGGGTTATGTCTTAGGTGTTGAATACTTATTGTTTTGCCTTAGAGAAGTATGGGTTTATGCCTTAGGGTATTGTTTTTTAATGAAGAGGAAATTAGGGGAGATTTATGAATGCCTTATGCTTAATACCATATTTTTAGGGTTTCTCATTTTAATTGGTTTTATGAGAAATCAATGAGAAGTTTTGATTAAATGAAGATTGTGTAATATGTTTTTTTTTATTTTTGAGAAAATCAGAATGTATCTTGGAGAAATAAGTAGTTTTATTTTTGCAAAAGATTTCCAATCTTTGAGTTGCAAAAATAGACAAAATTGAAAAAATCTACATCTTGTAAAAGTAGAAGCATAAAAGTGATATTCTATAAGTTGCTTTATGTTTTCTTGCTATTTTTAGTAGATCTTTGACTGACTTTTCTTCTTGGTCGGATTTCAGATTTATCTTGGAGAGATAAGGTTTTTGTGCTTTTAAAGCAGATTTAGCCTATTTTTAGAGGTTTGACAAGTTAATCATAAAAGCTTTGTGCTTTTTTCTGCTTTAAAGCAGTTTTTTGAGTTTGTTTGAAGCCTTTTTTCCTTGAGCTTTTTCTGAGCTCGGATTATGGTTTCTTTGAGAGTTCTTTTGATAGATTTAGTCTTTCAACTCTCCATTCTTAGTAGTTCAAATCAGAGTTTCTTGCCTTTACTCATTTCGGGGAGCTTGTAAACCTTTTGATACTCAGTTTGGACAGATTGACATTCTTCTAGTTTTAATAGAGCAGCAAATTCCTCCTTATTTTTTGTCTCAAATTTTGTAATGGAAATCTAATGTACTTGTGTTTTTAAATTGAAATTGTTTTATGTCTTACTGTTATAGGTGGTGTTTCAGAATTACATGTTTCAGGTTGCATGTTGTATTTGTTTTTCTAGTTCTTCATGCGAATCACTGATGGGATGTGTGCCAATGAGATTGTGAGGATTACTGCAATAGAGAAGTTGTTATGAGTGGCTAGGTCTGAATTCTTATAAGTTTGGTGAATCATCTTTTAGAAATAGGTTTTTATGTTCAGTTATTCTTCATCCCTTTCCTTAGAAGTTGTTTTAGAATAGAATTCATCATTCGGAGAACTAGCTCTCTCTCGAGATTCCTCTTTTACGTAAGATCACCCACATCTGAAAGAGGTTTCCATGTTTCAGTAGTTTGCTGACTACTACATTCAATAGGGTGCAAAACTATTGATAATAGTTTTTGGCACGCCCGGTGGGACATTAAAAGAAACTTTTAGAGAATATTTAATATTTCAATTTACTGTTTGGTGTATGTAGCAAATTTTTACAGCCTTTTGGAGGCTTTCAATATACCTGGTAACTCCGGTTCTATTTTCTACATGCTAGTATAGCCCGTGCATGAGAAATATTCAAACAAGATCAAGTTCAAAACCTTTCAAGTATCAGGAGCTGTCCCTATCACGAAGGAGAGGCAGGACAATAAGAAGGATTTTTGAAGCCTCTACAAGATCAAAGTCGATGCCTCCCAGTTTTGGTTCTCTAGTTCTGTCACCTAGTGTACCAGTACCAATCTCGCAAGTACCACCAATGGCAGCACCACTGAGGTAGCATCTGTTCACACCCTTTAATGGAGGCAGTCCATTAGATATTGCCTAACATGATGATATTCTGGTTGTAGCCCTTCGAGGATTACCATATTTCACCAGAGAAGACTACACCACGCTAGTTGAACACATCTGTAACATGGCCACGTTATGTTCAGTACATAATATCACTCAAGAGAACATTGCTCTAAGGCTGTTAGCTGTGTCACTCAAGGGGAAAGCACTGCAATGGTTCAGAGGTCTCGCTGCAAATTCAATCAGAACATGGGACGCTTTAGGTAGTGGTCTATACCAGCACTTTGCTGATAAATTTGACAACTTATCTTTGTTAAAGCAGTTAAGTACCATTCAAAGGGCACCGCATGAACACTTGGCAGATTTCAACTACAGATTTTAGAGGACTTGGGATAGAATCCCAACAGCGGTAAAACCCTTACCGACACATGCATTTTTGTTTTATTTAAAGGCTTTGAATAGTAATATTTCTATCATGACTCAGTCTATGGGTGGTTTAACGCTTCCAAATGCTTATAATATTGCTATTAATGCTAAAAATTTCCTTATTCAAGTGGGAGATATAGCTCCTAGACCCCCCATGCCCTTGTTTCCAGAAATATAGTCACCTATTCCTGCTGCTATACCTCCCTTGGTTGCTGTCTCGCCAGTTCCAGCAATAGGATATCATAGTACAGTCCAAGAAGTCGTTGCCCCAACCCAAAATCCTGAAATGCAGGAGATAAAAAACATATTAAAGACCGTTGGGAATGACCTTGTGACTATTAAGAAGCATGTTGGCCAAGAACATAAGCCTTATCAAGCCCCATATCAACAAAACCAACAAAATAGGCCCATTTTCTAGGGTGATTATCAAGCCCAAAGAAGGAATTTTAACCCTCGGCCATTCCAGCCATACAATCCGAACACAACCAGCATGTCAAAAGAGCTTGTGCCGCAAAACAATGTCACTCAAGATTGTGACTGGTGCTACCCATGCAATGAACCCCATAACCAATCAACTTGCGCCAACAGAGTGAGGAATCAAGATTTAATGGTGCATAATATATATGCTGCTTCAGAACATGTTGCAGATCGTAATCAAGACCAACAAGATAATGCAGAAGTCACCTTGCTAAACTGGAAAAGCTTCGAATTCTGTGGCATGAATGGCCAAGTTCAACAAAATTCCCCTATTTTAGCCAATACTAGATCTGAAAAGCGAACTATGGACTTAAGACAACAAGTTGGGACTTCACAGCAGCAGCCACCAGTTAGTACTCAGCCTGTTTCATCAGAAGCTAACACTGCCACTCAGCCTAAAATGTAGATTCTACAAAGGGGGTAGGAAATACCTAACAAGGAGCTGTCAAAAATGTATTTTCAACCTACACAAAAGAAAAATGAAGCTACTATTACAAAAAAAAAACCAGAAGGTAAATGTTTCATCCTTTAATATCATTGAGCATCTCAAGAAAACTACTATCAATATGTAGATATTAGATGCTATGCAGCTTCTAGGACAGAAAGGCTTATTGCAGGATGCATTAGCTGAATTGTCTATTTTTGACAACACCAATCAAGGAGTTGCGAAGGTTGTGTTGGCTAATGAATTGGAGGAGAAAAGTGGGCAGAAGGCAAAAGAGGTAAAACCCCCTCCGTTTTACTTAATTCTAATCATAGGTGATAAAATTGTGCATAATTGTATAGTCGACCCTGGTGCTAGTAGTTCAGTTATGCCTAAAAGTTTAGTCGACAAATTAGGTCTTGTTTATGAGCCTAACCCTCAGAAAGGCGTAGTGCAATTAGATGGGTCTACTGTCAAGACTACTGGCATAATAAGAAATTTAGCTCTTACCTTGCATGCATCCCCGAGTTTCAGTATTCACCAACATATTCATGTTATTGACTTACTGCCGCACTTCGCCATTTGTTTATCACGGGATTTTACAGCCAAGTTGGGTGGGTTTTTGTCTTCTGATTGGTCTCATCTATTTTTTATAACAAGGTACGGTATGAAAGTGACCATTAAGTCTGAGCCTCTTGCCAAAGACCATATCGAACCATACTCCCCAAGCCCTATAAATGATAATCTCTACACCACCTCTGCAATGATGGAGGAAACCATGACCTCAAACTGTAGCACCCAAGGAGACTACATCAGTCTCGATGAATGGGCAGCCAAAGATCATAAGCTTGATCCATTCCAGAACACAGATGAGGTAGGTCTAGGAGTTTATATGATTCATGAGTCTGATTGCGATATGCCTAATCTTTGCAAAGATGATGAACCATATGCAAAAAAAAATATAATGAGTTGTGGAAACTTTATTTCGATGGTTCGAGGAGCAGTGTTGGTGCCGGAGGTGGAGCTATGCTGATATCGCCCGAAGGAGATAAGTATTATTCAGCTTGTAGATTTTCTTTCAACTATTCAAATAATACAACTGAGTATGAAGCATTGGTACATGGCCTTGAGTGGGCTCGCAAGCGAGGTATTACATGCTTGCAAGTTTATGGAGATTTAGAGCTGATTGTGAATTAGGTCAAAAATTTAAATGCTGCAAAAAATGATTTACTTAAGAAATACAAGCACCATGTATGGGATTTGATGGAAGATTTTAATGCTTTCAATATCTTGTCGATTCCTCAGAATCAAAATAAGCATGCTGATAGGCTTGCTGCCATAGAAGCCCAGTTTGAAATTCCCAAAGAGATTCATAAAATAGAAGCATTTCAGTACATGAAAATAGTGGTCAGACCTTCTGTACCTAACAATAATGTGAGCTGGAAGGTTTCTGACAACGATGAGCAAATCATGAATTTTCTGATTGCTGAAGCTGAGTTCGTAGATGGAAATCAACAAAAATGGCAGCAGTAGCATGAAGACTAGATTGTGCAATTAAAGACCAATAAGCTACCGAAAGGTTTGATGATGTTAGAATCTGTCTTTAATTCAGATGATCAAGTTCGGAAGGACAAGTGCAGCTTAACAGTTAAAGAGGAACATTATTCAGCTATTGAAATTTTCAAAGGCAAGCTTCTCAAGTTGGGTAAGGTGTGCAGTCAAGAGGAGCAGCAAGCTTTCATTCTGTTATGTCAAAAATATAGTGATATTTTTGCTTGGGAATACAAAGATTTAAGAGGTTTTAACCCTAATTTAGCACAACATACCATAGAGCTTGAGCTCGATGCAAAACTAGTAAGGCAGAAGCAAAGACCACTTAATCCTAAGTTGGAACACCTCATCAAGGTTGAACTGAACAAGCTAGTTGAAAGTGGTATCATTTTTCCTATCAAGCACACCTCTTGGGTGTCAAATTTAGTATCAGTCAGGAAGAAGAGTGGAGAAATCAGACTTTGTGTTGATTTCCAGGATTTGAATAGAGTTTCTTTGAAAGACCATTATCCACTCCCTTCTATGGAGCAAATTTTACAGGTAGTTTCTGGTCCTTACAAATTTTCTTTGTTAGATGGCTACTCAGGTTATAACTAGATTTTGGTTAAACAAGAGGATCAGTTTAAGACAACATTTACAACCAAGTGCGGAATGATGGCCTACAAGAAGATTCCTTTCGGCTTATCAAATGCTGGAGCAACGTTCTAGCGTGCTATGGATATGGCCTTTCATGACCTTATGAATAAGTTTGTTTAGGTATAGTTAGATGATATTATAGTTTTTTCCAGAAATGCTAATGAACACTTGGATCACTTGGAATAGATTTTTCAGAGGTGCAGAGAGTTTAGAGTGTCTCTCAATCCGAAAAAGTGTATATTTTCAATGCACGAGGGAAATTTGTTGGGGCACATTTTCTCAAAGCAAGGTATTTCAATCAATCCTGAAAGAGTTTCTGCAATCCTCAAATTGCCATTACCCGCCCATAAGAAAGGCTTGCAAAGCTTTCTTGGGAGAATAAATTTCGTAAGGAGGTTTATACCAAATATCACAGCTTTGCTGCAACCTCTCACTTCTATGCTGAAGAAGAACATGCCATTCAGTTGGACCAAGGAAGGAAGGAGGAGCTTTGAGCAGATCAAAGAGGCACTTGCAGCTGCTTCTACTCTCATTAATCCAAATTTTGACAAAGATTTCATCCTGTATGCTTTTGGAGGAGTGGATACGGTTTTAGCCATGTTATGCCAGCAAAACGAGGAAGGCTTAGAGCAGCCTGTTGCATTTTTCAGTCAAGTTCTGCATGATCACAAGGTAAAGTACTCTTTTGTGGAGAAACATGTTTTTGCTGTTGTAAGGAGCTTGAAGAAATTTAGACATATGCTGTCTAAGAACAAGGTTCATTTGCTGGTAGCGCATTCGACTGTTAAATATTTTATGCTTAACAAAGATATTAATGATAAGCGTGCTAGTTGGATCACTAAAGTAATGGAGTTTGATGTTGACATTAAAGTAACCAAGCTCGTTAGAGGCAAGGGCTTGTGTGAACAAATTGCTGGAAGTGAAAACAACAGGTTGAAAGAGGCTGCAAATACAGAAATGGTATTAAATAATGATGTCTTAAGTGCTATTCAAGCACCTCTTGCTACATTGTTGCAACAAATGATACATTATCTGCAAACTAGCGAATGCCTCGAAGGCTTGGACAGAGCAAAAAGAAGGTACTATAGATTACAAGCCATCCCTTATGCAGTCATTGATGGTGTTCTTTATAGAAGAGATTTCCAAGGTGTTTTATTACGTTACATTCAGCCTGATCAAGTTGACAAGCTGTTGGTAGAGTTTCATGATGGACCTTCTGGACGTCACTTTGCTATAAGAAGAACAACTCTAAAAATTATGAGAGCTAGTTATTATTGGCCAAATATATTTAAAGATGCTATTGCATGGGTCAAAAAGTGTGAAAAATGTGCATTATTTGCTGGTAAACAGAGACTTGTGCTGCTGCCCCTGCACCCGATTCGGGTAGAACAACCCTTTGCTAAGTGGGGTTTGGATTTCATCGGCCCTATAAAACCACCTTCAAGTGTAGGTCATAAGTGGATTCTTACTGCCACAGATTATTTTAAAAAATGGACTAAAGCTGTTGCTTTAAAGGAAGCAAATGAGACTTCAGTGCTTAATTTTTATCAAGATCTCATCTCGAGATTTGGTGTCCCAGATTCAATCATTTCAAATAATGGTTTAGCTTTCATCTGATTAAAGATTTCAGATTGGTCTGTTAGAAATAACATCTATTTGAACACTTCATCAAATTATTATCCGCAAGTTAATGGCCAAGCAGAATCCACAAATAAGAATCTAATTCGGATAATCAAGAAGACTGTTGAAGATAACCAGAGAACGTGGCATGAAAAGCTGAAGCTAGCCCTTTGGGCTGACTGAATAACTCTTAAAAGAGCCACTGGTTGTTCACCTTTTGTTTTGACTTATGGTAGAGAGGCTAAATTGCTTATTTCAATTAAATTACCAACATTGAGTTATGTTAAAGAACTAGAGTTGCTGAATGAACAACCTCTTGAAGTGAGGTTTGCACAGCTGGTTGAGCTCGAAGAAACCAGAAAAGAAGCTCTGAGACAACTGGAAATACATCAAGCTCAAATGAAGAATACTTTTGACAAGAGGGAAAAGCCTCATGATTTCATTGTTAGAGATCTAGTTTTCAAGTGGAATGAATTTAAAAGTAGACCTGGAGGACATTCCAAGTTCGATGCAATATGGGATGGGCCTTATGTGATTACAGAATGCAAAGAACACAATGCATTCCAATTTTCCAAGATGACTGGAGAGGTGTTGTCTATCCCAGTGAATGGGATCCACCTCAAACACTACCTTTGAGATAAGTTATCTCACTGTTAGTAGAGTAGTTTTGCAAATAAGTGCATTTCACACATTTCATTTCAGTAGTTTGCTTTCTCTAAGCGCTGTTGTGCATTGTTTTGTTGGCCACCAGGGCCTGTTTGTTTTCCTTCAGTTTTGTTTCATTTTCTTGCTACTTTTGGAGTGTTGCTGTTCATGTTTTCTGAGTTTCAAGAAGGGGAAAAATTGACTCTGCGCCCAATGAATTGTTTTAAAGGCCACTGATCTATGCTTATCAGGCAAGCATATAGCGGAAATCGCCAAAATGTTACATATTTTTTGCCTCAGCTCAAATGGAAGAGCTGGCTGATTGTTATTTAAACTTTAAATGGAATTGCAGTGTCATTCAAATGTTGTTTCACATTATTATCATTATGCATTGAATATCAGTTATGCATTTTAGTGAGGTGGAATTGCAGAGTGCCATTCTGAAGTTGCAGATTTAAAAGAAAGACAGAATTGAGTACATGTGCAAAATAGCATTTCAGATGCTTTTATTCATTTCAAAAAGAACTCATATTTTTACAAGGCTTCATTTGATTTCACAATCAGAATAGTATTACAACATTGCATAAAATGCATTTTCTTTTCAACTGAAAAGCATAATTGAAATCAAAGATCCACACAAGTTGTGGATATAACTGTGACTGTTATAATGCATTTCTAATAGCACATTGCACTATTGAAGGTGCAGAAAGGAAAACACATAAGTGACAAATAATCATCATTGCTTGATTATCGACGTTCAATGCCGAATGGTGCACCTTGCCGTCTTGAGCTCCATCGACCTGTAAGAGGAAAAGAGGGGTGTCAGTGGCTCTGATTATGATGTAACTTATATGGAACACTCACAATAGTACAACATACTATTAGCAATGCATTGAAACAATCAAAACCAATCAAGTGCAGTATGAAAGAAGTAAGCTAAAGGAGAAATAGCAACAACATAATCATCGTGTTCCATTTTTATGCTAACATTGCTTGTTTCCTTATGCAGGTATAGGTAAAGTCATGAAGCTGAACATTATTCTAAGACCAAGCATGTGGAGTAAAATGGACTCCCACAAGGGTAGAGCTCAGCATGCTACCCTATGTATTAAATGGGCTGATTTTAAAAGATGCTTCATCATATACATTGAATGAAATGAAATACAAATGAAAGAGTAAAACAGAGAATCCATCAGGTAACAAAACCAACTGTGCATTCATAACGATCAGGATTCTTTCTAAAGGCTATAGGTGAACAGTGAGTTTAGTTCACTTAAGGAATTTAATAGAATGCATTTGCATCAGAAATTGCTGAATTACTTCATTTTCTGTGCTAATTATAATCATATGTCATGTGAGCTTCAATTCATTATTTCTCTTTTGGATAGTGAACAGGCATACATATGCCTTAATGTTTTGTTCTAATTTTCATCATCAAAGAGAACAGTTTTGAGAGAAGTTTTGTATGGTGAAATATAAAAATGCATGAAGAGTACCATGTTGCTCACGAGAACAAATACAGATAGTGCACCTGAGTGTTAGATAAATTTCTAGTTCTGAGTTGACTGGTGAAGAAATACTACATTATCAACGATAATAATAAAGTGATCTTTTCAGAAAAATAACAGAGAAGCAAGTATTTTCTTTCTAGAATGATTCTGAGTTACCAGTTATACATTTGAACCGGTGTTTAAAAGTGGTTCATACTGATGCAATGTTTCAATTCAAAAGCAAAATGGAAAAAGCTTCTACAAAATTCAAGTGTAGGAAGTGAAAACTGCTGTGTTAGAATTAAGGAAAGAGCAAACAGTTTGTTTCAGAAGAAGGTTTTGAGGTGTCAGTTGTCCCTAGGAACTAAAGACTAGGTACATTCTAGTATGATTCAATGTTAAGATAAAATCCCTACATAAGTGCTAAAACATAAAAAATAGGAGTTCACTTTGGATCAATTTGTGATTTTAGATCTTAACTATGACAATTTTTGTTTCAAGGGAGTAGCTGGATACAGTAACGAGCATCAGTGATACAATACTCAAATATGGAGTACCAGTTATTAGGAGATACAACAAAAGTAGTGAACTCATTTTGATTGTGATGGTGCCTCAAACAGGATCATGTGTCAATGATTAGTCAAGGACAACAATCAAATGTGATGTTCTTTCATTTTATTTTTTGAGTTACAGGTGTCAGGTAAGATGTCACTTGTAATTGGTCAAGCCATGAATTAAATATAACAAATATGCAGGATGTTGATCATTTCCAGATTACTCAATCAAGGTCTTGACAAAACAGTGAGGTAAAGTTTGTGTCATATCTACAAGATGAGCACAGAATATAGTTGGGGATCATAATGCAATATTCAAATTCAAGCTTAATACATGTATGGAATTTTGAATTCAAAATAGATCTTTCAGATTCTTAGTACCTGGAGAGTACTCTCAAAATGTGAAGGTTGGATGTTCTTTTTAAGGATAGTTTACAGCTCCATGCCAATAACAGTTCCTTGAATTGAGCTCAGGTATTATAGTTATCAAGGAAAGTCACATAAATACAAAATGTCACTGGTTATTTGAGTCAAAATCCTAAAAGAAATGCAAGCAAGTATACAGTTTATCACCATTTCAAGCAAGTATGGGAGGTCAAGTTCTGTCACAAATAAAATACATGCTTTTGCTTTGAAATTTTCCAAAACCCATGATATTGTTTTGTTTCAGAAGTGTGGGGTAAATCACAATTTTTTCTAGCTCGAGCCATATGGATAGAATGAATAACAATTACTTCATAGTCTCAAATGCTTTTAGAACACAGAAAATGCATTTTTCTTCAGAAATTTCGAATACCCACATGAGGGTTTGCTTTCGAAGAGTTCACAAGTATGATAATTTATGATACCCATATGGGTTTATCATGAAAACAGCAATATAACTACAAATATGAAGAATTTTGTGATAAATCGAGCTCAAGAAAGAAGAAAATAGAGTTCTCTTTCGAAATTTTAAATACCCACATGTGGGTTTATTCTCAAAATACAGAAAAGGTAGTTTCTTTAAAAATTTCAAGTACCCATCTTCAGTTTAGCTTCAAAATGCAAAAACGATAGCTACAGAAATACCCATGTGAAATCTGGAGTAAAATGGGAAGAACATAAAATGAATGCAAGCTTTCTATTCTAGGTGGAAATATAGAGAGGGAAAAATGCAGATTTATGAAGTTCCTGTGATACCCAAAAAACAAAGGTGCTTTTAATTAATATAATGGTAGTTTTCTATTCTGGGTCGAGCCCAAAATATGGAAAAATGCTTCCTACAGTGCTCTTTTGGCACGGCCTGAACATGGCCAAAGGAATCATGAAATAAAGAGAGTTTTTTAGAGTTTCTATAGAGCAAAGAGAGTTACCAGTCCATTTTCCACTGAATCTAAAGCCACGGCCATAACTTCCTCTTTAGTTTCCCAAGGCATGATTTCGAGTTTTGAAGAGTGGCCAAGTTCTTATAGTGAGAATGATACACAATAATATCTACAAGATGAGCACAAAAAATGCAGAATAAAGACATCAGAGTGAGTTCACCATGGCCTCAAGGCCAAAATAGAGGTTATAAAAACCATTAAACTAAGCTTACCTTTGCACAGTGAAGGAGAATAAGAGCACAAGTTGAAGCTTTCATAGAATGGACTATAGAAGTTGAGCTCGAATTCATGATGGCATGAAGAAATCAAGGTAAGAGAAAGTCATAAATGACCAGGCCACACCCTTAGGGCTTGTTGATATTCGAAATAATGAAGTAGAACAGCTATCATACTTCAAATTCAGACTTACCCACTGGAATTCTTGGTTAACTAAAGAGCAAGGGAATATTTTTGTTCACACAAGCTCAAATCCAACACCATCATAGTGGCATTTTTCATGCAAACAAAAGTTCTTATTTTCAAAAGTCACGGGTATGAAATGATGATAATTAGGGTTTGACCCTGTTTTGATCAAAGCCCTAATTCGAGCCTTATGAAGTTCTGGAATGTTCATTCAAAATGCACATGTTGAATATCAAATGGTGGTTGAACCCATAATGCTTCCTTTATGTTTTATTCAAACCTTAGTCTAAATCAATGATTATGTAAGGCCGAAATTCTATGCTAGGGTGATGTCTTAGGTGTTGAAGACTTATTGTTTTGCCTTAGAGAAGTATGGGTTTATGCCTTAGGGTATTATTTTTTAATGAAGAGGCAATTAGGGAGATTTATGAATGCCTTATGCTTAGTACCATATTTTTAGGGTTTCTCATTTTAATTGGTTTTATGAGAAATCAATGAGAAGTTTTGATTAAAAGAAGATTCTGTAATATGTTTTTTTCAATTTTTGAGAAAATCAAAATGATATCTTGGAGAAATAAGCAATTTTATTTTTGCAAAAGATTTCCAATCTTTGAGTTGCAAAAATGGACAAAATTGAAAAAATCAGCATCTTGTAAAAGCAGAAGCATAAAAGCGATATTCTATAAGTTGCTTTATGTTTTCTTACTATTTTTAGCAGATCTTTGACTGACTTTTCTTCTTGGTTGGATTTTAGATTTATCTTGGAGAGATAAGGTGTTTTTGTGCTTTTAAAGCAGATTTAGCCTATTTTTAGAGGCTTGACAGGTTAATCATAAAAGCTTTGTGCTTTTTTCTGCTTTAAATTAGTTTTTTGAGTTTGTTTGAAGCCTTTTTTCCTTGAGCTTTTTCTGAGCTCGGATTATGGTTTCCTTGAGAGTTCTTTTGATAGATTTAGTCTTTCAACTCTCCATTCTCAGTAGTTCAGATCAGAGTTTCTTGCCCTTACTCATTTCGGGGAGCTTGTAAACCTTTTGATACTTAGTTTGGACAGATTGACATTCTTCTAGTTTTAATAGAGTAGCAAATTCCTCCTTATTTTCTATCTCAAATTTTGTAATGGCAATCTGATGTACTTGTGTTTTCAATTTGAAATCCTTTTGTCTTGCTGTTATAGGTGGTGTTTCAGAATTACATGTTTTAGGTTACATGTATTTGTTTTTCTAGATCTTCATGTGAATCACTGATGGGATGTGTGCCAATGAGATTGTGAGGATTACTACAATAGAGAAGTTGTTATGAGTGGCTAGGTCTGAATTCTTATAAGTTTGGTGAATCATCTTTTAGAAATAGGTTTTTATGTTCAGTTATTCTTCATCCCTTTCCTTAGAAGTTGTTTTAGAATAGAATTCATCATTTGGAGAACTAGCTCACTCTGGAAATTCCTCTTTCACGTAAGATCACCCACATCTGAAATAGGTTTCCATGTTTCAGTAGTTTGTTGAATACTGCATTCAGCAGTGTGCAAAATTATTGATAACAAACTCATTGTACTTCTGATAATGACCATAATCTTTATTATAGTGACTAATCAGTGAGGCAATGAAAATGGTATCTACCTTGATTGTTTGCATTCTTGACACATTGTTTTCATTAACATAGAGCAGATTAAATAATCTACCATTGGAATTGGTTGAACTAACACAAATTTCTCAATATATTTGGCCTTCATTCACTGCATTCATATCCTGTATGTTGCAATAGCTTTCCCATTTTGTACTTTCTGCTTTGCAATGATGTTTCAATTACAACCTTTACTGAGATGCATAGATCCAAACTAATAATGCATCTATTAGCTTGCTTTAGTACTTAATGGAATTCAAAACACCATACTATCTTTGATAAGATATCACCATCCTGTAGCTCACTGCTCCTTCTTATTGTGAACTATTAAAGATAATTGATGGCTATCTCTCTGAAGGTTTCTTAGAACATTCTGATGCATTGTTTTTCAACTCATATATTTCTATTTGGAACATGTTGGTGTGGTAACCTTGTAAATGTACTTCATTTTACTTATCATTTATAGTTGTTCCATGTATCTAATGACAACTCCTGATAGGAATTAATAGCTCCTCTACCATTGTGTCTCTCCATAATTGTACTTGACGCATCTATGTTTTAGCCTTCATATTTCTCCTATCAAAGGCATGAAATTCTACACCATTTGATTTCTGTTCTATGTCAAGTTTATTGGGTTCCATGTGCCAATTATGTTGTGCATTTTTACCATTATGACAACAATCATTAGTTTCTTGGGAAGAGACAAACTGTTTTCCTCCTTGAATGATTGTTGTCTTTGTTCTTGTTTTATTCTTTACTCACCCTTGAAAATGATGACAATGAAAATACAACTCATATCACTATTTGACTTGACTTTGGATCCACTTAAGAAAAATGAAAGACATATCTAGTAGAGTAAGATTTCCAAGAAGAAATGATTGCGGCTTTGATCAACATGACGACAACCTACTGTTTTGTTCATTGTGAAAAGATGAGTAATATTTCTCTATAATTCACACAATTTTGTTGCATCTTCTGAATCTAATAATGAAAGTTGATCAAATAGTACAATTCCATATTGATTTAATGCATCAAGAATAGGTTTATCATCAATTTGATCAATTTGCTCAATTTCCTATCCCTCCTAAAACACAAGAGGGCAACATGCTGGGCTCAACCCTCGTGGGAGCCATATTTTACTCCACATGTTGTAACCAGATGAATCAAAACAATAACAAAGATTTGACCTATATCTGCACTAGGAGCAATCATGTTAGAGAAAATGGAGCATACGATAGATGTGTTTGATAACTCTCTTGTTTTCTTGGATATCTATGATATGCTAGAGCTATTTTAATGTTTATAAGGATCAGATTATATGTTTATGGATATTTTCCTATGTACTAATTGGTGATCTTTCATTGCTCTAACCAAGTCTCTTCTCACAAATGCAGGAAACCTTGGAGTAGCAGGGGGCAAGCAACAACTAGAGGCTAGATGGGCAGGAGGACTGAAGCTGATGCAAGGCAAATCAATCAGGATTCGTCATTCAGGCAATGAAAGTTCCCCCTTATTTACATATGCATTTCCTTTATCTGTAAATGTATAGTTTTTTCTTTATATGCATTAAAATAGTTAGTCCCTCGTCTTGTGAGGGACACTATACACTAAAGATCATCAATAAAGAATACATTTGCAATATATGTTGACTCTCTTTTCTATTGTATGCAATTGCATAATCGGGTATGTGCAAGATCATGGGGGTCCAAAAAGTGGCAATGTGAAAAAAGGCATTTCTAACACATCCAAAAATGCAGAATTCACACCTTTGACTTTTTGCAGGCTTTGGTACAATATCCATTTTGGTTTGGTAATACCAAAGTAAAATGGATATCCATTTATAATAGATATCCATTTTGGAAAGCGGGAACCCATTGTTTTGAAAAATAAAAATGTGGATATCTGTTATAAAAATAATTATAATCATTTGAACTTCATATTTCATTTTTGAAACATCAAATGCTCACTAATTTCACATGAAAAGTCTTTTTTTCATGATTTTTTTGTAACACTCATCTCAAAATACTTGAGACATTAGAAAAAGTAATGAATAATGGAAAATTAATAGTTTTTGTAGCATGGAGATGAACAAATCTTCATAAATCATCATATCTTTCTATCCCTTTCTCTACCTCTATATATATCACTACGTCTCCCCTTAAGCTCTAGACCTATGCCTCCCTCCTTTCTTCTCTCTTTATCCCTCTTTATACCTATCTTTCTCACTCTCTCTCCTTGAGCTCTAGACATATCTCTCTACCTCTCTCTCCATCCATCCTTCTCTCTCTCTCTCTCTCTCTCTCTCTCTCTCTCTCTCTCTCCCCTCTCCATCTCCCTCTCCTTCTCTCTCTCTCTCCCTCCTTTGAAGTCTCTCTTCCTATTAAGTCTCTCTCCCTCTTAGGTATCTCTCTCAAGTCTTTCCACCCCTCTCTCCCTCTTAGGTATCTCTCTCTCAAGTCTCTCCCTCCCCTCTCTCTCTTTGTTCTCTCCCAATCCTCTCTCTCTCTCATGTCTCCTCTCACACACACACACACACACACTCCTCTCTCTCTCTCTCCTCTCTCTCCTCTCTCTCCCTCTCTCTCCCTCTCAAGTCCTCCCTCTCCTCCATCTGTCTCCTCTCCCTCTCCAGGTCTCTCTCTCTCCCTCCCTCTATCTCTCCTTCTCTCCTCTCCAAGTATCTCTCTCTCTCCCTCTCTCTCACTCTCCATCTCCTCTCAAGTGTCTCTCTCTCTCTCTCTCTCTCCCTATCTATCTCCTCTCCATCTACCTCTTTGGTCTCTCTCTGGTCCCTACTGCTCCCTCTCCATCTCCTCTCCTCTCCTCTCCCTCTCCTCTCTCTCTCTGTCTCTCTCTCACACTCTCCCTCCTATCCTCTCCTCTCTCTCTCTCTCTCTCTCTCTCTCTCTCTCTCTCTCTCTCTCTCTCTCTCTCTCTCTCTCTCTCTCTCTCTCTCTCTCCCCCCTCCCTCTCTCGCTCTTAGGTCCCTCACTCCCACTCCTCTCCATCTCCCTCTCACTCTCTCATCTCCCTCCTTTGGAAATCTCTCTCCTTCTTAGGTCTCTTCTCTTCCGATCTCTCTCTCCCTCTTAGGTCTCTCTTTTTTGGAAATAAGATGCCATCTAATTACAATCCTAAACATTATTTCATGTATCTCCTAAGTCCTTGGAAAGTGTTCTCCAACGCTAGGATTAGAAAGAGATTACTATTGAATGAAATAATCATGTTAATTAACATTTGTAATTAATTCTAAATGATAGGATCATGTGAGGGAATCCAATATGAGTTCCTAAATAATAGGAGCACATGGGGTGCCCACATGGAAGGTGGAACACACCTTGAGTTGAGTTAATTTTTTGGAGTAAAAGATAACACTTCTGTAATGCATGTAAAGATCCTAGAAGTCAGGGATTGATGTTTACATGCATGAAGTTTAGTTTATTTATGGTTTAGTTATCTTTAGTTTCATGTCGTTAGTTTTAGTTGAATGCTATTTGACTTCAGTTGACTTGGAATGCATGATTAATGACTTGAGTTGCATGACAAATAATAGGTGACTACTTTCATTTAACAAGGGATGATCATTCTTCCATGAATGGTGGAGAGATATGTTTCAGTTAACAGAGAATGACTTGGACCCACCTTGGGCACCCAAGTTGGCTTCTTGGAGTTAACACTTTTTCATGTTAAGATATTTCAGAAGGATGAGTTAAGTGGGACCATACTTGGGCGCCTACTTTGAGGATAAGCTTTGAAGATATCTTTGGAATAAAGGTTGAGTTATGACTTCAGTTTGGGATGCCCAAATGGATGAAGGATTTGATTTGACATCATTCTTCACGGTTAAACTCTACTTTCAAGAGATAGGCAAAGGTTTTTCGTGATAAGCTTTGAGCTTTGTAATTGTAACTCTTTGGAGTTTACAAGGTTGATTATTGCCTATTTATCTCAAGCAAGATGAATAGATTTTGTATTAGTTTTTATTGTAGGTTGTGAAGAAGATTTGTTGAAGGCAAAAGAAGTATCTCAAGCAAGGTTTGTAATTATTGTAATCTTATTTTGAGATTAAATAATACATTGATTCTTGGTGGAGTTTTTTCTCGAAAGCGTTTCTCCGTGGTATATGTTGTGTATCTTTTAATATCCTATCTAATTCTTCTACAACCTTCTGTCGAATTACTCAGATTAATCACCCACAAAGAATCTGTAACAAAGAATACATATTTAGATCAATAATCAATTTTTTTTACAAAGTATTAAGCTACATAATCACCTCAATTTTCAACATCTATCAGGTCTCTCCCACTCCCTCCTTCTCTCTCTTAGGTCTCTCCTACTCCCTCTCTCTCTTCTCTCATGTCTCTCTCTCTTACTCACACTCTCCATCTCCATCTCAGGTATCTCTCCCACTCTCTCAAGTCTCTCTATCTCTTCATATCCCTCTTAGGTCTCTCTCTCCATCTCAATTCAATCTCCCTCTCTCTCTCTCTCTCCCCATCTCAAGTTACTTATGAGGGAGAGAGAGAGAGAGGGAGGGAGGGAGAGAGGGGCTTGAGAGGGAGAGATAGATAGAGGGAGGGAGGGAGGGAGAGAGGGGAGAGAGAAGGAGAGATAGGGGAGAGATAGAGTTATCTAGTTAGGGTGGGAAGGAAACACCAGAGATAGATATTTATCTAGTTAGGGTGGGAAGGAGACACCTGAGAGAGAGAGGGAGTGGGAGAGAGAGACCTGAGAGGGAGGTGGAAAGTGAGTGACTGAGTGAGTGAGAGAGAGAGGGGTAGTGGGAGACCTAAGAAAAGGAGAGAGAGAGAGAGAGAGAGAGAGAGAGAGAGAGAGAGAGAGAGAGAGAGAGAGAGAGAGAGAGAGAGAGAGAGAGTTGGAGATCAAAAGTGAGGGAGATGGATAGGGAGAGAGAGATAGAGGGAGGGAGAGGTAGAGAGACTTGAGAGGGAGGGAGGGATGGAGGGAGAGAGGTGGAGAGAGAGAGGGAGGGAGAGAGATCTAGTTGTGGTGCAAAGGAGAAACCTAAGAGAGAAAGGGAGTGGGAGAGAGATACATAGAGACAAAGAGAGACAAAGACTTGAGAGGGAGGAGAGGGAGAGAGGGAGAGAAATAGACTTGAGAGTGTGAGTGAGAGAGAGAGAGGAGAGAGAGTGGGAGAGACCTAAAAGAGATAAATACTTCAAAGAGAGGGAGAGGGACTGGGAGGGACCAGAGAGAGAGAGATGAAGAGAGAGAGATTGTGTGTGTGTGTGAGAGAGAGAGAGATAATTGGGAAGGAGAGAGGGAGAGAGTGAGTGGTAGAGAGAGAGAGAGACCTGAGAGGGAGATAAAGAGAGAGAGATGAGAGATTTGAGAGAAGAGAGAGAGGGAGTGGGAGAGACTCGAGAGAGAGAGAGAGATAGAGAGAGGTAGGGAGGGAGGTAGGGAGAGGGAGAGGAGAGAGAGTGGGAGAGAGAGACCTGAGATGGAGATGGAGTGTGTGTGTGTGTGAGAGAGAGACTTTAGAGAGATGGAGAGAGAGAGGGAGAGATGGAGATGGAGAGTGAGAGGGAGATGGAGAGGGAGTGGTAGTAGGGAGAGAGAGAGAGAGAGAGAGAGAGAGAGAGAGAGAGAGACCTAAGAGGGAGAGAGACTTAAGAGGAAGAAATAATTCAAAGGGAGGGAGAGATAGAGAGAGATTGAGAGGGGAGATAAAGAGTGAGAGGGAGATGGAGAGGGAGAGAGAGAGGGGGAAAGGGAGTGAGAGGGACTTGAGAGAGAGAGAATGGAGATAAAGGTTGAAAGATAGGTCTAGAGCTCAAAGAGAGAGAGAGAGTGAGAAAGATAGGTATAAAGAGGGACAAAGAGAGAAGAAAGGAGGGATATGTCTAGAGCTTAAGGGGAGGCATAGTGATATATAGAGAGGTAGAGAAAGGGATAGAGAGATATGATGATTTATGAAGATTTATTCATCTCCTTGCTACAAAAAATATAAATATTTCATTATTCATTACTTTTTCTAATGTTTCAAGTATTTTGAGATGAGTGTTACAAAAAAATCATGAAAAACAGACTTTGCATGTGAAAGTAGTGAGCATTTGATGTTTCAAAAATGAAATATGAAGTTCAAATAATTATGATTATTTTATTGTGTAAAATATAGAAACACCACATATTCCATTATGTAGAGCTCTCAATCACCTTTCCAATGCCTATAAAAATTCAAAATTTTGATAAGAAATGAAAAAGTTATGCCCATTTTACTAAAGAGGGTTTTTTAGGTCTTCAAAATGGATATCCGTTTTGTTTTTCAAAAAAATGGGTTCTCGCTTACCAAAACGGATATCCATTATCAACAGATATCCATTCTAGTTTGGTATTACCAAACCAAAATGGATATTGGTTTGGGATTTGGTTTGAGATTGCTTGACCTAGAAAGTCAACCTAAAAAACATGTTTTGAAAAATTTGCTTAGTTTTCTGAAGTTCACCCTTGTGGTTGATGACTTTTTTTTATCTGAATTTCATCAAACAAAAGGGGTTTATAGAAAAAATTGTTAGCTTTCCACCAATATAACTTTTGTCTTATTTTGAATTTAATAAAAATAATTATTATTGATTTTCTACCTACATTACATCTAAAGTCCTGATTTATAGGCTGATTGAAAAACTTCTATAACTTTCAAAATACTTAACATTTTTTGAATCTACAAGATGCACCACATTCTATGCTTTGCATACTATAGGATAACAAAAAATTGAATTTCATAAATTTTTGACCAAGCTATGGTGGTTAGACACATACGTTTTAATACTTCTAAAAAGTTCTAATAAAAAAATCATAACTAATTATTTACATGGAAAAAAATTACAAAAAAAAATCCGGCACATTCGGGCACGTGTCCTCTACTTATATTGAATTTTTTTGAAAAAATATTTTTTTTCTTGTACTTAGGGTGGTCAGACATACACCTGCTTCTTATCTTTTTCTTGAAAATTTAGTACCATTGCATTGAAATTTCAAAAAGTCTGAAAACAATTTTTTTTTTTTCCAAAAGAGGACTAGTAGCCTAGAAACTATATTCAATTTGCTACAAATTTTTTTTCTTACATATTTTCAAATTATGTTAATAACCTATTCAAATTTTTATGTCGAGTTTCCTAACTTTGATTTTATGAATTTTCATCGCCACTTAGAGGCCTAGTTTGGATCCCCATTATCCTGCACATACCCAACTCTAATAATGCAATATTTTTATAATCTCTTTTATGTACATGGATGAAACTTAGCATAAATGAATGTACCCTTTTGTTTCATTCTTGTAAAAAAAAAGTAGTCCTACTTGATTTAGCTAGAAGCAAAATCAGGTAACATTTTTAGTGATATCTGCTATATGTTTTCCTGCTAAACATCCTGACCAGTTGCCTGAAGCCTATCCATTGGGTACACAGTCACCTAAAAAATGACACAACTTGAAAACGGTCTTGAAAATTATGTAACTCATTAGAACAACGTATGACACCTTGAAACTTATTCCAAGACACCAAAACACTCAAAGCAAACTAACTAGCTATGCAAAAAAACACTTAGAGAAATGAAAAATGCAACTAAACTGAAACTTATTCTAACCTACTCTAACCAACAAGGCCTAGTCAGAAAAACCATTGATTGGCTTTGTGAAATAACTACCTCTCTTGACCAACAACTTCAATGCATTACATGATTATGTGATGTTGAAAGAACATGAAACACATGTAGATATTCAATAGACTATTGCAATGTTTCATGAAATATGCAAATAAGCTCACTTACACTTTGATTTTGATCATGTCTATTATTGTCCTAGACTAGACAAGTGAGCTGAATTTGATCACTTTCAACTACAAATCCAAAATCAGCTTCTTCTTCAATTGCATCCTTATACTTGGGTGCAAGCATGACCTTTGGTACTTCAGTGGTCTCCAAACTAGCTAAATATTTGTTTGGACAACCCCTAGAACAAACAAAATTTGAATTGCCATTGCTGGCTGCTCCTCTTTCTTCTTGTTTTTCATGGTTGTCCTACTTCATGGCTACGTTTGGACTAGAGAGAAGACAATCTGAATGCTTAGAAGAAACAACTTTACCTTCACCTTGCATAATAAGTTTCCATGTTGATTCCTACTCCATGGTCAATCAACAATCCTCTTCCACCAAGGTAGCTAATAACTTATCAAAGCTATTGGATCCTTGAAGGCTCTTAGGGACAACTTCATTTGATATATCAGCCTCAAACTCCTTTGTACAATAGAAAGGAAGCTCCTCTAACCAGCTAAGACCTTTCAATTTGGGTTAATGAGAAGTTTCTTTATCAGAACCACATTCCTCCTATTGCTTCAACACTCGTTCACGCTTGTGAACCTACTATTCTAGCCCAACATGATTTTCAACCTTTAACAGGTTTGCTTCCTTGTTACCCAACTTTGAACAAAACTGTTCACTTATATTTGTGCACACCTCTTCAAAAAGCTCAACATTAGCTTTCTCATGCATAACATGCTCGAAGATATCAAAACTCATCCCTTTGAAAATGGTGTCAAGTTCAGATTTATGCTTCTCTAAATGGTTGAAGGCTCCATTTTCATACTGATGGTCGTCAATCAAAAACTCACCACATTGTTTGATGTCTTCTTATTGTTCTGAAATTGTAGTTGGGGTGATCAAACTCACACCTTCTTCATCATGCTGAATAAAAGAAGGTAATTCATCATTCCAAACCATGAACTGCTCCTTGTTATCAACTACTTTCACCTTTTCACCTTGCTATCCTCTAGAAACATTTTGATCATTTACAACAAGAGTAGGAGGATCATTAGCTAAAACATTGTAAGGTACATTTTGAGAAACCTTCTCATGTTCAACCTTTTGCTACTGTAGTCTATATTCCTCCATAGCTAAATGCAACGAGTTTATATTTATGGCCCCCTCCTCTTGTATAGCAGATGTTGGAACCTCACATGGTAGAGTAGACGACCCTTTCCAATGTGGAATCTTAAGGGTAGAAGGCTCATTGGTAGGCTAACTAATGGGCTCAAAAGGTTTCTCTTGTTTAAAACTAGGGAACCTGTACTTTGAAACCTCCGCATTTACAGGATGATTCAACATTATAGGAAGAGTTGAGCTGAAACTAGGAATGGAAGGGACTTCCTGGGTTTCATACCTTTGTTGGAATTGCTAATCTAAGTAAGCTTGATTACTTTGCACGTGAGTAGACCAAAAAATCATTTGCTCCTCTTTAGCAACTATCTCTCTTTCAATACTTTCCTCAAATTGTATTATTTTTGTCACCCACTCTTGATCATAAACAAAGGATTGATTAGCCAACTCTTGCTACTGTGAGATAATCTTTTTCTGCTTCTTGGTGTCAACCAACATCAAATACATGTGTGAGAACACCTTACTAACATCACTAATTTTCATATGTTCAAGCTTTTGGCTCACAGCCCACAATACACACTCAAGCTTTTGGATCAAATCCAATACATTCTAGTAAGGGTGCTTTTGAGGCTGATTATGTGAATGATCATGCTAGTTGGCATCAAAACCCTCTTCTTGGGGTTGATTTTGATCATATATTTGCTGAAATTTAGATTGAGTAGGGATGTTATTGTGGAAAACATGATAGGATTGCTGGTAATCTGCTGTTGTAGGGACATTTGGAATAAAAGCAACAAGTTGTTTTGTGTGATATGGCTAGTAATAGGGCATACATACATGATTTTCATGATATGGAGGGTGAAAGGCCATGTTTCCATGAAATGAAGACATGCTTATTCATTCAAAAGCTGGAAAAATGAGCAAAATTAGATTTACTTGAAACTAACCAACACTTGATCATATTGAAACTAGTAAAAACATCTCAGAGTCACCAGGTATATATTTGAAACACCTCAAAAGATAGTAATCAACTATTGTACAAACCAAAAAAAGTAGAAAAACATATAAAATGGACAGAGAAATAGTTCACAGTCCCACCGGGCGTGCCAAAAACTGTTAACTCTTCAAATTTACACCCCTGCTAAGTTGTAGAACCTAGAAAATTTGGAGAAACATGGAAACACTCCTAGGCTATGGGTCACCTAAGCTTGGCGTGGACCTCCAGATAAGGCTGTCTCCTAATTGGTGTCACCTAAACTACTACTAAACTAATGCTTTTCTGAGGAAAGAGTAAGAAAGAAACATGAAATTTAAACTTAACTGAAAGTTTTAAAAGGTGATACACCAAGTACTAACTAAGACCTACAAACAAATTGCACACAGTTAAAACAATGAGAAATCTTGGCTTACACAACTCATTCTGTATGCATTCTTGCATAAGTATTTTATAAGAAGGTTTTAAAGCTAAACTCCTAGAAGGGAAGAAATTTCACAACTAAAAAGCATTTGCATTGACAACACAACGTATAATGTGCAACAACAAACTTTTCTGCAAAAAATTTGCTTAATATGAGACAAAATTACAAGGAAAAGCTAAATTCCATAAGTACTTTTCATCAATCACTAGATGCACACAATATAGCATGAAATGAGAAGGAAAAATATTCAATATCATTGATATCCAAGGTACTCACTGGTATACAAATCTATCAAAAGAGTTACAATCTACTCCTGCTGAAAAGATAACTCCAGAAATAAGCTACCACATTGTTGGAAAGAAAGAACTAACTTCAAAAACTTTGTTTGAAGTTACTTATGTAAAATTTAAACAACTATCCCACACATGTCTTTCTAGAAACTCCTGGTCGGATGCAATAGAAAGGCCAAAAAAGAAACTTCCAAAACCCCTCCAAAAGGTCATCCAAATGAAGAAAATTCAAGCCAAGACCCAAGTCACACTAGAAGCATGAAAAAAATGCCTCTAAATGGTCACCATTCCCTCCAAAAAGTCAAAGATAAAATTCACCTTCCCCATGTTGATCCATCATCATTATGTCTCCAAGATGCTTTGACTCATGCTCCTTGTGTGTTTGTAAAAGCCTAAGACCCAACTAATTGAAACTAACTCCACCTTGACTTGCAAAAAATATAAGGCTCATAATGAAACATAAGAGCATTATAATGTATGGCACTATATCTCTGCATTTTTAATATCAACTTGATTAAGTGCTTTATAATAGTAACACATTAATCAAGTGCTTTACAGTTTGAAAAAAATGCAAAAATAACAAGGCCATAGTTCAACCTTTCATACAGGTCCAGTCAACACAAGTCATAGAATCTCAAATATGGCATACACAAGGCAACAATAAACATAAGGCATAAGAATTATAAGTCTTAGCCCATGGGACACATTAAGCATTGCAAATTTTTTAAATAAAAGGTAAAAATACCTTTGTAGTAAGTTTTCACTAGGTTTCAAACCCTAAACACAAAACAATGCAAACCTAGCAAAAGCCATTTCATTTGACCATCGAAATTTCTGGAGTTCTTCCTAGCTACCAACATAGGGTTTCTATTGGTTCTATAAATGCTTTCATGGTAGAATTTGAAGGAAAACATAGGCATTTTCTCATAGGAAAACAACATAAAACATGGGTAAGCTCTCTGTTCTAGGAGACTTTGCTTTTTCTTCTTCCATTTTTTGTAGAAGATATGCTACATTCGAGCTTTTTTATACAGAAAATAGCAAAACGTTTTGATTTTTGCATATCTTTGTTCAAGCTTCGAATATTATACATAAGAAACAATGAAGAACTTCATTAATGTATGTTTCTCATGCATTTATAGCCACCCTGGTTGTGCATTTAATTTGTTGCTTTTAAACTCCATCTTAGTATTTATATTTTGTGGACATGAAAAAAGTAACCCTTCTACTTTTTCTCATGTTTAGGCCCTCCTAGTGGATTTTGGCTTGATTTTTCCTATATTTAATGTTGTAATGTGGTTAACATGTTCATGTTAGGTCTTGGACCCTTGTGAATCATTAAGACTTCTAGGATGTCTTGTAAAAGCATTCTGAAGTGTTGTAACCCACTTTCACACCTTTCTAGGACCCTTTCATCACAGTTCACCTAAATAAGCCCTTTTTATCACATATCAAGTCTTATTTCAAAGTGTTGTAACTCACTTTCATGATTTCCTAGACTTTTCATCACTAATTCAACCCTTTCTCATGTTTAAATGTCCCTTAATGCACTTTCTAGTCGTTCTTAAGTGTGTTTTTGAGGATATTCCTGTTAGAAAACATTTAATGCCCTTTAATTCTTGACACCAACTTAATTTGCTTAAGTGGGACTAAGTTTCCAATAGGGGAGACTTAGTCCTTTTTGGCACAAAAATCAAAATTGTTTCAAATTTATGGCAGGATTTCATTCTTCAACCCTTGAGGTTGGCCCATGATGTTATTTTTTGGAAATTTAGTAAAATCAAGTATAAATAAGGGTTTTTCTCCTCATTTTTCATCTCCTAATCTCTTGCACTCACATAACTCATTAAGCATTCAATCTCTCAAGCATTCAAGCACTCTAAGCATAATCAAGTCATCCACTGGAGCACTTCATTGCATATCTTCAGGTTTCTACATCAAGAGTTTGGTAAGTTTATGAAATTGCATGTTGTTTATTTATCATTCTCTTTTTATTTCATTTCATTATTTAGGGTTTGATTACGAAAGTGGGGTTTTACTAAGGAAAACCCCTATACTCTAACGCTCAATCATTTTCCCCTCTTTGCATGTTTTTTTGCAGACTTCGAGGAAAATTGTCAAATAAATAGGTGTTGAAAAGTGGTCAACAAGTCATCAAAGATATTCAAGTAAAAAAAGAACTAATTCAAGATTGGAGACTCTTTTTATCCCATTTTCTGTAGAACCAAGATCAGACACCTGCCAGAAGAGCAAGTGCAGACTTAAAGCTACATGATCCTGTTCTGAAATTCCCAAACTCTTCAAGTGGACTAAGTCACCACTAGTGGCGAATTAGTCCCACTTCTCGGATTGAAAAGTGGTTTCTATATTTTTGGATACCCATTTGGCAGATTCTTATTCCAACAAGTTTTCCCCGAAACTGGACTAAGTCGCCCAACTTGGCGTAAGTGTCCCAGTCAAAATTTTTGGTCAAATATGGAGGATTCTAGAATCTCTCCACATTAGATTTCAGATTCCAGGTGCACCTCTCCAGTCCTGTTTAGTTATTTCATCATTTACTTGCATTTTTAGGTGTTTTTGTATATCATAATGTGTTTTCCAGCACTTTGCATTTCTTAGGTTTTGCATCTTTAAATCATTTTATTTCTAGATAAGTGCATCGGTACATCATAATTAGGTACATTACACCTCATTTACATTAATATTAAGTGTATAAATTTGCATTTTGGACCCCATTCTTTCTCCTTTTAGGTGAAAAACCCTAGAAGGAGCTTAAAGCATTCAGGTGCCAAAATCATTGTTTACATATTTATACTTCAAAACCAAACATCATCATAATATTTGGATTTACCTTATCTGGGAGGAGGGTTTGACCTCTTTGCAGGCCATGGATTTTCTAGTCTCTGTTGACTTTAAACACATCGGTATCTTTGTTCTCTGATGGTAAGATTTTTCTATGCTTGAAAATGTAGTGATTTTTATGAGTATTTCATACATTTATCTGGAATTTATATATATTAATGGTCACGGCCATGTAATTCTGTAGAAGATACCACTTCATTATTTTTCTCTATGGTTGAACCTTCATCATATCCATAAAGAAATCGAGGGCTTTGTTCATTCTTTCCTGTTGATTCTTAAAATCATGGGCATCTTGTTTTTCACTGTGATAAAACCATGCAAGATTATAGTATGCATGAGATTTCGTGAGAGGTTAATCAGTTGAAACAAAATCTATCTCAATCAACTGTTCCACAATTTTTTTTTCCATGTGAAGAACAAATGGTTTGCAAAATGATTTAATGCCATTGCACAGTACGGGTATGAGTCAAAGACTCTACACACCTTTTCCATTCCTTCATGAATACTACCTTGTTTCTAGATCAGATGAATTTGATATATGCCATCATTGAATTTGTCCTTTCATTTCGATTTGCATCTTTTTACTTTGGGAAATTTGTTTGTTTCAATTCATTGCCATCCCAACATAGATGCTTTTATGATGCTTTACATTTCATAAATATTATTGTATTGTGATGATTTCCTTAATACTGCCACTTCTATCCTTTAAATAGAAATTTATGTTGCTTCCTACACATGCTCTGTGATTATGACCAAGGGTTTCATAAATAAATTGAGAACCCTTACTTGTTGGACCCTAGGTGTTCCAATGAAATGATATCACAAATGAATAATGTTGTCTTTGTTTAATATTTTCTAGAAGCTTGTATTCCTATAGAAGTATTACTCACTACACTTTTATTTTTGGCCTAAGTTGTTGATAAAAACATGCATATAGTCATGTAATTTTTGCTTCATCTATCGCTTAACAATGCATTAACCAAGACCCCTGTGATTTTTTCTTGAAAAATACACTCAATTTCATCATTGTAACTATCTCCATAATTGAAAACATTGCTTCTTTATTCAACATTAAATAGGAAACTGATTCTTTATCATTCATCACTTTGACATTCATCACCTCAAACCTTGAGCATTGCTTGCATCCTTCATAGTCATAGTTCCAACTTATTATGAATAATTAATGTCACTGCTAAAACAACCACTGCTCCTTACAGATTGTCCTCAAATTTTTTTCATGATAAGCCTATTGGCTTCCCTTTGTTAATAAAGTCTAGATGGTGACTATCAATGTATTTCCTTCTGCTGAAGGGTTCCCATTTTCTTGTAGATCTTACTTGCAACTTCAAAACAGTGACATAGTGAAAAGACTAGGTTGTTCCTCCCATGCACAAAATATGTTGTCCTTTACTTTTCATAAGATCACATTACTTAAGGTATTCAGTCAAGCAACTCACATATTAACTATGATCTTTTAATTCATTGTACTTCTGACAATGACCATAATCTTTATTATAGTGACTAATCAGTGAGGCCGTGAAAATGGTATCTTCCTTGATCCTTTGCATTCTTGAAGCATTTTTTTCATTAACATAGAGCAGATTAAATAATCCACCATTGGCATTGGTTGAACCAACACAAATGTCTCAATAGCTTTGGCCTTCATTAACTGCATTGACATCCTGCATGTTGCAATAGCTTTCCCATTATGTACTTTTTGTTTTGCAATGATGTTTCTATTGCAACTTTTACTAAGATGCATATGCCCAAACTAATAATGCATATATTGGCTTGCTTTAGTACTTAATGGAATTCAAAACACCATACTGTCTTTGATAAGATATCACCATCCTGTAGCTCACCGCTTCTTCTTATTGTGAACCATTAAAGAGAATTGATGACTATCTCTCCCAAGGTAAAAGCCATTCCTTAGAACATTCTGATGCATTATTTTTCAACCTATATATTGCTATTTGGAATAGCATGTTGGCATGGTAACCTTGTACATGTACTTCATTTTACTTATCATTTATAGCTACTCCATGTATCTCATGACAACTCCTGATAGGACTTAATAGCTCCTCTACCATTGTGCCTATCCATAATTGAACTTGACGTATCTGTGTTTCATCCTTCATATTTCTCCTATCAAAGGCATCAAATTCTACACCATCTGATTTCTATTCCGTGTCTAGTTTATTGGGTTCCATGTGCCAATTTTGTTGTGTATTTTTACCATTATGACAATAATCATCTATTTCTTGGGAAGAGACGAACTATTTTCCTCCTTGAATGATTTTTTTCCTTGTTCTTGTTTTCTTCTTTACTAACCCTTGAAAATGATGACAATGAAAATAAAACTCATATCACTGTTTAACTTGACTTTGGATCCACTTAAGAAGATTGAAAGACATATCTAGTAGAGTAAGATTTCCAAGAAGAAATGACTACCCCTTTGATCAACATGATGGTAGCCTACTATTTGGTTCATTGTGAAAAGATGAAGAGTAATATATCTTGATAATTCACACAATTTTGTTGCATCTTCTAAATCTGATAATGAAAGTTGATCAACTGGTATGATTCCATATTGATTTAATGCATCAAGAATAGGTTTATCATCAATTTGATCAAGTTGCTCAATTTCCTATCCCTCCTTAAACACAAGAGGGCAGCATGCTAGGCTCAAACCTCGTGGGAGCCACATTTTACTCCACATGCTGTAACTAGATGAATTTAAAAATAACAAAGATTTGACCTATATATGCACAAGGAGAAAACATGTTAGACAAAATAGAGCATATGATAGATGTGTTTGATAACTCTCTTGTTTTCTTGGACATCTATGATATTCTAGCTATTTTAATGTTTATAAGGATTAGATTATATGTTTGTGGATGTTTTCCTATGTATTGATTGGTGATATTTCATTGCTCTAACTAGCTCTCTTCTCACAAATATAGGAAACCTTGGAGCAGCAGGGGGTAGGCAACAACTAGAGGCTAGATGGGCAGGAGGACTAAAGTTGATGCAAGGCAACTCAATTGGGATTCGTCATTCAGGCAATGACGGGTCCCCCTTCTTTACATATGCATTTCCTTTATATGTAAATGTATAGTTTTTTCTTTATATGCATTAAAATAGTCAAACCCTTAGCTTGTGAGGGACACTATACACTTATGATAATTAATAAAGACTACATTTGCAATAAATTTTGACTCTCTTTTCTATTGTATGCAATTGCATAAATATAATAATGTAATATTTTGATAATATCTTTTATTTACATGGATGAAAATTAGTAGAAAAGAATGTACCCTTTTGTTTCACTCGTAAAAACAAAGCAGTCCTACCTGATTTAGCTTGAAGAAAAAATAGGTAACAGGTTTATTGGCCACCAATGGTGACCACAATACCTAGAGAATTTTATAGTACTCGGTGTCCAAGGTTTACTGGGAGGAATCTTTTCAGAGTCCTAGTAATTCCTCTTTCTAGTGGACACCTTTTCCCAATGCACAAATGGTGAGGGAATATTTTGTTGACAATCAAAGCATATTCCATCTATTTTTTAAATATTTTGACAATCAAAAAATTTCTCAAGTGACTGATTTTTCTAATACAAGGAGTATTCCTAGCATATTCATTGATGTCAGAATGATGTCATGCTCACACCAACTGTACGGCCTCTCCTAACCCCCACCTAGCCCCCATTTTCCCTAAAGGAGCTATTTTTTTCTTTTTGGCATAACTTGGGCATACTATGTCAAAATTAGGCAAATGAGATATCATCAAAAAGTTGGATCCATGCACTTCCTATTTGTGTAAGTCTCATCATCAAGTTTTGTTGTTGGTTTATTTCATACTCAATCAAAATCAGATCTTTATTTTCTACATCCGAGCTCATAATTTTTTGCATGTATCTTTTATTTTTCGTGATTCTAAGAACATTGGTAGGGTGTTACAGAGCTCTTCAAATCCATTTGTGCACTTTTTCTAGAATATTTCCTAGGTACATTTTATTCATTTATTTTGTGATTTTACACTTTTTCAATTACTTGGACATCTTAGCACTTGCAAAGGATTTTTTTGAATGAGATGACTTCATTTGATTTGGTTTACATGCACTAAGGTTTTCAATCTCTGACTTTTTCATTTGAGGAAGTATCATGGGTTTCTATGTTCATCCTTATGTGGTAATCCTAGAGAAAGAATAACTAAGAGTCTTAGAGAAATGACATCATGACACATCTGAAGTGGCTTGATCTTTTTCCTTATCTATATGGACTCATACCTACACCAAAAACACCAAAGAGTTATTCAATATGGGGTATTATTAGTGATCATTTTGTAGGAGTGATTTGTTCTAGTGTTGATCTTGACACTGTGTGTTGTATTGAAAATTGATTGTCCCCACACACTTTAGAATTGACTTTGGGAGATCCATGGAGACCTTCATATCTCTCCATTCCTAGAGGATCCTATTGTAGATTCTCTCATTCCTCTTGCAGATCAAGATTTCCTACCCTTTGTTGATGATTTTTAGAGGAGCTTGAGTATATCATAGGTCTTGCATGTTCTAATGGTTTAGAGAATTTTCTTCACATTCCCACTCTTTAGATCGAGATCCAACGTTGATCTTTTGTTGTTCTTGATCAATTTTCTATCACCACATCCTTGGCCCCTATTGGTTTCATGCAACAACACATTCATCATCTTTTAGACATAGCTACTTTGGGTTCCTACCTTGCAAACATAACATCCTTGTTTGTGGTGTCCTATATTATAGATTTGGATGATTATGTTTAGGAGATTCATCTCCTCTTTGTTTACAACCACATCATGATTGTTGGCCCATTATCTTCATTGTCTTTGGAGCTTGTTCTATATTATTATTCATAAGATCCCAGATTGTCATCATATCTTTCCGACATGTGGATATTTGAGCAACTTTTAGAGGCACACATCATTTCGATTTGGATTCTTGATTCTTCAATTTTTTCAGAATGGCTTCTCCAATCACTAGTGGATCTGTTTCTTCCTAAGAGGAGAAATGTTGTTTGTATGCAATTGATCATGTTATAGCTTTAGGCATTCATCATTGGCATAGGAGCTCTTTCTTTATGGGGCGGATTCATATCCTGATTTTCACTCTCCTACTGGGGGACATCTATTATACTTGTGTGATAGAAGTATTCCTTGGGGGTCACATTGATCCCTCCTATCCTTCTTTCATTGGTGTACTTATTTTATTTTCTCTCTTTTGGAGAGGAGTTTTTTCCCACTGTAGTTTTCTCATTTTCTCTAGTTATGAGAGATTCATTTTTTTGTACATAGGTACCTCATCAAAACTTGTAGTTATTATCCATTCATGAATCCATAATTGCATTATTCATTAGGGTTTTTAGCTTCTCCCTAAGTTGATCTTAAGGGGGGGGTGTTGGAGTAATTAGGACAATCACTTGATAATTAATCATTAATTAATTATTATGTCCCTTATTACTTTAATTACTTAAGATAAACTTAGAATTGTTTTTATTATTAGATTGGACTATTGATAGGTCAAGTTGTCTCATTGCATAGGATTAGGACACTTGTCACAATCTAATCAAATCCTCATCTAGGGTTTGCACTTTTTCTTTTATAAGCATTCATTATTATACTTTGTAATCATCCAAAAAATTCCATTCAATTGACATTACAATTACAGGTTAATCTCAATATCAAATCCTCATGTGGATTCAATTATTCTCTCTTGGTTACATAAAATCAATTGCTTTGATCTCTTTTTTGAGATAGGAGTTTTGGTTGCAAGTGATTTTTGGGAGTTGTAGGGTTCACTATCAACTCTAACAACCTTGTTGATGGAAAATTGTATGTAATGTAATAATTATAGTGAATTTTTTCCATATATATTTGGCATCTAAGTGTGATGGATAAATAGGTTTGTCTAGAATAGGTGGTATATGCACAAAGTCACCTACAAGAATGATGGATGTGCCACCAAATTAGAAGTGTTGGTGGGGGAAAGCTTGACCCAATCTATTTTTTTTTTTTTAATAGTAACTTTGGTCAGATGAATCTCATACCATTGACAAGGAGGTATTTCATGTTCTTCATTTCTTCTTGAAACATTGTTAGTTATTTTCCGGTTAATGGTTTTATTTATTTTATTGGAATCTTAAGGGCTAAATAAATAGTCAAGGCATGTATGTTGAATGCAACAGTTCCTCTAGGTGAAACAACAAGGAACAAACTATATTTTTTTATGCTAAAATCTAAGGTGCATGCCTAATCCAATGAATTAGATATAATTTTCTAGTACCCACCATTCCTTGTATTATCATTATAGTGCTCTTTGATAATGGTAAGTGCTAGTTCTTGTTTGGGAGATAGTGGGTATGGTAGATTGTTCAACTCTAATATAGATTTGTAATCTTTTTTGTGCTTATGAAATGTTATATAATGTCATGTAAATTTTGAGGTATAGTATGTTCATCTAGGTATTTGTTGATATTATCAAAATCATGTCTACCAAGTATTTTAAGGGAATTTAGATTTCTATCAATAACAAGGCCCATTTGTAATAGCAACCCCCATTACTTCATTGCTATTGTATTTCATGTATCTATATCATTATCAATTATGTGGTTGACATGTTGCACGTAGTATTTATTTATATTCATTTTCTTTTGATTTGTAGCAATATCATCTTTAATGAGACTTATATCTATGTCAATGTCATGAAAATTCTTGTATAGAAGTAGCTCACTCCAACAAATTTTTAAAAGTGTTTGAAATATTCATTTGGAATAGTATAGAATCAAGGAAATAAATTAACAATTACCTTTTCTTCTTATCTTTCCACTTGCACCCTTTAGGACAAGAAGAAAATGAGAATGATCATGCAGATTCGATCAACAATATTGTTTCCATATCAATAGGGCATTACATGTAGGAATGTATATAGATAAATTGTAATGTATTTTCATCTATAGTTTTTCTAATTTTATGTTATACTTTATGCCCAACATTTAGTGCCCTAAATAAGTGATTATGAAAAAAAAGTGAAAATTTTTGTAATATACATGACATGTCTCTTGTGCACCTATATCCTGATCTACAACAATATCTCCCATAATTTTTTTATATGTTTCTAGAGCTTGGTATTCTTGTGCTTAATTTCTACATATCTACATTAGCATATCAATATAAATCTCATATTTCCTTTCTTCCTTTGATGTATATTTTAAAATTTATTTAAGTATGAGCATTTTTAAATGATAGGATGCAAATCCACACTAGCCCTCCATATTTAATCCATCTTTGGATTATGTATATTTAACCTATCATTATTTTATTCATGAGCATATGTTTTATTTTCAGATTCATCATAGGAAAATGAAGAGGTAATGCATTCATTCCAAGGATATTTGTACCAAAAATCAAAAAATTGATCCACCCTATGCAGGGATGTTGCTTCATTACATTTTTTGTTCCTTTTTCATTGATTGATTAAATATTTGTAGCCAACAAATGTATTTCTAGAGAAGATCTTAGTTGCATTTAGTGAGAAAGGATCATCTTGAAAAGATTGTGTCATGTGTTATTTCTATTGGATGGGTCCTAAAAGAAATCCATGCACTGACATATTGATCAAAGAATGATTTTTTATCTTTCTACATCTACATGGTTTCCTCAATCAATCTTATCCACATCTAGTGCATTGTCAAGCCAAAGAAATCCATGTACATGTGCATACCCTCAATATTACCATTCATATATATACCATTAATTTATTGCACAAATTAGCTTATATAATTACTTATTTATAGAATATTATGAAGTGCTAGTGTAAGTATAGGGATGTGATGTAATTTGGTTATTATTTATGTTATCAATGCGGTCTTTTTTAATTGGTTTGGTCAATGCAATTTTTGGTCAACATGTTATGTCATTTGAAAATAGTCATTGTAAATCTAGCCATTTAGTATCTACAACACTTAATGTGAAGAAGGGGGTGGGTGATCCTATTTGGATGATCATATTTGAAAGCTCACCACAACACTTATTCCAATATGAGTGTGTCCCTCTTAAGGAAGAGCCAAAATGCATTAGTTATTTAGCCAATTGAGTGTCAAACAATAGTTGTAAATGAAAACAAAGATTGTCAATGGTGATTGGTAGTAATCCTATACATTTTTTTGACAAACACTGAGGAAATTCCTTTTCTACAGTGGCACATCATAAGTTTTAATACAAAATATCAAAATCTTGGATGGCTTCCAAATCTATTATATGAAACCTTATTAAGTGCAACACATATTCATGCATCTCAACTTGTTTGTTCCAAGGTTGTAATTACAATGCAACTCCATTTGGAAAGAGTGTGGAAAAATCCATATGTAAAAGTCCCTTAATATTGTATTTGTTTATTTAAGAGGAGTTCAGTTGTGGCCAATAAATAATGGAGTCATGTTCATCTCTAACTTGCAAGATTTCTTTGATGATTTCTAGCTCATGAAATTTAAGGACGATAAGTAACTTATTTTATTTTCAATTTGATCCTCAAAAATCATAGATTCAATGTTTGGTACCACCATATATTCACTTTCAACATTATTGGTATGAAGCATGTTTGAAATGTTTATACTTGTATAGGGGAGTTGTGCGAGTGAGCCAACATCTATTTTGATATATTTGTAGTAAGGATCATATGCGATTTTATATTATAATACAACCCACACACAACTTGTACATACATAGCAATCATAATGGTTCCCTTGTGTATGGAATCTTCAAACTATTAAGATATCCAAATTTGTAATTTTATGTGGAAGATATTTTTCTATCGTTTTAATGTCTTATGGGAAAATTATTGTGTGATCACTATATTTATATTGCCCTCCATGGGCATGGGTCACTTGTAGTATTATATTTACTCATTTTATGAGTATCTCTTCCACTTGGATTAGATTTTTCAACTCAACTAGTTGTTTCCTTAGGTTGATTTATTAGATTCTAAGAATCGATGTCTACCTTTCTCACAAAAGCATCTAGTACAAATTGGACTATTATTTATTGAATTTATATGCATTTGAAGGTAGAATTCACTACATATTATGCATGTTTATAAGATTGATAGTGCATCTAGGGTAAGTTCATAAATATTGGGACCAAAAAGGCATCTTAAGTGGTCACTTTTTTTTGAAATTGAGAAAGACCGATCTTGGATGAGAAATTGAAGATAGTTACACTCAAAATTTGAAGATGCAACAAAAACAAGAGTCATAGTGCTTCGAATATAATTTCTAAACTACTATGATTTTTGAAAATGGTAGAGATTAAGGGGTTCAAAAAGGGGGGCCACACAAAGCAGTCTTGTTTTTTTGTTTTTTAAAACATAATGTGGCCCCCCCTAAATTGTTAACTTTTTTTAGTATTTCAAAAATCACTTAGTGTGAGTTTATCTCACCATGTAGTTTATGCCCAATTTTTTTGCTAAATTCTTAATGAATATATGATTTTTACTAATTATCAAAGTTGACACATCTTGAAAAACAAAAATTGAGCATGCTCCCCCTAAAAGTTTTAAAAAACTGATCAAAAATTATTATTTTTGAATATATGTAGAATGGAGTCTAGTATCCAAAAATGCAATTTATTTGTAATTTTGATGAATAGTTAAAAAATAAAGTCAAAAAATATGACACATTGGTTTAGGAAAAAAATGGATACACTAAAATAAGAAATTAAAGATGAAAACCTTAACACTCAAAACGTGAAAAAAATTACATGGTTAGAAATGTAAGAGAGAGTTGGGTCAACCCACAATACTGTGTCCCACATTTTAGCCAAAGTAGGACATTGAAATGATCATTTTTCACCAAATTTTCACTTTATGAAACCTATTGCAACTAAGCCATTAATAATTTGGAGATGATGTGAACCCGTGATTTATGAGGATTTTTTTATATATATCTATATATATATTAAAAATAGAAATAAATTTTGAATTTTTTACATAACTTTTTAAAATAACTTAGTTTTTAGTAAGCTATTGAACCCACCGTAATACTAAGAGGGGGAGTGAATCAATTGTAGAGTAGGGGTTTTTGTCACCCCCAAGGCTCCAAGTCATGGGAGATCCCCAAGGAATGAATCGCCCTAAACTACCTCAGGTTGACTAATGAATTAAGAAATGAAAGATAGGCTAAAAAGAAAGGGAAAACAATACTTTGTTTCCCTTCTGCTAATGATAGGTGTTTTTAGGAATTAGGTGAGAAAAATATAAGGGTCTCAGACTGTAAATCAGATAGCTCTCTATTTGAGGATGATAGCATGGGAATCACACATCAGCATGCCGCATTGGCATCCTTTATGGACAACAGGTTGAATGATAGTTAAAGACACTCAAGGTCTACTTACAACCTGAATATCAGAGTTTTACACTTTTATAGTTTAATAATAAAATGTAGAAATAAGTAGTACACCAAGAAGAATACTAGAAAGGATTATTCTAATGATGAAAATGATAAGGAAAGCATAGGAAAGATACCATTCCATGCACAATCTAGTTCTCTAGCTAGCTTCGAGTGAATGAACTTGCACCTACACAAAAAAAAAAGTAAAAGTGTTGGGATGTGTTTTGATGTTTTCCTCAGTTTGACCCCCATTTTGATGTTCCCACCTCCATAGGTAGACATAAATGAAAAGATATAGAGAAAATTGATAAAGGAGAGAATGCAAATGACACAATAAAGTAGAGAGCAATGACAACTTGAATGCTACTTTATGAGACAATAGATGCAAGTAAAGTGAAAAGACACAATGTTACCTTCTGTTCTATAAGCACTCAAGGCTAATAGAGGAAGGAGAAAGATGATACCACCATGCTGAGGGGATAGAGCTTTGTAAACCTACAACAATGATGTTGAATCAAGAAGACATTGTAGATACCTGTACCATAGAAAAATGGATCATTGGCATTTGCATGGTTATTTAGGTCTTGTTCTCATGATGCTTAGTCTCTTTTTCTTTGATTGAATGTTACAATGTAACTTATGCATTCACATTAGGTAGTAAACATTCAAATTATGATGTCTTTTGAAAGTGTTGTGAAGTGTTGTAACACATTTCTACACTTTTCTAGACTCTTCTCATTATAATTCATCTAAATATTCCCTTTTTATTCATCATCAAGTCCTATTTTAATGTGTTATAAAGTCTTGTAACAAGATTTCATGCTTTTCTAGGATTTCCTTCACTATTTACACCTTTCTTATGCTTTATATGACCCCTTTATGCACTCATAAGGCTTAATTAAGTGTATTTTTGAATATAAACCCAACAAAAAACATTAAATGTATCTTAATTCCTAACACCCACTTACAAGACCAAGGTGGGACCCATTCACCATGGGTGTTGAATGAGTCCCTCTGGGCTCCAAATTCAAAATAATTTAAATTTCCTTTCAAGATTTTATTTAAAAATACCTTATGTCAGCTTGTGATGAGGTATTATTAGGTTATTAGGGCATAAGTGTGTATAAATAAGTGTTTTTCTCCCTATTTTCCATCTCCCCATTCAATTCATTAACCATTCTTCATTATTCATCCATCATTCTTCCATCTCAAGTCAAACAAGTTAGGGTTTCATCATTGCAAGTCATCAAGAAAGCTTCTAAAGACATTCAAGGGCTGAATCTTCCTCTATTGCTATAGAAATTCAAGATCAAACATCATGGAAAGGTAATAAATCCATTATTGCATGCTTCATTACATTCTTTCTCCATTTTGGTTTAATTACCTAAAAGGGGTTTGACCAAGGCAAACCCCCATGCCCTAACAATCAACAAGTTTTCTCTCTTTATGTGATTTGTAGGTCTTATATGCAGATTTAGCAAAGAAAAAAAGTGAATAAGTCTTCATCAATTTGTGAAAGCTCTTCAAGGTGGTCAAATCCCTAAAAGAAGCTTGGAGAACACTTTCAGGCCCAAATCTGATAGTTTTAGAACCAGACACCTAGAGAAACAGAAAGTGCAGATCAAAGGCTCTTGTTTCCACCTTTGACTATTCAGAAAATCCAAAAGTGGACTCATTCAACATGGGTGGAAAATAAGTCCCACTTCTAGGCCTGTTTTTGGTTTTTTGCATTTTTAGACACCCATTTCACTGAAATGGATTCCAAAATAGTTTTACAAAACTGGGACTGATTCACCCAGAATGGTGAATGAGTCCCACCAGGCTTAAAAATTAGCATCAGCAACATTTTAGATCTCATTTCCAGTCTTCATCAATATTCCAAGTGCACACTCTCAATTTCATTCATTTCTGTTCAGTTTTGCATTCATTTTTAGGTATTTTTGCATTACACAATGTGTTATCAAACAAGTTGCATTTCTTTAATTTTCCTTTAATAATCAATTCATTTTATTAGTTATTTGCACTTAGATCATTGCATTTAGTTATAATTTTTTCATACATTCCTTAGTTTGAGTGAACCACCTTCAATTTTAGGGTTCTATCTCTCTACTTTTAGGTGAAAGATCCTAAGAGTGCAAGAGAAGTACATATAATCCACAAAATTGATGGTTCATTTTGGTGAACCCACTTTTTGAATATTTCTCTTTTCTAATTTTGAGTCCTTCATCATAGGTATAGCCTTGCATTGACTTTTCATTAGGGTTTGCATTAGTTAATTGGCTTGCTAGGTTTCAATTTTTGCATTCATAAAAAGTGCATTTAGGCTACATTATTGGCATCTAAATTCATTTAAATTTTCTGAAATTCTACATTTTAAACTTAGGACTGCACCATAGAACTCATACAACATAAAAATCATTCAAAAATTTCTGAAAATTCTTAAAAAATTTCATACTGGGACACATTCGCCACCTTGGGAGAATTAGTCCCTTTTCATCTCTGAAACAACCTTTTACAAAGCTGAAAACCTTGTTTTTTATGTTTTTGTTTACTACCATCAGTTATCTATATCACTTGGCTGAGTTTCTGTAACATGAATTTCATTAGATTTAGCTTACATTAGCTCATTTCATGCATGGTTTAAATTTCAAGTTTGCATTATCATATGGTTACATAGCATAATTAGTTAATTGTCATCCTTAAAATCTAAAAAATTGCATTCCTATTTCACATTTTTTCTTTAGAATAGTTACATTTCAAGTTTGTAGAATAGTCATTACATCATGTTTTCATTACAAAGTTCTATATTTATCATCTTTCATGTTCTCTTTTTAGATCTTATTGCTTGTTGTAAGATAATTTTGTTAAGTGCATATGAATATGAAGTCCTTTCCCCTCTCTTTTTGTTCATCATAAATCCCTCTCCTACTTTCCCTTTTTTGGATGAGTTTAGTCTAGTGAAAGAAACCTTGGTTAATCATAAAAATCACATTTTTTCTTCTCCTATTATCTCTCACACTTGTGAAGTAGATATTCTAGTGCTAGGAGAACCAATTGATGAGAGTTTTGACAATCCGAGTTGTTTCTCTCCTCTTACCTCTCCTATTAGACACAACATTACTAACAAAGAGAACATCACAATAAGTAATCATGATGATCACACAACACAACAAGAAGATGAGATCATATAAACATTTCTAGACATTACCTCACCTAGTCTCCATAATCATGATAATCCAGTTTGTTCTTCTCCTAATATCCCTCCTTGATGTAAAGAGGATAGGATGGTGTTCAAAGATATACCTATTAGAAGTCATGCGAATAGTATCCCTCCCTTACCTAATGTTTCTATCCTATGGGAAGACCTATTTGGCAACAATGACAACCATAGTGGTCCTTCTCTTGGTGCCTCCCCCACTTGTGATGAAGCTACTTCACAAACCTCAAACTTGGATGAACATATTACAAGCTTTCCTCGTCGGGTAGATGATATGGGACAAGATAAATAGACCTTAGAAACAAGCAACAATCAAATAGAGTCTTCCTCTTGTCTCCCCACTCTCAATCATCAAACACATTCAACCATTAATAAATCCCTTAGTTGCACTCAAATTATTTTAGATGAACCAAGCCTTAATTGTCAAGAACATGAGGTTTGTTGTTCTCCCACACACTCTCCTTCTAGGGAGAATATCATCATAAAAAGAAAAGATAACATTGATAATAATATTATGCCCTTGATAGGAAATAAGGAGGCTCTATTAGACTCTCATTCACTAAGGGATGTTAATATTATTCAACCTCAACTCATCCTTTACCCACCATCACATAAACCTTCACCTCCACCCAAACCTAAGTTTACTCTTTACCCACCTCAAAATAATGTGTCGCAACAACCGAGTCATAATACCATTGCTCATACATATAACACTAGAAATAATTCACAACCACAACAACCCACATCAACACCCTTGCCTTTGCCAAATCCCATTTTTCCTAGAGATCCTCGATTAAATTCACACATTCAGGAGGAAAATATTGTTCAACAACTAAAGAATATTCCTGCTAAGATATCCTTATGGGATATTATTCAAGCATCCCCTCACTATCACAACATGATTCAAGTAGCCTTGCAACAAGTTCCTGTCCCTTCTAATGTGCAATCAACTGACATTGCAGCCATGATCCAAGGAATAAATGCTAACATTATTTTCCACAAAAGTGAACTCCCGCCTTTAGAAGTGCAAAAACAAAATGAAGCTTTCATGATCATTGCTTAATACAATCAGATAGGGATAAAAAAACCCTTATTTACAATGGCTCAGCCGTTAATGTGTGTAGGATAAACATTTTGGATAGGCTTCATGTGGATAAGCCAAAAAATCAACTTGAATTTTGATCTATTAAGGGCTTTGACAATGTTGAAAAGACACCACTTGGTGTGATCACTTTACCTATTACAGTTTGAGAAGTCACATTGAACACACAAATCCAGGTTATGCCTCATGATCTTTCATATAACCTTCTTCTAGACAGGCCATGGATTCATGCTATGAATGATGTGCCTTCCACTCTTCAACAAAAAATTAAATACATCCACAACAAAAAATTATACATACTTGAAACTTGAGAAAACCATAGAGAACCCCTTGAACAAATTAACACCAACCACATAAGTGGAAACCACACAACAAAAAGACAAACAACAACATATTATTGAAACAGTCATGATGCTATTAGAAGATGATTGGGGTTCCTTGGATTTCAAACATGACTTCATGAGTGAGTACAAAATCATCCACAAAGATTAAAATAAAAGAAAATAAACAACAATAATGTCAACACAAACTTTAGCGGACATTTCGAAAGCATCCATCTTAATCACTTTAGATAAAGACACAAACTACACAACAACGTTTGATGAACACAATAATGAATAACCACCCAATTCAAAAGTAATGAAGAAGCTTTATGGATGTGGTTATGAGCTCATGAAACAACTTGGATATAGCGAAAAAGGATGTGGTGCTCATGAACAAGGTATCCACAACCCTATAGAGCCTAACACACAACAAATGACTCATGGTCTTGGTTATTGTCCTTTGATAGAAGTAATCAAGCATTCCTTCAACATCAATACTATCACAAAACATCCTCCTAAATAATCCTTAACAATCATCCATCCTGAACTTCTTGACACTAGTGGTCTTGAACATCATCCTTTAAACAATATAACACAAACAATGAACTTTTCGTTTAATGTCAATGTCATTTCAGAAGCTACCAATGATTTTCATTCGATAGATTTTCTCTCCTCTTGTAAGAGTGAAAAAAAATCTTGCAATCTAGAGAAACTTGTGTAAGTATGGCATCTACTACTAAGCAAGATGTATCTTTGACGAAAGCTATAACACCACCTTCTACCATTGATCAAGAGGGTATCTTGTTGAGACTCCTCCAAAATCACTTGATCACCCTCCCTCCCAGAACTCATAAGAAATTCTATACAAGACTTTATTCTATGCCTATCATAGAGTTCATGGTCATTCCACTAATGAATTGAAAACGTTGAGTCATAAAATCCACAATTTTAAGGAGTTTGGTATGCTTCCCTATATGGGGGCACCTAATTCCTCTAATTGATATTTATTTTCACTCTCACATACATTTCATCAATCCTTTCAGCTCACCTTTGTCCTGCACTAAGTGGGGTGCAAGGGGTTAAGTAGCCTTGTCCTCGTATGTCACTTGTTGTTGTCTCCTTTGGCTAGTAGCTAACTTTTCATGAACATATAAGAGCAAGCTTGGGATGTGGACAACATGCCTTAATTTGGCTAGCATGTGACATACTACCTTTTTCATGATGTAGCTTATCAGAAACATACGACTTGGCATAGGGATTTTTGAGTTTGCTCTCATGTTCTTCTACTTTAAAGCAATTTCTCACAATACTGGTACTCACAACTACTTTAAAGTGGGGATCATATATCACCACTCACATTTCATTGTACAATTTCTTTCTTCTTGCGATGCGTCCTTTTCTTGGTGGTGTCATTGGGCTTGATTCCCTCTGAGAGCGTGATACTTCTTTTACACTTAGCCTCTCTTGGAAACATTAAGTATGACATTCCCTAAGATGAGACCTTGCATGAACTAAGTAAAATCCCTTTGAACAATCCTTGCACTACCTTGCATTTACAATGTCTATGAGTGTCAAGCATACAAATTTTTGCTTACTTCATAGAGCTCGAAAATCATTTTCCTTTGTGGCACCTTATTAAAGTTATCAGGAGGTATAACTTTGGTATGGTTGAGCGGGAAGCCCATTCCAAGGCACGACTTTCCCCATAGCCACCTATGTGTATGTGAGCACATATCAGCCATACGTGTCTCACCTTTAGGGCTTTCTCACCCCATGGACAATCAGAAGTTTTGTGGCCCCAAAGTGAGTATGTTGTGGACTTCTCACCCCACGAATGACCTAAAGTTTCGTGGCCTTGGAGTGAGTATACTTTTGGGATTTATCACCTGACAGACAACCAAGAGTTCTGTCGCCCCAGAGTGAGTATGCATTTTCTTTCCAAAAAAAAAAATCCTAGATCTAATCCACAACTAGCTGGAAAAATGGTTGAAGCTTGATCCACCCTTTTATTTTCACTCTTCTAGTTCTTGCAATTGTATGATCATGTTTCTTGTCTTGCTGCAAATCAATCACCTTGTGTATGTTCCTTTTGCACTCAAGTTGGCTTGACTTAGGATCTTAGATCCTGGGGGCTTGTGTAACCTCCTTTGGTCTTTTTCATCCTTTGTCATCTACATTGGTATGATTAGACATCTCTTGAATGTCTACTTTAGTGTGAGTTTGAAGCAAGTTCATCCTCTCACTAAAGTGGGGGCTAAATATACCATAGAAAAAATGGATCATTGAAATTTTCATGGTTATTAAGGTCTTGTTCTCATGATGCTTGGTCTATTTTTCTTTGATTTAATGTTGCAATGTAACTTATGCATTCACATTAGGTCCTAAACATTCAAATTATGCATTACACAATGTGTTTTCAAAGATTGTATTTCTTTAGTTTTCAATTAATAATCAATTCATTTTGTTATGTTATTCTGCACTTTATCATTTAGAATTTTAGTTATAATTTCATCATTTCATTCCATTCTTCAGTTTGAGGAACTACCTTTAATTTTCAGGGTAATCTATCTCTCCTATTAGACCAAGGAAAATCCCCATTCACTACCAAGTAGAAAGTTGGAGCAACAAGATAGAGCAATGGAGAAGCAAGAATGATCAAGAAGTGAATAGAGAGTGTGAGAAAAATGAGTTAGAGAATGTAAGAGAGTGAAAATATGAGTTTGAATGAATAAAATGGAGGCAAGGAGTCATTTTTTGTCAATCAAGATCCAATAGAGGACACTGTGACCAACTAGGAAATGTAACGCTTCCATAGATCCAAGTTTGTCAGGACAGCAGTGCAATGTACAGTTGTCCATGCAACGTGTGAGTGTCCCTGACAAATATTCTTCCACCGACGCAAAAAGATAGAATGTGGGAAGATTAAGAAGACGACAGCGAGTTTATGCATCATCATACTTGTAATTCTAAAGTAAATAATGGAAAATTTGCCTAGTCAAATTTATTAAATTTTTCCCCACTTTATCATACATGTGAATATGTGAGCTAAAGTAGAAGAGGTTGAAGAGAATATACTAAGAGGAAGTGGTGTGAAAGAGGGAGCTCCACCAATGAAAATGACATGAGTGTTGGAACACAACAACCAACTGAGAGGGGGGTTGAATTAGTAGATATTAAAAATATTAACCCTTTAACCTTTAGAGCAGACTGACTCTGTAAACACCTATTGTGCAGATTTTAACATGAAATATATAAATTTAAACAAGCACACAATCTAATAACTCATAACACAAGATGTACGTGGAAAACCCAAGATGGGAAAAACCATGATGAGAAAATGCTGCTAGGAGCTACTGTCCTAATCCAACCTCACAAATAAGCCTTCTATTACAACTTTAAAGGGAACCAATCCTAAGGAGACACCAATACCTAAACGAGCACCAACTCGTTATCCGATGGAACCAAACCTATCAGATTTACAACATAAATGATTATTACAATTTGTTAATTAAGAACATAGTTCAATGTTATAGCTTAATTTGCAACTGCTCAAATTTTTGTTGCTTCCACAACAACTCTCTTCTCTGTTTTGCACCCCACTAGTTCAACTCTATTCTTCCCCTTCTTCTTTAGTGAATTCTCGATCCACCTCAATGCACCCTTATACACTTTATGTAAACTCTCTCTTTCTCTTTTTCAGTGTATTCTCTGTCCACCTCAAGAGCTCAACATCACTTCTGCACTGTGCACTTTCCCTTTTTCTCTCTTCTCACATAGTTACCCTTCCTTAGATAATATTCTCAACATATGTTTTGTGTAGTTTCTAATAGATGATGATTTCCTTAGGATTCTCCACCATAATCAAATCTTCTGTTTGAGTTCTAGGATATCTACTTCACTATCATACTCCTGCATTGAGCTGCACAACATTAAATTCTGCTATAAAGAATTTTCCCTCTTAGTTACTTTATCAAACCCTAGGATCAAATTTGCATTTAATGCATCCTTCTGGTTATCTATTTGATCTCGATCCCAACCTCTATAGCAACTGTGATGCTTCTCTATGCATCAAATCTCATTACATTTGTCATTGATGTAGGTAGAACATTTATTTTTAACCTATGTGTCAGTTTATAGGAAAAACCCTATTTACATGAACTTAGCCATTTGTGGTCTTCACTTTCAAATTTGATTCATCGATCACCTACTTTGTGCCACGATCCAATGTCCTTTATTCACCATCTTACCTTTAAAACCTAACCATCAGATAAATGGTCTTTAAATATCCATCATTGATCATATCTCCTTTGGAACCACAGCTATCGTGTATCGCTACAATGCTCAAGACATCCACATCAATTTTTGCAATGTGAAGAGACATAATGATCATCATCTAATCACATACCTTTGAACTTGCACCATCTATCACACATCATGCATCACTGTTATACATATGCCTTTATTTCTTCATTAGCAATGTGAATGGACATGATGATCACCATTGGATCAATACTGCTATGTCATTGGCTGAAAGCACGGGCCCACAAAAACTTAGTGGGTTGGTAGGCAACTGCCATCTATTTTCCTTTAATGTCATTCTCTACTCTCGCTTAGCACTCATCACACATCGCTGAAAGCTTCAATTCTTAATGGTGTATAAGTGTGATGCACTAACACCCAACAATGGAATAATATTCTACCACCTATACATGTTGATGTCATAAACCACTTCCATCTCTCATTACACAAATCATCCAAAAACTTCGCTTCACAACAATGATGTGAAGCAATCATGCAATATTTTTCCATGTGTTTGCTAGACCTACCATCAACTTCTTCTATTGTCTTATCAAACCCCATTTAATCACAACCGTTCCTCGCTCCCCTACGAGGAATGGATGAGGTCCCACCTCAAGTGCCACAAGCTAGCAGGCACTGTTAGATCTTCTTGATCGCAGCCATTGATAAATCTTCATTGCTCATAGCAAAACTTCAAACTGGCTTCAAAGAACTTTCAACAATGCATGTGACCTTAGTGATAGCCATCAGATGTGTAAATATGGAGTGCACACTGTCCGATCTTCAAAAGAATAGACACCAGTGACACCAACCAGAAGACCAAATAATGGGGTTGGTCACCGATTGAGATTAAGGGCATAAGCTATAGCTTATGCGATCAGTTACTACCTATCCATAGTCAATGTGGAATCATAAAATCTATTGGTCACCATGACTGTAAACACCTAGGATTTAACAAATAAATTCTAAAAATTGTCCAAGGGCACAAATAAATTCATTATGAGCTCAACTTTCAACCTATGGACCTGAAACTTATATTTTAAGAAGCTCTCAGAAAACCCATGTAAAATATGGTCTTTGATTTCACTTCAAATTCTTGGAAGAGTACCTTTCAAATTTATGACAACAATGCATGACAACATTGCAAAATTTTGAGAAACTTTTGTAGCTTACACTCCATCTTCCAGAACCAGATCCTCAACATACCATATCTCACTTAGACATCAATGCCAACAAATCCTTCATTCAGGATCAATTCCATCCACTTTTGACATCAATGACATCAATATGCTAACAATCATTGATGGAAAAACTAAATGCTCATACCAATTAATTGAATGCTTAGATGATACCAATTGAAGTTCGTAACATTAAATATCTGTATCAATTGAACCATTTAGGAAATTCACTCACCTTTTGACATACGTCTCTATCTTACACACCATGCTCCTATCTTGAGCATTTTCTCACATTCCTCCCCCTTTGACAAGAAATTTAAAGAGAAAGTGTGAATCTTTGAATATGCAGCCACCAAGTCATTAGAAAGTTGTAAAACCACTATTATTTGACTTGATCTATCCTTTCCATTTCCAGGGATGAATGAAGTATAAATGAAGCTACCATTGGACTCATTTGCTATCACTAGTGTCTAGTGATATGATGTGGGAGCAATGACCCCCAACTTCTACCTCAGATATTCAAATTGTTCCTTGGGAAGAGGCTTGGTGAAAATGTAAGCTAATTGTTCTTTAGTGGGAATATACTCCATGCTAACCTCCTTGTCTGCAACCTTCTCTCTTATGAAGTGATACTTAATAGATATGTGCTTTGTTCTAGAGTGCATCACATTATTTTTGGATATGTTTATGGCACTTGAATTATCACACAAAATTGAGATAGGTGCTTTGTACTCTACCTTGATGTTCTTAAGTGTCTACTTCATCCATAAGACTTGAGTACAATATGTTGCTACTATTACACATTACGCTTCTATCGTGGAGAGAGTGGCTGATTCTTGCTTTTTTCTCATCTAGGAAACTAACTTGTTTCCCAAGAAGAATTCTCCTCCACTTGTTTTTTTATTGTCATCTACACTTCCTACCCAATCTACATCTGTATATGCTATCAAGGAGAAATAATTTCTGTTGGGATACCACAACCCATAGTCAATAGTATTTTTGATGTATTTGAATATTCTTTTGACTACATTGACATGAGACTCTTTTGGTGTAGCTTGAAATCTTGCAACCAAACATACTGCTTGCATAATATCTAGCCTTGATGTAATTAAATATAGCAAGCTACCTATCATAGACCTATACATTGTTTGGTTTATCTCTGGGGATTCATCCATTTTACTCAACTTGTAGCCAGTTATCATGGGGGTACTAACTGATCTACTATCCTCCATTCCAAATTTCTTAAGCATTTCCTTAGCATACTTGGTTTGAGATATAAATATCCCATTGCCAGTTTGCACTATTTGTTAGCCAAGGAAAAATGATAGCTCCCTAAACATTGACATCTCAAATTCATCTTGCATATGCATAACAAATATTTTACACATTTTATCATTGCTACCTCTAAAAATGATGTCATCAACATATACAAAAACAATAATCATGTGATCACCTTCTAATTTGAAATACAAATTATTGTCTGCACATCCCTTTTTGAATATGTGTTGCTGCAGATACTAGTCTAATCTAGAATACCATGCTCTAGGTGATTGCTTTAGACCATACAACACCTTTCTTAGTCTGCAAACATAATTCTCTTCTTCTGATAGCTGAAAACCTTTTAGTTGTTCAATGTAAACTTCCTCTTTTAGGTTTCCATTCAAGAGTGCAAATTTAACATCCATATGATATACTTTAAATACCTTATACACTAAGAATGCAAGAAACATTTTAATTGCTTCTAATCTTTCCACAGGTGCAAATGTTTCTTCAAAATAAATTCCTTCAACTTGTGCATACCCCTTGCACACTAATCTTGCCTTATTTCTTACTACAACCCCATCTTCACCCAACTTGTTTAGATAAACACCCAATTTGTGCCAATGACATTTTCGCTTGGGGGTCTAGGAACCAATTCCCATGTCTTGTTCTTCTCAATCTGATTTAACTCTTCCTCCATGGCCTTTATCCAACTCTCATCATTGCTGGCTTCAAATAAGCTTTTTGGCTCAATCTATGACATGAGAGAAAAGTTTACTTGTTCCTTATTCTTTGCACATACTTTATAGGTTCTCTTTGAATATCTGGTTCACATAATGCTTCCTCATTTTCTTCATCAACAACAACCTCTTCTTCATCATCTGATTCAATCTCAAGGTTGGTTCTGTTGGGATTGACCTGATTTATATCCTCATCAATTTTGACATTGATTCTTTCCACCATCTTGTTTAGCCTCTTGTTGTAACACTTGTAAGCTTTGCTTTGGATGGAATATCCTAAAGATAGGGCTTCTTCATGCCCTGAATCAAAACTCCCCAAATTTTCATCTTCTCTTTTTATGTAGCATTTGCTACCAAATACTTTGAAATGCTTTATAGATGTGGGTTTTCCATACCAAAGTTCATATGGAGTCTTTCCACTATTTGTTCTTAGAAGAGCTCTAATATGAATGTATACTGTAGTGTGAACTACTTCTTTCCAAAAAAGTATATATCAACTTTTCCTCACTCAAAATAGCTCTAGCCATATCCTTAACTATTTGATTCCTTCTTTCAACCACTCTATTTTGTTGTGGAGTTCTTGGTGCAGAATTTTGCCTCTTGATTCCATGGTCTTCACAATACCTACTTAATTCACTTGATGTGAATTCTAATCCTCTATCTGATCTTAAGTGCACTTGATACTCCTACTAGTTTCCTTCTCCACAAGATTCTTGAATATCTTAAACTTTTGAAATGCCTCAACCTTCTGCTTCAGAAAGGTTACCCATGCCATCCTAGTGTAGTCATCAATTATTAGCATGAAATACCACTCACCTTGTAGACCTCATATCCTTGTGGGACCACAAAATCAGTATGAACTATCTACAAAGGTTTTGTGGTTGAATAATCCTTTGTTCAAAACTTAAACATTGATTTCTTTCCTTGTTGGCATCATTTACAAGTAGTGTTCGTAGGCTTAGTTATTTTTGGGAAGTTTCTTACTATCCATTTTGAGCTTATTTTGACCAAATAGTCAAAATTGACATGCCCCAATCTTCTATGCCATAGAAAACTCTCATATGTTTGACTTATTAGACAATTTTGGCCTTTCAATTCACAAAGGTTGTAGAGATTGCTATTAGTCCTTACTCCTTGTGCAATTGTCTTACCATTCTTTCTTATCTTGCAGCCTTTAGAGTTAAATGTGACTTTGTAACCATTTTCACACATCTGGCTAACATTTAGAAGGTTATGTTTCAACCCTTCAACATAAAGGAAATTCTTTATCTTATTCTTCTCATCTAGGCTCAGGATTCCTTACAAAAAATCTTGACAACAATATTATCTCCTAAGCTTACTGATCCTTCTTTACACTTCTTGAGTTCAATGATTTTTCTTTTATCTGCAGTCATATGCTTGGAGCAACCACTATCAATTACCCACAAACTTTGTTTCTTTTCATGCAGTGTAGTTTGGGCGATCATAGATTTGTTGGTACTTTACTCTTTTTCTTGCCATACGTTCTTAGGTTTCTTTTCAATCTTCTCTCCATCTTTCTTAGAAACCTTAGATTCCTTTTCCATTTTGAGGGTTGTGTTCTTCTCAAACTGAACATTTGGTCTTATAAAATTTATTGTACAGTTTCTAACTATATGAACAAAATTGTTGCGGTTGTAACAAATCACATTCATATAGATACTAAGGGAGAAAATGAATTTTTGCTTGAATAATTTGTATTCCCCTTAGGAATGACTCTACATTCTCTAGCCCTATGACCAAAATGATTACATGTATAAAAATATCCATGAAAGTATGAAGAATACCTAGTCATAGCATTTCCTTGAGTAGGATGAGGTGGTCTGCTTTATCTTAGCCTCCTTAGATCACGTTCTCTTGTAAATCTATCAACATCAGTTCTTGCCATGTTCTTCTTTTTCCTTCGTTGATCTTGAACTGATTGGTTATTCTTCTTGTCTACCACTGTCTTATTTACTTCATTTTATTTTTTCAAGTCAACAAACTTCTTTTCTTCTCCATCAACATCTTCCTTGCATGATTTCTCACCATTTGAAATTGACTTTTCTTCTTCCCTAAATCTTTCATAAAGTTTTTGCAGACTCATTGACAAAGGAAATCTTTCATTTCTCTAGCCCTAAACCATATTTCTCCTTGTTAGAGGGTTTATGAGTGCTCAATAGCTCATCCAAAATTTATGATCTACCTGTTAGCTTCAAACCTTTTTCAACTTTCTCTTTAGCTTTCTCTAAATCCTTTCTTAAGGCAACCACTTCTACCTCAAGCTTCAAGTATTTTTCCATTTCAAATTCTACTTTGGATTTCATCACCTCTTCCATTATTTTTGCTTCCTCCACTTGAATTTTCAGACTCACCACCACTTGATTAGATTCCTCACGCTCTTTAGATAGCTTCTTATTCTCCCTTTTCAGTCTTTCAGCTTCATCTAATAGAATGTCGAGATCATCTAAGGTAGAAATAAGTTCTCCTTCCAGATCAATTTCAGCTTCTTCTTCACCAAGATGTTTTCCCGTAGCATGCTTTTTTTTTATTGACTCCTTGGCCATTAAGAAAAATTATTCCTTCTCTTCTTCCATTAAAAGAGCATGATAAAAATCATCATCTGAACTATCATTAAAGCACCAGATGAATCACTTTCTTCTTGAATATATAGGCTCTTCTTTTTCTTCCCAAAACTCCTTTTTTTAGGATAATAGGTTTTCTTCATCTTATGACCTTCTTGTTCAGGGTTATCCTTCTTGTAGGGGCATTTAGTAGCAAAATTTCCTATTTTACCACAGTAAAAACATTTTAAAGGTAACTTACCTTTGTACTTGCAAGATCCTCTCCTTAATCTTCTGATGAAGTTTTCTTCTTCATCAGTCTCTTATTGTTCAGATGTGGTGGTTTCAACTTTATCTTTCTTAGGTGCTCCATCCTTTACCTTGTTGGAAACCTTGAAGGAAACTTCTTTTCTGGATGGTCTTGCATCTCCCACCCTCATTACATATGCAGTGAATATACCATGCATCTCATTAAAAGTGAGTTTGTCAAATTATCTTCCTTCCTCTATTGCTGAGATCTTAGAGTCATACTTGTATGTCATTGACCAAAGAAATTTTAGTACAATGACCTCTTCTTTTACTTCTTCTCCATATCCTCTAATGGATTTTACTATATCATTAACTCTCTAAAGATAGTCTGTAGTCTTCTCTTCTTCTGTCATCTTTAGGCCTTCAAATATGGCCCTCAATACTTGAATCTTGGCCAATTTTACCTTGTCATCTCCTTCGTAGATCTTCTTCAATGTATCCATGACATCTTGTGCATTCTTACAATACGTAACTTTTCTATGCACATATCTAGACAAGCTATTTATAATAGCAAACCAAGATTTTTCATTGTTCTCATAATCTCTTTTTCCTGTAGGATCAGTAGGGGGTGTGGCTAGTGGTATGTAACCATTCACAACAGACATCCACACATCAAACCCTAAAGATCCCAATTATCTCTTCATCAGTAAACTCCAAAAATTATAATTTGTTCCATCGAACCGGGCTGACTTATTTATGGAAGAACTTTCTTGACTGGTCATTATGTTCACAAATCTAAGAATCCTAGGGAACCTAGGGCTCTAATACAAAATTTTTGAACACAACAATCTACTGAGAGGGAGAGTGAATCAGTAAAAATTAAAAATATTAACCCTTTAAATTTTAGAGTAGACTAACTCTTTAAACACTTGGAGTGTAGATTGAAACATGAAATAAAAAAAAATTAAACAAGCACACAATCTAACAACTTATAACACAAGATGCATGTGGAAATACAAGATAGGAAAAACCATGTTGAGAGAATGCTGCTAGGAGCTATTGTTCTAATCTAGCCTCACAAAGAAACCTTCTATTACAACTTTTAAGGGCACCAATCCTAAGGAGACACCAATTCCCTACCAACTCAATTATTTGATGGCACCAACCTATCAGATTTACAAGATAAATGATTATTATAATTTGTTCATTAAGAACACAATTCAATGTTACAGCTTAAACTCCACAACTACTCAAGTTTTTGTTGCTTCCACAACAACTCTCTTCTCTATTATGCACCCCACTGGTTCATCTATATTCTTCCCCTTCTTCTTTAGTGCATTCTCAGTCCACCTCAATGCACCCTAATACACCTTATATAACTCTATCTTTCTCTTTTTATTATATTCTTTGTCCACCTCAAGAGCTTAGCATCACTTCTGCATTGTGCACCTGCTCTTTTTCTCTCTTCTCACATAGTTACCCTTCCTTAGACAATATTCTCCTCATATGTTTGTGTAGTTTCTAACCAATGATGATTGCCTCAGGATCCTCCACCATAATCATATTTTCTATTTGGGTTCTAGGATATCTACTTCACTATCATACTCCTGCATTGAGCTACACAACATTAAATTTTGCTATAGAGAATTTTCTCATAGTTACTTTATCAAACCCTAGGATCAGATTTGCATTTAATGCATCCTTCTGGTTATCTGATTTGATATCGATCTCGACCTCTGTAGCAATATGTGTATCTACTCTATGTATAAAATCTCATTACATTTGTCATTGATGTAGGTAGAACATTTAATTTTAACCCATGTGTTGGTTTACAAGTGAAACCTTGTTTACACAGACTTAGCCATTTGTGATCTTCACTTTCAAATCTGGGCTGTCAATCATCTAACTTCATGCCATGAGCTAGCATCCTTCATTCACCATCTTACCTTTAAAACCTGACCATTGGATAAATGATCTTTAAATCTCCATCATTGATCACATTTCATTTGGAACCATAGCCATTGCAAATCACTACAATGCTCAGGACATCCACATCAATTTATGCGATGTGAAGAGACATAGTGGTCACCGTCCAATCACATACCTTTGAACCTACATCGTCAATCACACATTGTGCATCGTTGTTATACATATGCCTTTATTTCTTCATTAGTGATGTGAATGGACATGATGATCACCGTTGGATCAACTGCCATTAAATCTACACCATCCCCTGCTGGCTAAAAGCATAGGCCAAAAAAAACTTAGTGGGCAGGTGGGCAACTGCCATATTTCTACCTTTGACATCATTCTCCACTCTTGCTCAACACTCATCACACATCATTGAAAGCTTCAATTCTTAATGGTGTATAAGTGCGATGTAGTAACACCCAAAAATGCAATAATATTTTGCCACCTGTACATGCTGATGTGATAAACCACTTCCATCACTCATCGTACAAATCATCCCAATGCTTTGCTTCACAACAATGATGTGAAGCGGTCGAGAAATATTTCATCATGTTCCTGTTGGAACCACCATTGACATCTTCCATCATCCAATCAAACCCTGTTTGATCACAACCATTCCCCGCTCCCCCACGAGGCATGGACAAGGTCCCACCACAGGTGTCATAGGCTAGCGAGCACCATTAGATCTTCTTGATTTCAGTCATTGATAAATCTTCATCGCTCATCGCAAAACTTCAAGCTAGATTCAAATAAATTTTTGTGATGCATGTGACCTTAGTGATAACTGTTGGATGTGTAAATATGGAGTGCATATCATCCAATCTTTAAAAGAACACACACCAACAACACCAACCAGAAGACTAGGTAATGTGGCTGGTCATCGAATGAGCATAAGGGAATAAGTTATAACTTATATGATCGGTTACTGCCTATGCACAGTCAACATAAAATCATAAAATTTGTTGGTCACCATGACTGTAAACACCTAGGTTTAGTAGATAAACCCTAAACCTTGTCCAAGAGTACAAATAAATCCATTATAAGCTCAACTTTCAGCCTATGGACCTGGAACTTATATTTCTAATAAGTTCTCAGAAAACCCATGTAAAATCTAGCCTTTTATTTCACTTCAAATTCCTGGAAGAGTACTCTACAAATTTATGACAACAATTCATGAAAACATTGCAACATTCGGAGCAACTTTTGTAGCTTACACTCCATCTTGCAGAATGAGATCCTCAACATACCATATCTCACTTAGACATCTATGAATTTTTTTGACATCAATGCCAACAAATCCTTCATATAGGATTAGTTCCATCTCACACCTAATGCCTTTTCACATCAGTGACAATAATATGTTAACAATGAGTCTTTGATCCTGTGAAGCTAGCTACGATCTCACCACAAAAATGTTAGGTGAAAAATAAAATCATACGACACACATTTATAAGACACGAGAAGACACAAGTTGACATGATAAGACATAGTTTGATCATATAGATAAGCCTATAGTTGCTGGAAACTACGTTGCAGGGCAGTCACAAAAAAGATGGGTCTAGTTAGGTTTCCCCCAAGCTAGATGCCAAGATATAAGATGTTTGACACCAAGAAATGTGACAAAATATAAAAAAAAAGAGTCACATTGCAAGACACTAAAGAATTCATTCAAGGAGAAAGCTTTCAACGGGGGTTCCTTTGGTAGGAAACTCTTCAAAATACCAAGGGGCCCATTCAAAGGGACACTCCAATTAAAAGAAACCACATTTTTTGCAAGTTATTTGTCATCAAGGGATCCTTTTGAAAGATTTCTCATCAAGGAATCCATTGGAAATAATTCTTCTTTTCAAAGGAAATTTTTTAGACTTTCAATTTAGAAAAAAGTGCTCCTTTTTGAAAGGAAATTTTTAGACTCTTTCACATACAAAATATTTTTCAATAGAAAATTTCACCCAAGAATTTTGAGAGAATACAACATTTTGTTGGTATGTGGTGATTGATCATGCTATACTGTACAACCGACATGTATCCTCGCCAAGGTCACCAAAAAAGGAAAAAAACATTGAAAAAAGAAAAAAAATGACTTTGTAAAAACCCTATTTTTGGAAGCTTCCAAAAGCTTGTTATAAGGGGTTGGGATGGGGGTTACAGTATGTAGAAAAAAATGATTATTCACGAGATTGTAATATTTTTTACACTGGATAATAAAATCATTGGATGGCCGTGGTTTTGTGGATGTAGCCCAGATTAGGTGAACCACGTTAAATTCTCTGTGTTGTCTTGTTTCTGCTATAATTTTCTATGTTTTATTTCTCTATTTTATTGATCAAATCTGCATTTAACTATTAGATATATGCCTTCTAACCCTAACACATTTTGGAAAATGAGGGTTTTCAATAAGGGATTTTTTCATCAAGGAATTAATTTTAAAGAAAATTTGACAATAAGAAATCCTTTTGAAAGAATTCACCTTATTGAAAATTAAAACATGGTAGCTCTCCCTTAGGAAGGTGTGTGCTACACAAAGGAGCAAATGAAATCCTAAGGAGAGAAAGGAGAGGCAAAGATGTTGTGGAATGAGATACACAGTGATATGTATTCATGGTATGTTGTCACATACACGAAGGAAAGAACATAAGAACCACAACATCTAGAAACAAACAAAGATGAATAAATCAAAAGATAGGGGGATCTGAGAATTTGGGGTTAGATATGTTCATAGATACAAATAATAAGGTTTATGAACGAATGGTCATCAATCCCCAAAGTTATCTGAACATGAAGAAGAGCACATGAAAACAAAGTGAAAATAAAAATTGGGTCAACATGGAAGAAGGCTCAAATTCCCCCAATGCTTTACATCATCTCCAATATCGGAAAACAATTTCAAGACAGATAAAAGAATGATGATACAAATAGAAGAAGTGTATGAAAAAAATTCTATGCATGTATCCTAGCACCTACAATGGTAGCAAGGGTCCTCTTGGTAGGATCACAAACATAATAAGATAAGTACGAGGGAACACAAACACATAAACAAATCTAATATACAAATAAAGAAGAGGCACCACCGTAGTCCTCATTGACTTGTAGGTCATCCTGCTCCAAATCTATATCATTGTAACGGGAAGGTGGATGGGCTTGCAAGGGAAAGATAGCAAGGGAAATACCCTCTGACTCACCTGCAACAAGGTCCTAGGAAGAAGGCCCCTCAAGGTCTTTTTCGCCAAGCTCTTGTGAAGCAAAAGTAATCAATCTTGCAAAGATCAAAGATAAAGCCAAGATATCATCCACCGAATTGAACATGCAATTTACTAGAGTTTCATGTGTCAATTCAGAGGTCTGATTGGGGCACACCAAAAGTGATCCAGTGAGAAGCCCCCATGTGACACTAGCAGTTTAAAGCCAATGTCATGCACCACATGCATAGTTCCTTCATGAGGAAACTTTAAAAATTTATGGACTATAGAGGCAATGCCATTCATGAAGACTAGCCATGGAATTCTAGCCTAACTCTCAATAGATTTGAATATGGGATCACAATAAATGACACATCAACAACCTTGGGTCCTACAAAGAATGATAAAGAAATAGCACCCATAGGGTCAATAGAGAGTCCATCGTGAGTATGGAGAGTGGTCTACGACTTCGTATTTATCCTTATATAAATTGTTTATGAATAGAGTTTCCTTCGTTATCACATTAACCCAAATTGTCAGATCAACTAAGATGCCAGCTATGATTTTTCCTTTAATCTAGGTAGGAATTTATAACTGGGAAGACTCCTTACTTAGAGGCACATCATCTGAGGTGGAAGTTATATTAGGAATTGCACTCACATTTTTAGGAGGGATACACATGAACTAGACCACGTTCACGTACTTAGATGAAACTAAGTCATAAGATGTAGAAGATTGTGTTACTAAATTTGTAGAGTGAGAGGGAAATAGATTAGTATAAATTTGCAACTCGCTATTAGCCTTGGACATAGATTTATTAGAATTTTGTTTCTTCACATCGAGACAAATAGTCTCTTCATCAATGCGGTTCTAGATCTCATGACATAGGTGCACACATTACTTAGTGCTGTGCCCATGCAATTGGTGGAATTGATAGAATTATTGCACATCATACAACTCATAATATAGCTCAATCATAGGTCAGGGTTCTAGAAATGTCAGGAATTTATCTTTTAATAATTTTTTCAAAACAATAGTATAAGACTTAGATAGTTTTTGTGAAATGTCTATTTTTCCCTAGGCCCTTGTTTTTAGACATAGAGACCACATTTGCAACAACTCTTTTTTTTTCTAGAAACTGACACTACAGATGGGTATCAGGATGGGAGCATGAAGATGAACCCCAAAACTATGCAACCATCTATTGGTATTCATGTAATGCAACACATAGGTGTGCAAAGTGTACTTAATCAAGGAGAACTTCTCTTGCCACTATTTCTATAAGTTCCCGATAAAGACCTTTCTGAGTTCGGTAAAGGATATGAGATTTATGAAAATAGTGCTTGATAGTGAGTGATAAAATCATGTACCTTTTTGTGGTCCCCTTGCTTTCACCAGACGAGATCCAAAAAGGTCATCTTTAGTCTAATGTTAGCTTGGAAATGCCTTAGGAATTGGTTTACCAACTAATCAAATGAAAAGATAGTTATTTGGTAAGGAACAGTACCACTCAAGGGAAATGTCCTTAAGGGATCTTGGAAATAGCTTAGCCATTAAAGCATCATGATGGAAGAAATCAGTGCACATAGCATTAAATGCCAAAAAATGTGCCCGAGGATCTCCATGACCACCATATTTTTCAAATTTTGGAATATCCATCTCCTGAGGGATAGGAGTATTTAGAATGACAATAGATAGAGGAATGTGATGGAAGAAAGATTTAAAAATAGGTTGAGAGGCAGAATTGGATAGGTTCACTAACTGGTTTTGCATCTAACCCATATTTTGCAATAAAGCAATTAGGACAAGGTCAGAAGAGGAAACATGACCAGTGGAACCTCTACCAAAACCACCAAAGCCACCAACCCCCATACCAATAAAGACCCCACCACTGGGACTAGCATAGGCTCTAGGATTACCACTAGGAACATTAGCACTGGTGGAGCTAAAACCTAAGGGTGCCTTATTTTCTTTAACAATAGTGGTCAGCTGAGGTCCATATGCAGTGTTAACATAAGGGATAGTATTGGCCATACATATTGATGCCTTAGGAATAAAGACTTCTATCTTAGCACTCTTGGAGCCAAGGTCTTGAGAAATTCCTAGATTAGGATTGTAGGTAAAGAAATGTGTGTCCACAATGTCCGCAAGATATCTCTAGTCCTTTTCCAACATATCTCTCAACTTGTTAACAACCATAGCAGCTTTGGTAAGAGTTTTGTCTTTCTCAAGATACTTCTCAAACTCCACAAGTCTTCTATCTAGGGAAAGAAGTTTCTTTGAGGGAATCTCGAGAGCATCATCTTCCTCCATAGATGAAGCAAAAGGAGGAGGGGTAGGAACATGTGTAGAGTCTTCTCCAAAGGGGTTGGGGAATCTAGTAGATATTCCTGAAATTACTTCCTCAAAGGTAGTATGGTGACCTTGGAATCCATCTCTATATGTCGTAGGCTCCTTCTAACCATGTTCCTAAAGGTTGTAGACTAATTCATAAAGCTCATAAATATTCAGAATGCACAAATCTATAACTCACCTATGACATGAGAGAAAGATCTCTAATGTGAAGAAATGGAAACAAGAACTTCACATCAAGTTCATAAAAAATATAGAGTAGGAGGATTCGTCACCCCCAAGGGTTCGGGTCATGAGAGAACCCTAAGGAATGAACTTCCCTAAACTACCTTAGGTTGACTAATGAATTAAGAAAGGAAAGATAGGATGGAAAGGAGGGGAAAATAGGCCTTTGTTTTCCCTTCTACTAATGATAGACCTACATTTTTGGGAATTAGGTGAGTAGACTACAAGGGTCTCAAAATTGAAAATAAGACAACTCTCTCTTCGAGGATGGTAGTGCAAAAAATGAACTTTAATATTTTGCACTAGAGTCTTAGGGACATGCTAGCGTCCTGCACGAATAGCTAGTCGAATGATAGTCAAAGACACATAAGGTCTACTTACAACATGGATATCAGAGTTTTACAGTTTGACAGTTTAATAGGAAAATGTGGAAATAAGTAGTACAACTAGAAGAATACTATGATGACACCTTCAATTTTTTCAAATTTGAAATGCCTTTTCCCTTTTAGTTTGATTATAGAGCCTAGGCTTGCATCCTGCCAAATCTGCCCCAGATGTCCTCTTTGCCGATTAATATTTTGCAACTAAGAGGTCATCTTGTAAATCTCTTTGGTGGAGTGTTTTTTGGTACATATGGTAGTGTTCTTGTTGATTTTCTCACCTCCTGGATGAGTTTTGATGGGTTAATTAATCCTTTTTTGACTGCAACAGGGCCAAAATTGGTGTTCCGAAATTTTTTAATTTTTCAATTTTTAAAGGCAATCCATTTCTTGTTTTGGTCTAAAACATCCCCACTTCTGATTTCATAAAAAATGGAGGTCATATGTTACATTATTTTAATGTATTTCGGTTGTAGCGAACACATCCCAAGGGCCAGTTTACAAAGGAGGTACCAAATTTTTGATGGTTAGGTGAGATTTTACTTAAAATCCATGTTCTAAATAATTGATTGTGATCACACGCAAAAAATATTGGCTCCAGGGGCCACCATTTGTGCATAGTGAAATTTCTTCATCTGGCCTACATGCACAATTAAAATTTGCCTATTTTCTAATGTTTTCAAATGTTAATATTTAAAATATTGTGAATATTTTGAATATTGTGCAAAAGTAAAAGGAGAATTTAGGGAAAATATAAAATTTATTTCAAATTTTTTGGGGGAAAAGCAAGTTTAATTCTTGCTTCTGATTGGCTCAGACACGACTTTCATAACTCCACGACAAAACTCATCGCCAGTTATGAATGAAAATGGAGTAGCAAACCAGCGATGCAATATTTCCTAGCGGTGGTACTCCATTGGAAATTTTATTAATGTTTCATTGGCAATTGGAAAGGTTTTACATTGTTTCTAACTCTCCATCACATGTCATTGTTTGCCTCCCCAACTCTCCATGGCATGCCACTGTTTTGGAGGAGGCAAACAAAAGTAAATTAGCGATGAGTGATGGATGCACTACAACAAATCCCTATGATTAGCTCCCTTTTTTTCTCTTTTTTTTCTTCCACGCACTATTTTAATGTATTTTTCTCCATTTTTTGGAAAAAGTTGGTGCTATTTTTTGGGATGGCACTATTTCTGGCATTTTTTGTACTGACCAGAACAATCTAGCACTAAATTTGGTACCAATTTTTTTATGACATTAGCACCACAGTTAGCACCAAGATTAGCGCCACAATTAACACCCATTGTAATTCCCTTATTAATGCTAAGATTAGCGCCAATGAACTACGCCCACTATAACGCCCATATTAGTGCCTAAATTAGCAACCAAATTAATGTCTACATTAATGCCCATATTAGTGCCTATTCTAGTGCCTACTTTATAGCATTTAACACCTAATGTAGTGCCTAATTGTTTTGATCTAGCAGGGATTAAGGGTGTTAGAACAAAAATTCCTTCCCCAATATTCACTAGCCTTTAGTTGCTTGCCTACATTTCACCTACATCAAAACATCTACTGCCTTTGATTTTTCATTCTATTTAACATGAAATGCAAAAATTTTTGTGACAAGATCCATATTGTCACTAGCATTCCCCATTTATTCCTCCAAATAATCGTAAACAAAGCAAATTTTTCCTTTACCATAGTACTTTGTGTAGATTAAGGGTTGAGGGTTGAGGGATTAAGGGTTGAGGGTTGAGAATTGAGGATTAAGGGTGGTTTAATGTATAGGGTAGAGGTTAGAGGGTTTAAGGTTGAGGGTAGAGGATTGAGAGACATATATGGTTCAAGGATTATGGTTCAAGGTCCAATGTATAGGGTAGAGGGTATAGGGGTTAATGAGGGATTAGGGTTTAAGGGTACTCGAGGGTTGAGGGTAGAGGGTAGAGGGTACTTAATGGTTTAAGGGTTGAGGGATTTGTTAGGTCTCAAAAGTGTAGGTTTTAAACCAAAAGGGGGTGCCATTCCCTTAATACACCTTTGGCTCATGAACAAGGTAAACAAGACTGATTACCTTCTCCTCTTCAGGTTCTGCCAGACCTAGGTGGGTACACCTAAACAATAAGGAAAATTTACAGGTAAATATGGTTCTTGAATTGAACAATCTACTCACTAAGGCATGTGAAGGTGGAGTAGATACAAAGTTTTAATCACTAGTTTCTAATGAGAGTAATTGAGAATTTTAGTTTGTGAGTTGTATTTTGTATGCAATATCTAATTATGACCAATGCCTACTTCTATTGGGTGGACATAATGGAGTGGTGAATGATGGTTTAGGATATAGGATTTTGTAAGATGGGTAGATTCATTCTTCAACTTAACTTGAATAGTTGGGAACTTTGAATGTTTGCACCTTGTGCAAACATGCAAGTATGTCAATTATTTGGGCTCTTCTTAGTAATCCTAGTGATATCCCCTCATGCTACTATGAAGTTGTGAAAGGATTAATTCATATGTGAAAGGAAACCGATTAAAACAATCTATTCAAAAGGACTTTAATCCAAACATGAACCTATCAAATTTGATTTCTTAAAAGGAACTTTAATTCTTCTACACACTGAAACTAGTCAAAAAACATCACACAATTACAAAAAATGTGTATTGAAAAATTAAATGTATTTTCACACACTCAATTTGAATAACATAAACAACAACTTTGGAGAAAACTAAATAAAATATAAGCATATAAATCCACACAACAGTTGAGCACTTGGAAGCAAATTGACAATTATGCATAACCTTCTCCATTATATTTATCTTTGAATAATATATATTATAACAGTATTTTCTAATATGAGATGGATGGGCGAATTGGTGCAATCTATCTTCTTACTAATGCCTACCCTAAATGGAAATGACGTGATGATGATCTATTCGAGTCTTGGTATCTCTTATATATATATATATATATATATATATGAGAGGCAACAAGCTACAGACCCGTTACAAAAAGTCATGTCATTTGATAACTAAACATAATTAAGAAAACAAAATATTGCAGCAAATGAATGCACCAATTTGTTAATCTCCAAGTAGAAGTCCATGACCACCTAAGATCTGTTCAAAGCTTCTACTCCATGATAGGGTTCTCATGTTGTTGGTTGACTCCTTTCATCTTGGTGGTTGTCCCATTGTGTTTGGTATATCCATAGTGTGGTTAAGGAGCAAATTAAATCCAGAGAGGTGATGAATGCACTCTTGTTGAGCTCAAGCATCTATATTGGAGATCACTTCCCTCATATCATATTCTCTATACATCATCTTCTTGAGTTGCTTGTGAGTATTTTGTAAAATTATGTCCTCATCATTGATTTCATGTAGTGTAGTAGTTAGAAGTGCATCGAACTCTTCCTTCTAATCATCATACTCTCAAGGATTTCCCATATCATCATAAAGTGTTGGAGTCAAATTGAAGCATTCAAGATCCTCCATGAGCTTGTTATGATATCCATTATGTGATTCCACCAATTTGTTATGTGTTTGCATTATTTGTCCTTTTAGGATTTGCTTGTCTCAAAGCTCCTCTATCTTTTCAATTATTCTCCCCTATAGTCGTTCATTCTCCTCTATTGCTAAGTATACCTGCTTAAATTTTCTGCAATATTGATTAGCACATTTTATCATCTTATTGAATCACCCCTTGATCATTTCAGATGTAGTATTATACTTGATGGTTTTGACTTCTTTCTCCAATTTTTTACATTTTTTTCTAAGATTTCAAGCGGCAATTTTTCCAATAAGTTGTATTAGCCATTGCATCCAATAGTCTTTTATCCTTTTCAAGTCATGGGGAATACAACTCTAGTGTGGAAGAGGAAGATGATCTTTCTATTTAATGTGCCAATTCCTTCTTCAACTTGTCATTTTATTTAACCAACTTATCAATATATGCTTTGGTGAATTTCACCACATTAACATTCAATTCTACCGTCTCCATGGGATTGGTATCCCCTACTCTTTGGACCAAGAGATGTCCAAACATTTGGTTTGGATTATCAATCACAATAGGTCTTTTGTAATGGGGGTACAATGACCAAATAAGCAAGGTGGTCTCATCTAGATTGTATCCAAATCCTGAATACATATTATCACTTGCTTCCTCTATTAAGTTCATTGTTTTGTCCCCTTTCTTTCTAAAACTATCAAACACAATTGTAGAGCTTATATCCCACCTAGGCAAAAGCAATACTCCAGCTTCCTAAAGTAACTCTCTCCCTCTCTTAGAAGTGATGGATTCAATAACTTTGTCTATTTATTTTTGCAATTCTTCGAAAGAAACAAACTTTGGTTTAGGAGTGACATCCCACATCTTTTGTCTCATTTTCTTGCCTTTATATTCATAAAAAAATGATTTGAACTCGAAAGACTTATCAAAATATTCATAAAAAATGAACTCCTATCTAGCCTTAACCCTAACATCATTAGATGATTCATTTGATGCTTCAAATATTGCAACATTGTGTTCTTGAGGAAGCTCATACTATGCAATTATAGGAGCACTTATTTTTTGTACTTTCTCATCTTTCTCATCACTCTCCTCATCTTCACTTATATCAGTATATACAGAAAAAATCACCTCAAGAGTTGGCTATGGAGGAATATAATCTAAGGGCCTTATATCTTTAGCTCGCACTCCTGAATAGGTTGCATGAGTGGCATCAAAGACAAATGAAGTCATATCCTTTACCAATTCATTCACATGAGCAAATAGTTGCTCCATCCTTGCTAGAGGATCCTGTATTTCACCAAATTCCCTCGAATAAGATGTGACATTTCTTCTTTTCCATTCCTCTACGAGCATAACCCTATTATATGCAGTCATTTTGTCAGTGGTAGAGGCTTCATCATGGTTTTTGATCACATCTTCATCTAAGAACACATGCTCATATCCTGATAACCCTTGTGATAGCCTCACTTTGTGAATAAAGCCTTTTGAGTATGTGCAGGATCATGATGGGTATGTTGCTAATGACTTTTTTTTTTACCCAAAATTGATGAAACGAAAAGGGTTTTTAAAGGAGATTCTCAACTTTCCACTAATATAAATTATGCTTTACTTTGAATTTAATAAGTAATTATTATTCATTTTCTATTCAAATTATGACTAAAGTCGATTGATAGATTGATTGAAAAACATCTATAGCTTTCAAACGGTATCACATTTTTTGAATCCAAAATATGTCACATTCTATGCTTTGCATACTATAGGATTAAAAAAAGAAAAATGAATTTCATGAAGTTTTGACCAAGTTAAGGTGGTCGACATACAATTTTTTATATTTTTAAAATTGTAATAAAAAAATAATAATTAAAAAAAATTATAAAAAAATATGCATCACATCGGACATGAGTCCTCTACTTATATCTAAAATATTATAAAAAAATATTATCATTTTATTGTGGTTAGGGTGGTTAGATAGACACCTACTTCTTATTTTTTCCCTAAAATTTAAGTACTATTGCATTGAAATTTTAATTTTTCACCAAATAGATTTATTTTTTTAAAACAAACCTAGTAGCTTAGAAACTACATTCAATTTTCTACAGATTCTATTCTTACATATTTTTAAAATAATATAGATAACTTATTCAAAGTTTTACATCAAGTTTCCTAACTCTGTTTTTCTGATTTTTTTGCCACTTAAGGGCCTTTTTTTCCATGATGATTCTGCACATACCCTTCTCCATCAAATTTTCCCCTTTTATTTCCTAGAGGGAGGTTATACTATGCTAATTTAGCATCAATTTCCTCATATCCCTCATTTGAAACCACTGTAAAGTCTCCAAAACAGAAAGTTCTGGGCATAGTTGATTGCTTGTTGTGTCCTTTGAGGTTTTTGGTATCAAATTTTGCCAATTTCCTCACAATTTCTAAGTAGAAAATTCTATCAGGAACTACTTATGGCAGAAAGTGTGGAGTTCCTTCTAACCCACAAACCCTGATCATTGTGCAGTCAAGAAAAGCATACCAGTCTCCCTAGTATGATTCACCTTCTTCCTTGGGTCATTTTCCTTTGGTCTTAGAAACTTTTGTACATCTAGGGATAAGTTATAATCACGCGGATATGCCAACAACTTCATCAATGGTTTCACAAAAAAATCCTCAAAATAAGGATAATGAGATCTACTAAATCGACTATCCCACAATGAAGTCCACATCTGTATAGGTTTGAGGTTTCGATTTTCATCTATATCTCTTATTCTTAATTCTTCATTCTAGACCCTTCTAACATGTCCCTCGTGCATGAGAAAATGCATGAATAGAGAATAATGTTTTAAATGAATATATTCACTGTTGTTTTTTAATCTTTTCAAGCTCCTAGTCTAGGTCATTGGCCAAGTATCTAGCATAATTGAATGATCTTTCATTAGTGCTTTTTATGTCTGCAACTAAGACCATTGGGGCAATAGACATGAAAGCTGGGACCTCTACCCCCAAGACCTAACCAACTGAATAATAAGTGTATCAGAAATATTCTTGAAACAAGTCCTGATGAAAAGGAGGGTTTTCATTGCTCTAAAACCTCTTGAGTTGGCCTCCTTCATTTTTGGGCCTATGCAAGGGTAGTTTCCATTGTTTGTAACTGGTATCCATATGGTGGTACTCTATCAAGAGGTCTCTAACTGTGAATGGAAAGTTCATAGGACACTCCAATTGAAACACATTAGAAATTAAATCCTCAAAAATAACAAGCATGTTAGCCCCATTATGTGATTGAATAGTTCTCCTCTTGGGGTCGTATCTACTAGCCAAAGCTTTAATTAGTTCTACATTTATGAACACATTGGGCACCATGAGTTTTCCCAAGATCAACCTCCATGGGTTGCAGACTAGCTAAAACCTAAATTATTTTCTATAATGATACATGAAAAGTTCATACCCATGTCGTGGTGTCCAAATATCTCCCAAGCCCTTATGTTTATCTAATAATCTATCCATTGAAAGATTCATTAGAGCACTCCTCCTAGGTCTTGGCCTTGACCCAAGGCTTTTTTCTATCAAGTCTTGATTCAGGGGTCTCTTCTCAGTTTTCTTTTTCTTAGCTTTGGGTTTTGCTATGTTTTCCTCCATTATTTGAATTATTAATCTTTTGAAAAAATAAAACTTCTCAGTTTGGATTGGTGTACTTACTTGGGTCTTTCCTCCACTGGTTTCTACTATGTAAGAACTCCCAACTTTTCCTTTTTGCTTCTATCCTCAATGAAATCTTCTAGAATGTGCGACAATTATGTGATCAACTCGTGCTTCAATTCTGGCTCATAAATACACCACCCATTTCAGTTTTGTCATCAGAGGGAAGCATTTATTTCTAAATATCTCGACAATGCCTTGAGATGTCACATCAATTACTACAGTGATCATCGCCATATCAGTGAGACTGCAATCCTTATTCCACTGATGGCCACCTTCTCCACGGATGAACAACTTTCCTTTGGTCTATCAATAGAATGCTAGAATATATTACCCCGATACACATTAATTACCTTGATATATTTTAATTATTAATAATTTGTGATTATATTGGGCCATTAGGGGGAAGCAAACATTCATTCCATCGTTGTTCATGAGTTACAACAATGTGCTTACTTTTTTTGACTCTATCGGTCTATTGGGGAGAACGCCTTAAGAGTTAGCTTGATAGGGTATTGTTACACCGATACTAGGTTATGAACTGCTTTCATCGGGCCATCATCAAGGCTGTGATGGGGGCTCCACCAATGAGGCATTGTTAGGTAGATAGTGCTAATTTTTATTTAGGAATGATGAAAGATTATGGAGTCTCAAACTCATTTATGGGTGTGTCAATTTGGCAATGTGGGCTACAAAATTGATCTTGTCACACAAATTTGAACAATTTGTGTTGATCATAAAATTAAAATGTGATAAATTTCTATGAAATGTGGAGGATAGGTGGGTGGAGGCTATTAAAAAATGTGAGATTTTTCACTTCTAATAGGATTAAGGGTTGAGAGTAATTTACTTGGGTTTAAGGGTTGAGGGATTAGGGTCGAGGGTATAAGAGGGTAGATATTGGCCAATTGAGGGTAGAAGGATCTAGGGTTTAACGGTTTAGGGTTTAGGGTATTGGGTTGAGGGTATAGGCCGGTTGAGGGATTAGGGTAGAGGGTAGAGGGTAGAAGGTTTAAGGCCGATTGAGGGTTTAAGGGTGTAGGGTTGAGGGATGTTAAGGTTTGAGGGTAGAGGGTTTAGTGTATAGCTAGGACATTTGCGGGTATATGGTTGAAGGTCGATTAGGGTTGAGGTTCCAATGTAGAGGATAGAGGGTATAGTGGTTTACTAGGGTTTAGGGTTTAAGGGTTGAGGGTTTAGGGATTAAGGGTTGAGGGTTGAGGGTTGAGGGTTTAAGGTTGAGGGTTGAGGGTTTAAGGTTGAGGGTAGATGTTTGATGCTGGTATATGGTTGAGGGATTAGGGTTGAGTGTCAAATCATGTATAGGGTAGAGGGTATATAGTATATGGTACGATACGTTGAGAGATTAGGGTTGAGGGTCCAATATTGTATAGGGTAGAGGGTATAGGGGTTGAGGGATTAGGGTTTGACAAGGGTAGGGTAGAGGGTAGGATAGAGGGTTGAGGGATTAAGGGTTGGGGGTTGAGGGATTAGGGTAGAGAGTTTAGTAATTGGGTTTAAGGGTTTAACTAGGGTTGAGGGATTAGGGTCAAGGGTACTAGAGGGTATATGGTTCAAGGATTAGGGTTTAGGGTCCAAAGTATATATAGGGTTTAAGGGTTTAGGGTTGATGGGCATTAAGGGTTGAGGGTAGAGGCTTTAGGGTATAGCTAGGATGTTTGAGGGTATAATATGGTTGAAAGTTGAATATTAGGTAAGTTGAAGTTCCAATGTAGAGGGTAGAGGGTATAGGGGTTGAGGGTACTTGAGGGTTTAAGGGTTGAGGGTTGAGAATTGAGGGTTGAAGGTTTAATGTATAGGGTAGATCAAAGGGATGTAGAAGGTATAAGAGGGTTTAAGGGTTGAGGCTTGAGGGTTTAAGGTTGAGGGTAGAGGGTTGAGGGTAAATATATGTAGGTTTAGGGATTGCTAGGGTTGAGTGTCTAATGTATAGGGTAGAGGGTATAGGGGTTGAGGTTGGATTAGGGTTTAACTAGGGTTGGGGGATGAGGGTAGCGGATAGAGGGTTGAGGGTTAATTAAGGGTTGACTAGGGTTGAGGGATTTTGGTAGAGAGTTTAGTAATTGGGTTTAAGGGTTTAACTTGGGTTAAGGGATTAGGGTCAAGGGTACTAGAGGGTATATGGTTCAAGGATTAGGGTTTAGGGTCCAACGTATATATAGGGTTTAAGGGTTTAGGGTTGAGGTATGTTAAAGGTTGAGGGTAGAGGGTTTAGGGTATAGCTAGGATGTTTGAGAGTATAATATGGTTGAAGGTAAAATATTAGGGACGTTAAGGTTCCAATGTAGAGGGTAGATTGTAAAGGGGTTGAGGGTACTTGAGGGTGTAAGGGTTGACTAAGGTTGAGGGTTGACAATTGAGGGTTGAGGATTTCATTTATAGGGTAGATTAGAGGGACATAGAGAGTATAAGAGGGTTTAAGGGTTAAGGATAGAGGGATTACTAGGGTTGAGGGTCCAATGTATTGGGTAGAGGGTATAGGGGTTTAGACCAGATTAGTGTTTAACTAGGGTTGAGGGTAGAGTGTAGATTGTAAAAGGTAGAGGGTTAATTAAGGGTTGACTAGGGTTGAGGGATTAGGGTAGAGAGTTTAGCAACTGGGTTTAAGGATTCAACTAGGGTTGAGGGATTAGGGTTGAGGGTACTAGAGGGTATATGGTTCAAGGATTAGGGTTTAGGGTCCAAAGTACATACAAGGTTTAAGGGTTTAGGTTTGAGGGACATTAAGGGATGAGAGTAGAGGGTTTAGGGTATAGCTAGGATGTTTGAGGGTATAATATGGTTGAAGGTCAAATATTAGGGATGTTGAGGTTGCAATGTAGAGGGTAGTGGGTATAGGAGTTGAGGGTACTTCAGGGTTTAAGAGTTGAGGGTTGAGGGATTAACTTGGATTGAGGGTTGAGAATTGAGGGTTGAGGGTTTAATGTATAGGGTAGATTAGAGGGACATAGAGGGTATAAGAGAGTTTAAGGGTTGAGGCTTGAGGGTTTAAGGTTGACGGTAGAGGGTTGAGGGTATATATATGCAAGTTGAGGGATTACTAGGGTTGAGGGTCCAATGTATATGGTAGAGGGTATAGGGGTTGAGGCTAGATTAGGGTTTAAGTAGGGTTGAGGGTAGAGGGTAGAGGGTAGAGGGTAGAGGGTAGAGGGTAGAGGGTTAATTAAGGGTTGAGGGATTAAGGGTTTACTAGGGTTGATGGATTAGGGTAGAGAGTTTAGTAATTGGGTTTAAGAGTTTAACTAGGGTTGAGGGATTAGGGTCGAGGGTACAAGAAGGTATATGATTCAAGGATTAGGGTTTAGGGTCCAAAGTATATATAGGGTTTAAGGGTTTAAGGTTAAGGGACATTAAGGATCGAGGGTAGAGGGTTTAGGGTATAGCTAGGACATCTGAGGGTATAATATGGTTGAAGGTCAAATATTAGTAAGGATGTTAAGGTTCCAATGTAGAGGGTAGTGGGTATAGGGGTTGAGGGTACTTGAGGGTTTAAGGGTTGAGGGTTGAGGGATTAACTAGGGTTGAGGGTTTGATGTATAGGGTAGATCAAAGGAACATAGAGGGTATAAGAGAGTTTAAGGGTTGAGGCTTGAGGGTTTAAGGTTGAGGGTAGAGGGTTGAGGGATTACTAGGGTTGAGGGTCCAATGTATAGGGTAGAGGGTATAGGGGTTGAGGCCAAATTAGAGTTTAACTAGGGTTGAGGATAGAGGGTAGAAGGTAGAGGGTAGAGGGTAGAGGGTTGAGGGTTAATTAAGGGTTGAGGGATTAAGGGTTAAGGTTTGAAGGATTAGGGTAGAGAGTTTAGTAATTGGGTTTAAGGGTTTAACTAGGGTTGAGGGATTAGGGTCGAGGGTAGAGGGTATAATATGGTTCAAGGATTAGGGTTCAAGGTTGAGGGTAGAGGGTTGAGGGTATATGGTTGACAGATTAGGGTTGAGGGTCTAATATTGTATAGGTTGGTAGAGAGCATAGGGGTTGAGGGTATGTGTATGGTTGAGGGATTAGGGTTTAACTAGGGTTGAGGGTAGAGGGTAGAGGGTTAATTAAGGGTTTAATGTATTTTTCTCCAATTTTTTGAAAAAGTTGGCGCTATTTATCCGGATGGTGCTATATATTTTATGTCAAAGGTGTATCCTATTTGAAGAAGAAAAACATGAAACTACCAATCAATGGTTGATATCATATTGCCTATCCTTGAAACTGTTTGGTCCATTGATACTCTTTTCTTGATTTTATCACATTATAATAATAATTTACCTGCAAATGTCTGCCCCACGTTGCATAATATCTTATACAGATTGAATATAATTTATTTCTGCATGTGGTTAAAGTATTTTTTATTCTACTTTTTAATAGGAATGTAAATATTTTTTTTTTTGTGAGCCATAAATTACCAAGCTCTTGAAGAAATTACTTTTTATTCTACTAAATTCACTATTCTCTCATTTTACTCCTTGCTTGGTATAAATTTACAATCCACTTGGTTAACAAAATACTCTATGCATATACATATTGCTTTTTTTAAGTATTTAATTATAAGGATTTGTCTTCTTTTTATTTTATTTTCCATTTTAAAATTTTGAATAGGTAAACTGAACATTTAGTAATTATAATTTTTTTTAGATAACATTAGTTGAGTTTTTTAAAAAATTTAAAACTGTTTAAAAACCTAATATAAATAAAAATTATACTTACTAATTCCTAGTTTAAAATGGAAAAGAAAAGAAAAATAATACAAATCCTTATAATTAATTAATTACTAAACAAAAACACATCAAACGCCACCCTCATTTATACCAGGGGGTACGACATTCCTGGTTGGTAGTCTCGACAAGAATTTTTGGTAGCTCAAAGGGTGGCACGTACACATTAAAATGAATGCCATGAAAGGATGGCATTCATTTTATTCCAACGAAGGTGGTGATCTCCACATTCTTCATTTGCTAGAGTTTTCATTCCAGAGGCTTCGCTTGGGTGAGAAAGAATAATGGAGAAGGACACAAAGTATTTAGTGTTTAAATTAGTCAAGGAGCTATCTATCTTTGGGCACAAAATTTTGATTTTCCTGGATTGCTGTGTGAGTTAGGGAGGTTTCAAAAAAATCATGGACCAGAGGCTCACAAAAATTCTTCTAGAGTTTGATCCCTTGAAGGTGGCCACGGTGAAAATGGTTTTAGGTCGAGAGCATGTGGCCTACAATGAAATGGTTTGAATTAATTCCCATATAGTCTCTAATTTTCTGGCATCTTTGCTTGATCAAAGCACCCCCAAAAACCTAGTTCAAGCAATGATGAGGAAGCTATTCAATCCTAATCTCTTGGTTGGCATGGATGAGGTTATTTTGGCCTCTATTCTAGGCTCTAGGTTGTCATGCCTGAAAGACTTGGAAATGCTCAAAACTCCTAGTGTGGTGGTCTAATTTTTTCTACTTCTATTGGAGCCAAAAGGAATGGCGTTGTTCATGCATTAGATGGTGGCTGCAGTTGGGGTGGAGTATTTGAAAAAATCTCTTCAGCTATTGGAGACTGAGGGTGTGGAGTGGATGTTGGAATTCAATGACTTTTCCCATCTCAATGGCTTCATGTGACTTTGGGCTTGTCGTGGGATGGTGCTGGTTTTTTTGGCTTCTGCGATCGTCAGTGGCTCCTGGCGGTGGTGGCTCAAAATTTAGGTTATCTTGGTGCTGGGTTCATTTACTTTTTTGGTGGTGTTTTGATGGTTTTCTTGGCCTTTGGTGAGGCTCAAAATTAGGGTTTCATGTATATTATTGCATTGGTAGATGATCTGTAATTTTTTGAATTTTGATTAATACAATCTCCTACTATTTTTGGTGGCCGTAAGTGACTGTATTGCTAGGTGTTAGCCTGGTTGCAATCTTTTTCTCTCTTTTGGCAACCTTTGTTGCCTCCTTTTTTATTATTTGCATTGTTTCAATTAAAAAAATATTAAATACTAAACAAAAATAATATGTATAGGAAAAAATAATGTACATTATAATTCCCATTCTTAGTATATTAGTTGAGTTTTTAATTTTATTTTTAAACTATTTAATTATGAGAATTTCTTTTCCAGTAATTGAGAATTAATATGTATATTATTTATTTTACATTATAATTTTATTTGAAAATAATATATATGAGATTATTTGAAATTATTTTTTACAAATTACAAATGAATAAAATAAAATAAAATAAAGGGCTTTTTATAAGTATGAACATTAATGAAAGGCAGTTTGAGCTCAAATTTTAATGATGGCCTAGCATACGAAGCCGGGTATGCAGAACGACATTGCTGGAGCCTTAGGAGATAAAATTTCCATAATGTGATAGCCTTAGGAGATAAAATTTCCATAACAATTACAATGAAGTGAAGTCTATACAATAATTTTGTGTTGACCTACTGCATCCGGTTATGGTCATTTAAGTCATGAGTTGAGCCATTAAAATCATTCTTTGTAATGACCCTAAGTTCCAACTTAGTTGGTCATCTTGTATGGTTAATCATTTAAATGCTCCCTATAGTTGGGCCATAATATTTTTCAAATTGACTTATGTTTAAACCATCCTGCATAAGGCGATTCAAAGGAGTGCCGTAAGGCGGTCAAAAATAGAAGATAAAGCATACACCACTATACTATCGGGAGGGTGAGCAACATATGTAGTAGAGCAGTGTACACCACAACCCCAAAACAAGAAGTCCTGAGCAATGTGGTAGACAAGTAAGCATGGAAGATAGGTGGACATCGCAGTACCACATAAGGTGATTCAAAGGAGTGTGGTAAGGTAGTAAAAAAAAGGAAGATAAAGCATACACCACTATACCGTCGAGAGGTTGAGCAATATATGTGGTAGAGCGGTCTGCACCACAACCTCACAGCAAGAAGTCTTGAGCAATTTGGTAGTCCGGTAAACATCAGAATGGAAGGGAAAAAACCACCATACTGTAGTGGGTATAATAAGAGATGTTGGTAGTATGGTAATTGTGGCATCAATACAATTCACAGCAATAAATTCCCTCACACATGCTTCAAAATTAATTTCAAGGATTTGAGCTTGTTGGGAAACTATTTGGAAAAGAATTGGCATTAATATTGATACGACTAAATACCGTTCCCTCAAAAGCAAGTGAATTTTCCTAAGACTATGCTTAGTTGAAGGAAACATACATCTAAAGTGTCTTAAGCCATGTTATTTCTTCAATTATGCAAATTAATTAGTTGTTAGTAAAAGACGTAGCTTTGAAGGGTCGTATGTTTTTGTAAAAGGCCTGATGTTTATTGCTTCCTATATAAATAGGAAACCAAGGCCAATTTTGAGAGGATCATCATATCATATTCCATTTTCATTTCCATTAGTGTAGGCATTAGTAAGAAGATAGATTGCACATTCCACCTAGCCATATCATATCAAATACTTCTGCTATAAATGTATATATATTTGAAACAACATAATGGAAAAGATTGCTCATAATTGGTAATCTATTTTTTTGTTCAACTATTGTGTTAAATTTCATTCTTATCTGTTATTGTGTTGTCTCCAAAGTGGTTTCTTCAAGTTATTTAAATTCATAATATTTATTAGGGAACATTTGTTGTCACTATGTGATTATTTTGAGCTTATGAATGAAATAGAACATTTTATTATCAGAGATTCTCCATGACTGTGTTATCATTCTGTATTTATGTTTTCCATACTTATTTCTTCTTATATTTGAATGAATACCAGTTATTTAGCCTTAATACTATGCTTATGTGAATGAATATGCTGATATAGTAAAGCATTTAGTGTGGATATTTTTAGTTACATGTTCAAAATTATGTTCAACATAAAAATGGAAACTATTTAAAAATAATGAAGTTAACAAAGTTCCTTATTTAAATAATTGTGAGTTATGTGCATTAATATTTTATTTAATTTTGTGTCTTCATGAACATATGTTGATACAAAATGAAGGGAAGAAGCATCCAAGTAATCATAATTTTTTCTGCCAACAATTCATACCAAAGATTGAACAATTTAAGGATATTGCAATAGGTAATTTGTATTGACACAAATAATATTACTAAAGCATTTCAAAGTTTGGGCCATAAGAATCATCCTTTTTTAAACATGGACTGCAAACAATTCTAAAAATTTAGAAGTCTTGGTCATTAACATTATTGTCTGCTACAATGCCATCCAATGTATCATTGTCAATGTTCACATGTTCTTTCAAGTATTTAACATTATCATCATCCTCATCTTGACCTACATCATCTTCATCATCATTGAAATTTGACTGTACACCATCTATATTGTTAGGAGATGTTTTTGGATTATCATTTTCTATACCATCCATATTATTTTCCTCTTGTCCCTAAACATAACCATATTCAACATCATCATGGATGTCAATTTCTTCAATGTTCTATAATCCCTCTCTCATTTTGTTTGCCATAATTATTTTTCTCAGTATCCACTAATGTTTCATCAAATACATGCCTTAATCTTGGATCATAGTGTATGAAAAACATCCATTTCAGTTTGAAAATATCTTCATAAAAAAATACCTACACATGAACAAATACATATATTAGAAGTATATTATAACAATTTTATTGATTAATAAACACATGTATATATTCACAATAAACCATGAATTAATAGATTAGTGATCACTACTGCTTCTTGTTTGAGTTAAAGAAATACCTGCTCACAATGAATTGGTAGAACATAAGGCTCCTTATCCTCTGGTAGAAAGCATGAGGAATCTATAGAAAACAATCGACTATGGGTATCATGTCTTCGTGTCCTGTCAAATGATTCATACCATCTACACTTAAAAATATAATATTTAAAAGAGCAGTAATCCAACTCAATAATTTCTTGTATTTTCCCAACATATTGTAGATTCCCTTCAATTATATTCTTATCTTTTGAGTTTGATTGACTGGATTGCTTGAAGTCAACCATGATGCCATAATTGAAGGATCGCCTCTTTACATCTACACTTTCTACACAATAATGTCGACCATATGCCCACATTACTGGATATTTCCTCACCTGTGAAAGACCATTTATTTCACTGAAAACAAATATAATGAAGAATATTAAAATAGTTAATAGTGTGAAAACTATAAGGAAACAACATTTTGTAAAATTCCAACTGTACCTTTCTTTTACAACCTCTAGACATGTTGATTTCATCTTCTCTTATGTTTGAATCTATACCTGCATCTTCTATTTTATTTTGAATTTGTTCAGTAACCCATTCTAGTGTGCAATCTTTTCCCCATTCCCCAAGTAGATCAGTGGGAAATGGAGTATTCTTTGGGTTCAATCTCTTAAACTATCTCCTTGTTTCTAACACTTCTCTCTTTTTATCATATAGATCAATCCATTTTTTCATAAAGTCCATGTGGTACAGAATGAACTTGTCGAGTAGTATAGAAATTTCATCTACACCTATTACATGTCAACATGTTTATTTCAAACTCCAAATGACATGTTAATTTGACAAATAAATTACAAAGTAAATTAATGATTGCAAGAAAAACAACCACACTGATTATGATTTTACTTAATAATTTCTACTTCAACGCCATTAGATTGTGGTTTTTCTCCATCAATAATATCAAATGCTCTTTCTTCATCCTAGATGCATGGCCCATCTTCAAAATCCTTACCAAGGAATTCACGTAGGAATAAAAATGCTTCATTCAATACATACCCTTCAACCATGCAACCCTCTGCATGTTCCTTCTGTCGAACATATCTTTTAAGAGTTTTCATATACCTCTCAAAGAAAAACATCCACCTCATTGATACGACACCTGCCAATTCAATTTCATCAACTAGGTGTATAAGTAAATGGACTTGTAGGTCCATGAAACTTGTAGGGAGCTCCTTCTCAAATTATGTTACCACTTACTAATTTACTAACCACATGCCTTGTAAATGCTAACAATTGAATTATGGTATTCCTTAAGTCAACTGTAAGACATGAATCCCCCCTAATTGCTAATGGCATGATATACTATCAAACACATTTATGAAAAGGTCATTATAATTTTTTCTCACACAACAAAATATCAAAATATATTTAGTACATAATCAATGTTACCAGTAAATGTTAAATGATGATATATAATACCTTCATTAAATTATGAAAATAATGTGTTTTAAATCCTATGATATGTCCATCAATTGCAAAAGCTTTAGCCAATGATGAACCATAGCTAGTAGATGTCCTTATTGAATGGATGGCATTTTTTAGTTGGTCTAGCTCTTTTTTTTCAAAATCCATGGAGTTTCTGCATATGTTTCATTTTCCCTACTTGGCCACAAATTTTTTCTATCAAATTTGGTACATGAAAGAGAAATATCTCTCCTCAAAGACAAGGTTTCCTCTTTGCCTGATATATGTCAAATTATAGAATCTGGGATATTTTTGCAGATGTGCATAGGATCTAATAGGTGAGATATTAATAGATCCTTCCAGTAAGGGAGCTCATAAAATATGGATTTCCTTTTCATTCCTTTTGGCATATGAACTACAAAACGTTCTGGTTCTTCAATTGAATCATCCCAATGAAAAACACCCTCCCAAGCTTTCAATTTAGCATCTTCATACTTCTTAAGCCAATCGACTAGACCCATACCCATGGGAAGGCCTCTATTTTCAACTTTTCCATCAAATTGATTCTTCTGGTGATTTCTAAACCTATGATCTAGTGGTAGAAAAACTCTGTTGTTTACGTAAATAAATTTATGCATATCTTTAGAATATCACCCTTGAAATTGTTTTCCACATCTTGGACATGCAAATATCCCCTTTGTTTGAAGCCCTGCAATTCAACAAGTAATGTTAATAACATCAAAAAATAGTATAAAATGAAGTATGAAAGTTGGGATGAAAATAAATTATGAGTGTAAATACGTAAATATTTTATCTTACCAGAACAAACAACAAGTCCTGGGAAATCATGAATAGTCCAATATAGCACACCATACAACATGAAGGACCTATTTGATGGAGGGCACGATTTGTCATACATTCTTATGCCTTACCATAGCAGTTGAAACTCATCAATAAAAGGTGCAAGATAAAAATCCATGTTATTAACTTGGTGTTTTCTTGGAACAATGAGAGTCAACATAAGGTGCTCCTTTCTAACACTCATCCATGGGGGAATATTGTATACTATCAATCCGATTGCCAAACACTATAATTTGAGCTCAGGAAAGAGAATGGGAACACTCCATCAATTGCAAGACTAAACATGATACTACAAGGTTCATCTTTGAATTTTCTTGATCATTTTTTCTCTATGTGTTTCATTACTTTGGAGTCAGCTGGAATTCACATGAATCCATCTTTACTCCTATTCTTTGCATGCCAATCCATCAATTGTGCAAGTGAATTGCAGCGAAACATTCGTTGAAGTCTAGGTGTAATTGGCATGTGACATAAAGCCTTCTTTGAAACTGTAGGACCTTGTACATCTGTACGATATCTCTTCTCTTTTCATACAAGGCATTCTACCTTGTTCTGATATTCATCTCTATATAAAATGCAATCATTTTTACATGAATGAATTTGCTTATATTCAATGCCCAACTCAACCAACAACAAACGTGCCTCTCTACAAGTTGATGGCAACACATTGTCTTCAGGGAATATTTTAGTTTTTAGTGTCCTATAAGATTTCCAGAGATTAAATCAATTGAATGCTTGACTTATGATGAACATGTTTGATATGTCAATCTATACTAGGACTGTTTATATACAATATATGGTTTTAAAATCCCCTTAACGAAATATAAACGAAGTCGATGAATGTTTATGAATTGTGTACACCAATTGATAATGCAAAGTAAGAAATAGATTTCAACTCACTTGAGTAGGGTAGTCAATCCTTTGTATGACCAACCAAATAGTGACTTGATTTCTAATAATATTAATGTGCATGCTAGTTGTGAGGTTCTATTTGCACCTGACTTGAACATGGGTGTCTTCACTGCTTGCTTGATGGAGTCTTTCAGGTTGTTATCATCAACATTACATTGGTGTTAATTACCCCTGTTATCATCATTACTGTTAGCCATATGATCATTGTTGGCATCATTGTTTCCATCCCCAAAGAAACCTGTAAGCATTTCATTCAATCCTTCTTCATGCACTACATTTTCCCTATCATGGTCATCATCATTAAGGATAGGTGGCATCTCTTTAGTGTATGCATATCTCATTAGCTCTTCAAATTTCTCAGGTGGTAGAAATATCTTCAAACTTGCTCTTTTTTCCTTGGTATTGTTTGAAGGATGGCTTGGATCATCCCGTCCAAATCTTAATAATGCAGTTGGATCATGGGTATTATTATGTGTTTCATCAACATCTTCTACCTATCAACAAATGCAAGCATTATTTAATGTTTTCCAACAATTGGATAAATCATAAATGTATCAATTTCAAAGAAATGTCATCAAATATGGCTTAAAAAATATAAAAAAAAATTGTATGAACATATATACATCAATTGAATAATGGAACATTATTTTATAGACTACCATTTTTATAGAATAATTTAAATAAAACACAATTTTGACAACATAGTTTAAAAAACATCAGTCCACACTCATTTATTATTCTTTGGTTTTCTTCCATTAAGAACATCCTTAGGGAGACCTTGTTCTTCGCTTTTCTTTTGTGCAGGAGTGCATTTTAAGAAGGGGTAATCAATCAATAACTCATCCCCAATGGTAAGGTCCTTAATAGCCTCAACCATTATCAATCTATCAACCTCTCTTTCCATATCTCCATCTTTATCACTTATAACCTCAACAAATTAGAAATTTGGTCTTACATTAGGGTCCCTTCCCTTACTACTATTTATAAATCCTACAATATTTGTGTGTGTGTATGCATGTCCATCTATATACATAAGGTGACCTCTATTAATTTCTTTTCCACTTTCCAATTAGAGACAATGTGTATACATATTCAAATTTAGACCATATACTGGCATGCTAGGCTTATATTATGCTAGCCTTCTCCATTCACCATTGTAATATGATGGACCATAATATGGCATTAATATCCTAGTGGTTTTTTCTGAATTGTTTCTATGTTTAGATCCCACATGTACATTTTCAACAATAAAGAGGCCCAGATTCGCTCCATGAATATTGGAGTGTCATATCATGTAGCTATATCCCCAAAATTGAAACACCTCGTACACTCTAGGTAGTTGTTGATCACTAGGCCAAGTGCAATATAGTCGACGATCAAATGTATCTTTGTAAATGGATCTCAAACTCAGCGGCAAGTCATCATCTCCATCACATTCATTCTCATAGGGCATGTAGTCCACCTTCCCCCTATCTTTAAGAAAATTATGCATCTTTAAACTGGTTCTTGTTCTGTGACTTGTTTTCATCAATTCCTCATCTTCCGAGCTGGTATAGTGGAACATATTTTTGTTAGATGTATCATTTGATAAATGATCATTTCCCTCTAGGTTGGAAGTATGTGATCCAAGAAACTTTAAACCAAGAAATTTATCCTACAAGTAACCATTGAGAAAAAAATTAGTTATTTAAATAATATAAAACAATGTTTAAATGAAGTATCCATGTCATTTATATCAAATTGGAAAATTCCTTACCACAACTCCTATTGGATTTGAATCGATTGTAGGAGGCATACTACTGGTTGGAAGCTCATCATATATGTAATGTCTTTGTACAATTTATCGTTTGAATTTTTTCTTTCCACGACATACAGAACATTCACAAACAACAATTTTCTCAAAGTATTCATCCCATGTACTATAGTCTTGACCAAACTATTGTTTAATGCAATCATCTGTTGTGTTTGGAAGATCCATTGTCATATCCTCTTCCACCCACTATCGTCTACATGATTTAATAGTTTTATGTCCATGTCCATGTACATATCTTCTTCTTTTGGTAGTTGAATGCTTAGGCTTTGCATTTGCTCCAATCTCCAACTAAAGTAATCAACAACATGCATTAATGCATGCCAAGATTGAATAATACATTATAAATTTCAACAATACCGTGAAAAAAATATGGATGTATCACAAAATACCATCAGATCATTTTTTCCTAAGTTAAGTCAAAATTTGAGTACTTGATGTCTCGCTTCATCCATTATGTCCTCATTTGATATGACATGATTTGTTGCCATGGCCTTGTCTCACCCCTATAATACAAAAAATAGTAAATAATATTTAGTACACCAATTATATCATTTCAAAGAATATGCTATCCAACACAAAACCTCACTTTAGTCATATATTTTCTGAAAGTGTTCATCCCATGTACTATAGTCCTAATAAACCTCATGTTCAGTGCAACCAACGTCCACATCCTCTTTTGCTGGTTGAATGCTCAGGATCTGCATTTTCTCCAATCTCCATCTAAAATAATCAACAACATGGATTAATTTATGTCAAGATTGGATAATACATTATAAATTTCAATAATACTATGAAAAAAGATGGATGTATCACAAAATGCCATCAAATCATTTTTTCCTAAGTTAAGTCAAAATTTGAGTACTTGATGTCTCACTTCAACTGTTGTGTCCTCATTTGACATGACACGATATGTTGCCATGCCCTTGTATCACCCCTATAATGCACAACATAGTAAATAATTTTTAGTACACCAATTATATCATTTCAACGAATATGCTATCCAACAAGAAACCTCACTTTAGACATATATTTGACATATATTTCACACCTTAGATGACTCATCTAGTTGTATAGGGGTCATTTCCGAGTTCACAAATCTAACCTCTATTAGTTTTGCACCCACAAAATTGACATGGGATAAGGAATAGATAAAATAGGGAACCATGATTGCTCCCTTGGTACATATGAAGATGAAGTCAATTTAGGATCAATTTATTTATCAACTTCCGAGGAAAATACATCATTTTGCACTACTAGGCACTAAATTAGGTGCACTTTGCATTGCCTTTTACATCCCAAACAGATTACTATTTTTTGGCTGGAAGGCGGTGCTAAATTAGGCACACTTTGCGCTGCCTTTTGCATCCCAAATAAATTACATTTTTTTGGCTAGAAGGCGGTGCTAAATTAGGCGCAAATGCTACACTGACCATTGTGTTGACTACTGAATCAAGAATTTTTTTAAAAAACTTCCTGCATCAAGAAGGAAGAGATGATACGAGAAAAAACCTCCGCAAAGGAATAGAGGAGAAAAAAGGGAAAAATGACGTGAAGGAGGGCTACACGCAAGTAGATCAAAAATTCAATTTAGTTTGTGACACCATAAGTAAGGTTACAATTTTTTTTTCATTCCCACAAATATTTTTGTTTGGATTACATGGAGAGATTGTGAAGAAAGGGTTGTGAATATTGTTTTGTTTACACACGAATTGTTCAAGTCTCATGTGGTTGCAAAGGAGGAGGGTAAAATTGTAGACATTGCATTATTTCCTTTACATTCAGGAGTAGTGAATGTGTTTTTGAAACCCAATGCCTAGGTTCACTTATCATTCCCATCCCAAGCTTTCAATTTCTAGTTTGATTTCTTAGACTGACCTTCCATAAAAAAGTAGTCGAGTGCTTTTAAGACAAGTCATTAAACTGCATCCACCCCACTACAACTAGGTCTCATGGGAACAAAGGTTGGTTGAGACAATACGAGGAGATATGTCTTTTGAGATGATAGCTGAATAATAGATCATTCCTCAAATTTGTGAAACCTTCGGGCTTAAATTAGCTATTACTAATTTTCACTTATTCTTTTACAAAACAATGAGCTCATGGTTTGGAATTGATTGTGCACACACATTCATTTTCTTTATAATCAATGGATGTGACTCAAGCATGGGACCTATCTGTGTTAACTCTCAATAAAACCACATTCCATTCCCTTTTTATCCACCAAAGATTACTATTCTATATAGGTGTGCAAGTGTTGATTTTTTACAATAAATTTGTTTCATTTTGCATATATTTATATCCTTTCAAATATTTTTATTCTCTATACAGGTGCACAAGAAATTGATTCATAGGCATTTAAATCTAGAAAGAGAGTCATTCAAGGTAAAAATTTCATACCAAAAACTGGACGAAAACTTTCATACCTGACAATGTGTACTTCGTTTGCCTCCATAGGCTAGACGGGAATAATTTTCCCTAGGTCGCCTCAAAATGTCAAGAAATAGAGGAAAGAGAAGAAAGAGAGTAGAATCTGGCCACAATGAGATAATTCATTTTCAATTTATAGATTTGTAAATGTTTCCCTTGTTTCTTTCATTTTTACTTTTTACTTTTTAAATTTAAAAGAAGAAATTTATTATATATATAGAGGGACATGTGATTGACAAAGATAAAGAGGCATTGACTTCCATATTGGGGGCAGATGTAGTGAACAATTTGGATGATACGTGCTACACAATGCTTTCCAGATACATAGAAAAATAATCTAGTGAAGTCCCTCAAGCATTGCAAGCAAATGAACCATGTCAAAGGGAATCAATTGATTCCCTAGGAAGTCCTAGATCGAGCAAAAGATCTAGAAGTGTAGAATAGGGAGTAGAGGCTTCCATTGTCCCACCCACTTTTGGGACACAAACTTCTTCCACCACGACAAGTTTTCATTCTTGCATTGGCACCTACAATAAGAAGATAGAATACGATGTGGTTTCAAGGGAAGTCCGAATGATAGATGATGGAAAAGGGTTTGTAAATAGGTTGAAGGAATCATACCTTCAACGATTCAAAGACCACCTACATTTTCCATTCTCAAAGATACCCATACACCTGAAAAAATCAGTTATCAATGACATGGAGATTGAATTTGGCATAGGTTGGTCTGTGAAGAAGGTGAAGATACGAATGTCTCAAAATTGGAAGAGATTTTGGTGCAACCAAACAAATAAGATAAAAAAATTCCTCCCAAGCTAAGGCTAAAAGAAACGCCAATTGATGTAAGTGTCAAAATATGGAAAGAGCTTTTAGAAGCATATGAGAAGTCTGAAGCACAAGGGAAGTTCGGTGAGGAGAGTACACAAGTATTTGAATTTTCTCATAAGATTATATCAAATTTATTAAACGATTTTTAAATTTTATTTGTGCATAGTTAAATTGAATTAGTATATGTTTCAGGACAAGGCCTTCAAGGCTAGGCTTCAAAAACTTAGTTCCATGCATCACAGTGGCCAAAAAGGTTTACAGGCCTTGATCTGTAATTTTGTAAGTATATTTAATATGTTAAATGCTATTTTTTTAATTCCCTAGGAAAAGTAAATGTTTGCATATTAATTAGTTTAACTAGTCCATGTGCCAAGTTTTCACAGGAGGAGAAATATGGCCAACATCCAAAGCAACTTGAAAAGGAAAAGTTACAAAGCAAAATGTGGGCCAATTTTTTAATCTGGATGAAGAACGAGGTATCAATAGTTGAATTTCAATAACTTAGTTGGATATTGTTGAGTTAATATGTCAATTTTCATTTCTTGTGTTGAGTTGTTTATTGATGTGTAGGATGAGTTCTAAAGTTTTTCTCTGTTGGCCCTAGATCCCACTCAATTTTCCCATTATTTCATGTTGAGGAAAAAAATATTGTTTTCCTTAAAGGGTAGCAGGTGACATTCATGCCTTATTTTCATTGCATCTTTTAATTAATGACCATTGTCTTTTAATATCTCTTAAGTGTCATCATTTATGTTATGAGTTGTATCATTTGAGTGACTTAGTCCCATGTTGATTTGATTTATCTTCTTTTCTCTCAAACATGGTATCTCAAGGAGTGCTTCCTTGAATTCATGTTGCCATTCTACTAAGTGATCCACATGCATCTTTTCCATCCTTCCTCATGATGCTTCCATTCTTTTAACATGTAAGAATGTTTTAATGCATCTTGGTAGACATCCTAGAGATCTAACACATCCTTCTAGTCTACATCACTTGGTGTAGCTAACCAACACTTAATTTGTCCATCTAATTTAAAAAAAGGCAGTAAATTCCTATCTTCCAAGTTAAAAAAATTCCATAAATAAAGAAATCAATAGTAAAAAACTTACAACTTGTTTTGATAAACATAGAGAAGAATGTAATACTAGACTTTTTAACATTCAAAAGATAAATGGAATTTCCTTAACACCAAGTAGAGCTATCCAAAAAGGCTAACTAAAAGCACAAACAAGCTCCCTTATAGAATGGCCTAATGGCTGGTTGTCATAGAAGTCAAACTACCGAAGTAACAACATTGATCAAGTTAACATATATGCTTCATTTGGATAAATAGCTGAGCCATTTATGTGAATGAATAAATAGTAGACGGATGTAGATGAACTCAATTCATCCTAATTTATGCCTCTTGGTAGGCATTCCTCTTAAATCTCTAATATCAGGTGCTTGAGTTCCCTATAGCTTTTAACTTTCATCGCCGCTTTTCCTCTTCACTGTCAAACTCATCTCTTTTTTCCTTATCTGTATTTATGACTTTGGCTTCTAATTCATCCCATGTTTTACCTTCCTCCCCTTCATAATCTTCTTCTTCTTCTTCGTCCTCATCTAACTCCACAAGGATTCATCTTTTGAACCTTCCTCATTTGATTATGATTCATCTTCTACATCAGAGGGTTCATATCCTCGATCTGACTTGTCTGAATTATCAGAATTAGAATCACTAGCTTCCATATTCAAAAATTCCCAACCACCATCTTCAATAAATTTGTCTAGATCATTAGTAATAGTCTTCAAAATTGGTTGCCAGTTCAAGTTCATTCTACTTCCATCAAGTGAAGATTGAGGAATGGTGTTAATGCAAAGTACATCTTGCTTGAAGTCTTTGAAAAAAATAGCCATATCAAATGAATTTTTCCCAAGTCCTACTCTCTCAAGGTTAACTATTTCAATCTCACTAATAGTGATTATTAAGAAAGGTAATTCCACCAAATCTACCAAACATTTTACCATAGGAACAATCAAAGCAGAGGATTTGAAAGGAACTCCATGAAAACTAAGCTCTCTAAATGGTACATCAAAATCTAGTTCAAAATATTTTAGATGAGGCTACTCCCATAACTCTCTTGCTTGACAAATCCTTGAAACTCTGCATTGATTTTATTTTTCCTATCCCTCTCTTGTTGTTCTTCCTCAATTTCATCAAGATCATACATTGACCTTCTTGCCCCTCCTAAAGTTTGGACCACATCCATTACCTCCACATAAAACTGGACATTCTTGGTCTTCTTGGTTCCAATGCCATGATATGGTTATGCAAATGAAAATGAAGCAAAGTAATCATCTCCTTCTTTGTTGGCTATAGGAATGCATGCTTAATGTTTTGATACATGATATCAACGTTCTCTTTTGCTCTAATGGTTGAATACTAAAATCTACTATGGTGGGCCTCCAGAGTTCCATTCATCTTTCTTCCTCTTCCACCAAATGTTGGCCTGATCCACAAGTCTACCAGCCTAGTTGCCTTTGTTTTTGAAAGTTGAAGTTTCTCTTGAGTCACCAATGTAGCTCTCTCTGCCTTTTCAAACTCTTTCATTGTTACAAGCAATTAGCGCCTAATTGATTAACAATCTCAATCTCACTAATAGTGATTACTAAGAAAGGTAATTCCATCAACTCTACTAAACAATTTATCATAGGAATAATAAAAGCAAGGGATTTGAAAGGAACTCCATGAAAACCAAGCTCTCTAAATGGTATATCAAACTCTAGTTCAAAATATTTTAGATGAGGCTAATCCCGTAGCTCTCTTACTCACTTGAAAAATCCTTGAAGCTCTACATTGATTTTGTTTTTCCTATCCCTCTCTTGTTGTTCTTCCTCAATTTCATTAGGATCATACATTGACCTTTTTTCCCCTCCTAAAGTTTGGACCACATCCATTACCTCCACATAAAACTGGACATCCTTGGTCTTCTTGGTTCCCACACCATGATATGGTTATGCAAATGAAAATGAAGCAAAGTAATCATCTCCTTCTCCACTGGCTAGAAGAATGCATGCTTAATGTTTTGATACATGATATCATCTATCTCTTTTTCTCTCATGTTTGAATACCGAAATACGTTATGGTGGGCCTCCAGAGTTCCAGTCATCTTTCTTCCTCTTCCACTAAATGTTGGACTGATCCACAAGTTTTCCAACCTAATTGCCTTTGTTTTTAAAATTTGAAGTTTCTCTTGAGTCACCAGTGTAGCTCTCTCTACCTTTTCAAACTCTTTCATTGCTATAGTAAATTAGTGCCTAATTGATTAACAATCTCAATCTCACTAATAGTGATTACTAAGAAAGGTAATTCCACCAACTCTACCAAATAGTTTACCATAGGAACAATAAAAGAAGAGGCTTTGAAAGGAACTCCATGTAAACCAAGCTCTCTAAATGGTACATCAAACTCTAGTTCAAAATATTTTAGATGAGGCTGCTACCATAGCTCTCTTACTCACTTGAAAAATTCTTGAAACTCTGCATTGAATTTATTTTCATGTCCCTCTCTTACTGTTCTTCCTCAATTTCATCAGGATCATACATTGACCTTCTTTCCCTTCCTGAAGTTTGGACCACATCCATTACCTCCACATAAAACTAGACATCCTTGGTCTTCTTGGATCCCACTCCATGAAAAGGTTATGCAAATGAAAATGAAGAAAATTAATCATCTCCTTCTACTCTGGCTGGAAGAATGCATGCTTAATGTTTTGATACATGATATCAACTCTCTCTTTTGCTCTCATGGTTGAATACCAAAATACATTATGGTGGGCCTCTAGAGTTCCAGTCATCTTTCTTCCTCTTCCACTAAATGTTGGACTGATCCACAAGTTTTCCAACCTAATTTCCTTTGTTTTTAAAATTTGAAGTTTCTCTTGAGTCACCAGTGTAGCTCTCTCTGCCTTTTCAAACTCTTTCATTGCTATAGTAAATTAGTGCCTAATTGATTAACAATCTCAATCTCACTAATAGTGATTACTAAGAAAGGTAATTCCACCAACTCTACCAAATAGTTTACCATAGGAACAATAAAAGAAGAGGCTTTGAAAGGAACTCCATGTCTCTAAACAAACTCTAGTTCAAAATATTTTAGCTAACTCTAAAAAATGGTACATCAAACTCTAGTTCAAAATATTTTAGATGAGGCTGCTACCATAACTCTCTTACTCACTTGAAAAATTCTTGAAACTCTGAAGTTTCAGTTGTAATTTATCTTTCATTGTATAGGAAATTAGCCCTCTCTCAATCTCACTAAGTTTCTTCCTCACCATTTCAATCAGGATCAAATACATCTGACCCATTCTCTTCCCTTCTTGAAACTCTGCATTGAATTTATTTTCATGTCCCTCTCTTACTGTTCTTCCTCAATTTCATCAGGATCATACATTGACCTTCTTTCCCTTCCTGAAGTTTGGACCACATCCATTACCTCCACATAAAACTAGAAATCCTTGGTCTTCTTTGATCCCACTCCATGAAAAGGTTATGCAAATGAAAATGAAGAAAATTAATGATCTCCTTCTACTCTGGCTGGAAGAATGCATGCTTAATGTTTTGATACATGATATCAAAACTCTCTTATGCTCTCATGGTTGAATACCGAAATCCATTATGGTGGGCCTCTAGAGTTCCAGTCATCTTTCTTCCTCTTCCAACAAATGTTGGCTTGGTCCACAAGTCTGCCAGCCTAATTGCCTTTGTTTTGAAAAGCTGAAGTTTCTCTTGAGTCACCACTGTGGCTCTCTTTTCCTTTTCAAACTCTTTCATTGCTATAGGAAATTATTGCCTAATTGATTAAGAATATCAATCTCACTAATAGTGGTTACTAAGAAAGGTAATTCCATCAACTCTACCAAATAGTTTACCATAGGAATAATAAAAGCAGGGGATTTAAAAGGAACTCCATGTAAACCAAGCTCTCTAAATGGTATATGAAACTCTAGTTCAAAATATTTTAGATGAGGCTGATCCCATAGCTCTCTTACTCGCTTGACAAATCCTTGAAGCTCTACATGTATTTTATGTTTCCTATCCCTCTCTTGTTGTTCTTCCTCAATTTCATCACGATCATACATTGAACTTCTTGGCCCTCCTAAATTTTGGACCGCATCCATTACCTCCACATAAAATTGGACATCCTTGGTCTTCTTGGTTCCCACACCATGATATGGTTATGCAAATGAAAATGAAGCAAAGTAATCATCTCCTTCTCCACTGGCTAGAAGAATGCATGCTTAATGTTTTGATACATGATATCATCTATCTCTTTTTCTCTCATGTTTGAATACCGAAATACGTTATGGTGGGCCTCCAGAGTTCTAGTCATCTTTCTTCCTCTTCCACCAAATGCTAGCCAGATCCACAAGTTTTCCAGCTTAATTGCCTTTGTTTTTGAAAGCTGAAGTTTCTCCTGAGTCACCAGTGTAGCTCTCTCTTCCTTTTAAGAATCTTTCATTGCTATAGATCATATGTGGGATTTAATCATTTGTACCACATGGTTGATGTTCTTTGAATCCTTGGATCTAAATGAAATTTCCTTAACATAAATACTGCTAGGGAATTTCAATGTTGGCATGTAGTTGGCATTAAAGCCAATACCTAGAACATTGAAAATTATCCTTATATAATAATTCCCTCCATCTTGATGGTAGCTACATGAAATGGAACCATGATGCAATATATGGGTACCAAAACAACATCATTTTTCACATCAACCTGAATCATGAGCTCTCTAGAAACGGGGATATCTTCCACATTTTTGTATGAAACCATCTCAGTGGATGGCTTGGAAGAGCCATGTCCATCTCCTATACGAATGCTCCCTACAACCAATATTCTTGCACTCTCCTCATTCTTTTGTAGAGGGTTGGCACTTAAGGTTATGTAATATAATTTATAGTTGATAGTTAAATTGTATAACAATTTTTTTTTGATCTTTACTAATGTTTATTAGAATTGTTGCATATTTTACACATTGGAATCACATATTAGCTTTAACTTTTTTGAAATTTTATTATGGTATTTGCACTTTTATATGATGTAATATGATTATTGTTTGATCTTATATATTTCAATATTAGATATATAACAGAAAAAAAAATTATTGCATGAAATAAATAATAACTTTTCATTTTAAATATTTTTTTTGTAGAACACGGGTTTTCTAGAAGATCAAGATGATCCTCATCATGATATAGATTCAGAAAATATTGGATCTACTAGTACATATCATATTGAAGAGGATGATGATGATGTAGATACAAAAGACACTAAGGCCGGTGACAATGATGATGACAACGACAACGGCGACAACAACAACAATGATGATGATGATCATGGTGTTGGTGATGATGATGAGGTAGTTGCTAGTATTACCCAATGACATTCATGATCATATAGACTGCATCATGGATCATTGCTGATATATCATTTTGATGATGATGATGATGATCACAATGGTGGTGATGATGATGAGGTAGTTGCTAGTAGTACCTAGTGACATTCATGATCATATAGATTGCATCATGGATCATTGTGGAAATATTGTTATGATGCCTCTTTTCACGGTTAATATTATAAGTATCATTTTCACGGCCTATAGTATCATATTATTGAGTTGTATCATATTCACATTTATTATTTTTACTTATATCATTTTGACATGTATCATCTTCACTTGTATCAATTTGAGTTAAATAAATTATCATTTTTACTTATATAATTTGTACATGTATTATTTTGACTTATATCGACTATTGGAAATGTATCATTTTCACATTTTATTGATCTACGGGCATATTTGACTGAAACATAGATTTTTGGGACCCTATGGACTACTCTTGCACTTCTAGGGTTTTTCACCTAAAAGGAGAGAGATAGGGCAAAAAATGCTAATGTATCACTCAAATTAGGATGTATGCAATGTTGTTTAATGCAAATGAACTTAACTAAATGCAATTGTCTAATCTGAATGACCAAAAATGAATGCAAAAGTGCAATTACAACTATGTTTGAAAACACATTGTGATATGCAAACAACTATGTAAATGAAGAAATAATGCAAAAGATAAAGTGCAAGGATGAATCTAAGTGCACCTAGATGAATTGTGATGATTATAGAGTGTTTTGGATGTTGATGGAAATTATTGAATCGTCATAGTGGGACTCATTCGCTAAAGGTGGTAAATTAGTCACTCCTCCTGGTGAAAAAGTGTTGGGAGTTGGTTTCTGTCTGTTGGGATCCAAAATCTGACAAAATTCAGATTTTTAGTCTTAAGGTGAAACTCATTCACCACAGGTGGTGAATCTGTCCTCTCCCAAATTTCTGAAAAATCAAGAGACAACTCTGCAACACCAGATTTGGAAAGGTTTGCTTGTTAGGTTGTTGAAGTCAGTTCTACAAAAAATAGACAAATAACTCTCTCCAAGCTTGAATTTGACTCAAGTTGACTTGAAGCACCTAGTTGACTTGGATTTTCAATCTTCAACACCTAATAACTTGTCAAATCTACATACAAAGAGTTGCAAACAAACATGCAATAGGAGAAAAATGATTGAGGGTTAGTGAATAGGGTTTTGCCTTGGTTAAACCCCACTTTTGGTAATTAAACCCTTGAAAAGATAATGAAATGAAAGAGAGATAAAATAATAACATGCAAGTGTTAACAGCTTACCTAACCCCTGATAATGCAACTCTGAAGTAATGTCAATGGCTACTTCAAAGTGCTTGCATAGTGCTTCAAAAGATGATGCAAAATGCTTGAATTCTTGAAATATGAGATTGAATGCTTGAATGAGTGAGGACATGTAAAATGAGGTGAAAATCACTTATTTATACAATTATTGTGCCCTAGTATCTGTTCATACCTCATCACAAGCTGACATCAAGTAATTTTGAATAAAATCCTGAAAGAAAATTTAAAATATTTTGAATTTGGGGCCAAGGGGGACTCATTCGCCACCCATGGTGAATGGATCCCACCTAGGACCTAAAAACATGTGTCAAGAAAAATGTTATATTTAATGTTATTTTTCAGGATAACATTAAAAAATACACTTAATTAGAACTTATGAGGGCATAAAGAGACCAAACAAAGCATGAGAAGGGTGTAAATAGTGAAAATATTCCTAGAAGAGTGTGAAAGCTTGTTACAAGACTTTACAACACTTCAAAATAGGACTTGTTGATGAGTGAAAAGGTGGTTTTTAGGTAAATTTCATTAAATAGAGTCTAGAAAAATGTAGAAATTTCTTACAACACTTCACAACACCTTCACAAGACATTGTTCTTTGAGTTTTAGTACCTAAATAAGCATGTTCAAACCATGTTACAACATAAAATCATAGCAACATAGTTCCAACACCATGAAACAAGACCTAAAAGGCCATGAAAATGATAAGGGGCCATTTTTCTATGGCACATTTAATTTCGCTTGTTTTAGTTATTTATGATGATGATCTTATTGCTATTGACTTGTTAATTTATATATATTAAAAGTGGTTGATGATTTTTGGATGGATATTTATTATGTATGATGATTTTAATTTACCGCTCAGGATGGATGTTGTCAAATTCAATTAAATTATAGATATTTGACTCACTTGTTTTAATTATAGATGATGTTCATGTTATAATAATTATCTTGTTATTTAATCATATGAGTTAAATAATTAAATTACTTACTCTATAATCATATGAGTTATTTAAGAGGCATCTTATATTTAACTAATTAAAATGAATTAAAACATATTAAATTAATAAATGAAGCAAAAAAAGAAGCAATTTTATAAGCAAAAAAGGAAGAAACAATGGAAGCCAAATTAGAAACAAACCAAAAGAAATCTTGGAAGAAAAATTGGTAGCAAAACTGGAAGAAAACCTAGAAGCAAAACTGAAAGAAAAACCGAGAGAAAAACAAGAAGCATATTTTTGAAGCAAAAAAGGAAGCATTTCTAGAAGCAAAAATGGAAGCCAAACTAGAAGCAAACCAAAAGCAATCCTAGAAGAAAAATTGGAAGCAAAACCAGAAGCAAAACTGGAAGGAACACAAGAAGCAAAAATAGAAGAAAAACCAAAAGCAAAACTAAGAGAAAAATCAGGAGCAAAACTAGGAGCAAAATCGGGAGCAAAAAGGGAAGCAAAACTAGAAGCAAAACTAGAAGAAAATTTGGGAGCAAAATCGGAAGAAAAAGTGGAAGCAAAACTAGAAGAAAAACTGGAAGTAACATTGGAAGCAAAAGTGGAAGGAAAACTTGAAGTAAAATTGGAAGCAAAACGGGAAGTAAAACTGGATGTAAACCTAGAAGCAAAACTGGACGTTACATTGGAAGCAAAAATGGAAGCAAAAGTGGAAGCAAAAGTGGAAGCAAAACTAGAAGCAAAAATGGGAGCAGAAATGGAAGCAAAAATGGGAGTAGAAATGGAGCAAAATCGGAAGCAAAACTAGATGTCACATTGGAAGAAAAAGTGGAAGCAATATCAGAAGCAAACCTGGAAGCCGAACTGGGAGCAAAACTAGAAGAAAAACTAGAAGCCAACTTGGGTGCCAATTTAGGCACTATTCCCGAAGTTAAAGGGGATACTATTGCCGACACCAAATTTTTGACACAAAATCCTACGTTAATATAGGTGCTAAATCCGACACTAAATCTGGCGCTAAATTTGGGCAATGTAACGAAGAAATAAGTTTTCACTGACCTTTGTGCAATCAGATGACTCCAAAATGACGAACAAAAATACACTAAAATTCAGAGCAAAAGTCAACGCTAATTGCCTATTGTGCTATTGTAATGGCTCCAGTGTCCATTTCCTATCACGATTTTGTGATATCTTCTTCCAAGTAGATCAATGATGGCTTGTTCTTGGGTGCTGCAATTAAAACGTGCTACATGGAGGAGGATTTGGGGGAAGTTTCATGTTTTTAATGGCTGCAAATGAAGAATGTAATCACATTTTTGGACTTGGAGCAGATTTTTGAATGTATGCACAAGCTGAAAAATGTCCTCTCAACCTCTAGAAGGATGCCTCAACCTTTTCTCATGCCTGGGAAGGAATTTTAACAATATTCTATGCATTTTTGGTTTCCTGTGAGCCAGAAAATGGCCTGTAGATACATTTCACAATTTTCTATTTCCATTTTTGGGTCATAAATAAAACATTGACAAATTTTTTATTGATGGAAATTTTAATTCTTAAATTCTATTGGTTGAGGGTCTCATGGCAGTCTCATGACAATCTCACTAAGATTTTTCTTTAACTCCATCTCTTGTCATGGTTCTGAAGGATTTTGGCTTCATTGTATTGGTGATGGTGCGATGGTGTGCTTCCTATCACACATCGCGGGTTTCATTCTCTTGTTGCTTGCACTGCATTCACAATGTGTGATGTTTTAATATCTATCCATTTTCTCATTGCAGTTGAGATATGTGATGGAAATGTTGGAGTAAATGATGGTGAGGCCCCCATGACTTATGTTTAATATTATCATTTGATAATATTTTAATGGTGAGTAATAATCAAAGGGGATGCATGGGTAAATTTTTTTTTTATATTGTTTGATAATAAAAAAAATTAAAGTCTTCACCAAGTAAAATAGAAGGCCTTTTGCTGCAAAATAATTAAAATAAAATGTACACAGGTGTAGATAAAATAAATCAAGCTTCACAAACAATTATTTTTCAGCTACAGTAAAAGCAAGAAGCTTTGTGTGCTAGGTAGTAAAATGGTGAATACACAGGTAAAAGGGCTTTTAATAGCCAAGGGTGAAGTACGAAGGATTTTTGTGGTGAAGCAAATTTATTAGTTATGGTAAATTTTTATTTTCAACTATGGGTAAAAGGGATAAGTGAAAGCTTTCATGATGAAAATAAATTTTAGTTGCAAGGTAGAGTAAAGGAGGGGTGAAGTTTTTCACGAAGTTGGAACATTTTTCCGTTGTAGAATGATGGTAAGCAAGCAAGAGGCAGGAGAAATAAAGGGAAGAATGTATTCTTTGTTGGGGAAGCGATTATTGATTGAGCATCTGAATGATGCCAGATGTCTATTTGCATTTCCATTTAGGTTTTCTTCTTCCTTAAATATAATTTTTATGCTTCATTGTAGGGGGTTTTTCACTGCTTGGTCTCAGGGAAATACTCTTTTGTAATAGGGTCTAAAAATGATTAAGTGTTGGTTTCAATTTCTGGAGTAGTTATGAGTCATGTAATGAAGAATTCACTTAGAACATTGTCATATTTGAGTGTAATTGATAGTAGATTTTTAATTGGTCGTCTCCATAGTGCATATTATCTGAATTATGAATATGAATATGTTGCAAGTATGAGCAATTTTGGTGGTGTTGTCATTAATGTTGTCATTGATGTCAACTCAGTTCAGTATGTTGCAGATTGTACATGTATAGTTGAGATGCTACTGAGATGTAGTGAATACATGGAGATATCTTTTTAGTGCTACAAATGTGTTGGTTTGATAAGTTTCCAAGTGCTTTTGAGAAAATTAAATAAAGAAGAGAAGTTAGAATGTGCTCGACATTTCTTCTATGTTGATCCTATGATTTTGCGGATCTGAAGATTTGTTAATGGTGATCTTATGTTGATATATTCTAATTTTTGGCTTCTAGTGTGATGGTATATGAAAGTTTCATTCACTGGTATGTGAACTATTCTGGCATAGTTGATCTTCTGTGGACTGGGAGAAGTATTTTTGCTCTGTAGTCCTTTGTTATTTCATTTCAAATCTTGAGGATTTGGAATATGTCTTGTGAAGGTATTTTCTGTGCTCTGGAAAAGAGGTTTGAAGATTGGTGATCCAGAAGTCATGTTTTAGTAATTCAGTGTGAGTTTATACAGTCCGGGTGCACTGGTGAAAGATGTTTAGTAATTGAAGTTTGCTTTTTTGTTGTGGATGTATCTAGAGAATTCTGGGATGTATCCTCATGCATAAGTAAGCATCTTGTGGCGTTCATGTGTCATATTTTGATTGGGAAGTGTGTACATCAATGTTTATTTGTGTTTTAATTAGGTTTGGCCGACTTGGTGTTTACACTTCATTCGAAGAACAAAATTTAATTAAGGAATCATGTGGTTGTTTTGAGATATTATTTTTGATCTTGAATTTTTTTATTTATTGTTCCACTCTTAATCCTTTCCACTGTGGGAATTTTGAGTTGCCAACCTATTTTGAATTTATGAAATAAGGTTTTTGTGGCTGACCTTGGAGAGAGTTTCTAAGGTTGAGGATGGTATAAAAGCAAGTTGAATTGTGAAGATTTGTATGACAGTGTGATGAAAAGTGATGAAAGTGAGCCACAAAACATAAGAGAAAAAGTGTGTGTATGAGTTGTGATAACAATTCTTCATTGTGTTGAAGGTAGCAAGATAAGGGTTTCTGCAATCCTGCAAATGCACATTAATTGTTGTGGTGGATCTTTTTGTTCTATTTTGTATTTGTAGGTAGTGAGCCTCCCTGTTGGACATTGATTCCTTTCTGTAGGCAGTTAGCCTTTGTACTTGGACAGTGAGTCCTCTTTTGGGCAATGAGCCTTTGGTAGTGAACCTTTATTTTATAATATTTTATATTGTGAGTTAACCCTCACCGTGATTTTTCCCTCATTGGGTTTTCCATGTAAAAAATCCGATGTTCATTGTGTTGGTTTGCTTTCTCTTATTTGTGTTTCATGCTCTTACATAATAACAAAAAAGTGTGGTTGTGGAATTAATAAGTGTTGAGTTATAAGTTGGAATTTTGTGACAACTGATTCACCCCCCTTTCAGTTGTCCTGTGCCTGTTTAACAATTGGTATCAGAGCTTTGGTTTTTTGTTGTTGAGTTTAACTGCTTAAGGAAGATCTGATGACACATAAGTTGGTGATCTGTATGTTTGATGGAACTGACTACAATGATTGGAAGGGATAGATTAAAGGATATATTATCTCCTTTGGTTTTAAGACCTAGAAGGCCATTGAGACAAAGTATAAACCCCTGTTTGGTGGTCTTACTACTGCAGATGAGATCTTTGCTTATGAAGAAAATGAAAAGGTGAAGTATTCTATTTGTAGCAGTTTATCTAAGAATGAGTGAGCGGAGGTTTCTTCTTTGGAAATTGCATATGAAGTCTGGAAGAAGTTGGAAGATATGTGTGAAGGAAATGGAAGAGTGAAATTGACAAAGAAGCTAGTGGTGAAGTGCAAATTATTGAATTTGAAGATGGAAGAATGTGAAGAATTTACAAGTTTCTTTCAGAGAGTTGAATTGACTACAAATGAAGTTAGAAATCAAGGAGGAAAGCTATTAGATGAAGACATAATTGAGAAGATCTTGATAACCTTATTGGAGTGCTATAGTGAAAAGATATCAGTTATTGAAGAGTATATAATCCTAAGACTTACACTTTGGAATAGTTGTTCGGCACCTTGCAAACATTTGAGACGAGGAAGTTCTAGAAAGAAGACAAGATAAAAGAAAAGACATAAATGAAATTTAAAGCATTGACGATTGAAGAGGAACTAGATAGTGATGGTGTCGATGAGTTGGAAGCAAACTTTACCAAGAAGTTGAAGAAAGGAATAGGAAAGTATAAAGGCATGTTTCCCTTTAAATATTCTAGCTGTGGTAATATTGGTCATTATGCTTCAAGATGTCTAAATAGAGCTATGCATAAGAAGAACAAGGATTATAAGGATAAGGATAGGAAGGATAAGTAAGAAGCTTTACTATGTTAATGAAGAAGCAAAATTTTTTGAGGATGAGTCTAAGAATGAGGCCGATGATAGTGAATGCTTATTCTTAGCTTTGGAAAGTAAATTTTTATCCACTAACCTTGGAAAATGTGTAAGAAAGAAGGCTCCAAAGAATAAGAGGAATAGGATGGAAAGTACTTTGGTTACCGCTTTTCATGCAAGACAGGATGAAGACTACTAGGTGATTGATAGTGGATGTTCAAATCACATGACTAGAGATAAGAGTAAGTTCACTAAACTTGAGAAATATGATGGTGGTTTGGTTATTCTTGGTGATGATTCAGGAGCTAAGATCTGTGGGAAAGGTTCAATTAGCTTTGATGGAGTGCATAGTACTAATGATGTATGTTATGTGAAGGATTTGAGGCATAACCTTCTGAGTGTTGTTCAAATGTGTAGTAATGGTTTCAAACTTGTGTTTTAGAATAAAACCTGTGAAATTAGAAAAGGATTTGGAAGTGGAGATATGATTACTGTTGGAAGAACTCATGGAAACATCTATCAATTGAAAGGAGTTGATGTTCATTTCCTTATATCTCAAATCAGTGAAAACTGGTTGTGGCACCGAAGAATGAGACATGTAAATTTTGATAACTTGGTCAAGATCAGTGCAAAAGAGATTGTTCAAGGACTACCTAGAATCACAAGACATGGTAATGCTATTTACAGAAGTTGTCAATTGGGGAAACATACAAGATGCAACTTTAAGGGAAAAGAGTACTCTACTACTGGAATGTTGGAGTTGATTCATACTTATCTCTGTGGTCTGAATAGGATTGGAAGCTTGAATGGTGATAGGTATTTTATGTTGCTTATTGATTATTATACTCGAATGACATGGGTTGCTTTTCTTAGAGAAAATACTTAGGCTCTGGATATTTTTAAGGTATTCAAAGCAAGAGTGGAAAATGAAGTAAATATGAAAATCAAGTGTTTGAGATCTGATAGAGGTGGAGAATTTAGTTTTCATGAATTTAATACATTCTATGAACAACATGGCATAAGAAGATAGTTTTTCTACTCTGAGAACCCCTCAGTAGAATGGAGTAGTTGAAAAGAATAACAAGATAGTAAAGGAAGCTGCTAGAACCATGATGAAAGAATCAAATGTATCAGATGTGTACTGGAGAGAAGCGATACATATTGCTATTTATGTTCTTAATAGAGTCTAGATTAGATACAACAACACTAAGACACCTTTTGAGTTATGGATCGCTAAGACACCTATTGTGAAGTATTTTAAGGTATTTGGAACTAGATGCTATATTAAAAGAGATGATGAAAACCTTGGAAAGTTTGATGCTAGATGTGATGAAGGAATTTTTCTTGGATATTCTACTACTAGAAAAACATACAGATACTTCAATAAAAGGCTAAGAAAGATCATTAAAAGTGCTAATATGAAAGTTGATGAAGACATACATAAACCTATTGAGATAAGTGAAGTTGAACCTGATGTTCCTATATGTGGACATGTACATGAGGAGAACAAAGAGAACAAAGAAGAAGAGAAAGAAGAACAAGTGGAAGAAGGAGAAGAAGAAAATGAAACTGAATGTAAAGAAGAATCATCCAGAGGAACAAATAATTGGAGATAAAGGTGAGGGTGTGAAGACTAGAAGAAGAGTTGCAACTGAAGTAAATCTATGTTTTCTTTCTAAAGTTGAACCTAAGTCTGTGAGTGAAGAATGTGAAGATGAGAGTTGGATGAAGGCTATGAAAGAAGAATTGCAACAGATAGAAAAGAATCAGACATGGGAACTAGTACCTAGTCCTGTGAATAAAAATGTGATTGGTTCAAAATGGGTGTTCTGGAATAAGTTGAGTGAAAGTGGAGAATTTATAGGGAATAAGGCAAGATTGGTATGCAAAGGATATTTGCAAGTTAAAGGTATAGATTTTGAAGAGACATTTTCCCCTGTGGCTAGAATGGAAGTTATCAGGAAGTTTTTGACTTTTTCTACTCACAAGAACTTCAAAGTGTATCAAATGGATGTTAAGTCAACATTTCTGAATGGTGAGTTGGAGGAAGAGGTGTACATGGAGCAACCTGAAGGGTTACAGTTGTCTAACAAACCAGACATGATTTGTAAATTAAAGAAGGAGTTGTATGGGCTGAAGCAAGCTCCCAGAGCTTGGTATGCAAGACTGGACATATATCTGACAAAACAAGGATTCAATAAAGGTTTCGCTTACAACAATCTTTACTTCAAAGTGCAAGGTAACAAGATGTTGATAGTAGTTGTTTATGTTGATGATATCATTTTTGGTGGAAATGAAGGCATGTGTAAAAATTTTGTTGAATAGATGCAAAAAGAATTTAAGATGTCTATGATCAGTGAATTGAATTTATTCCTTGGTCTAAAAGTGAATCAAACTGATAAAGGGATATTCATTTCACAATCTAAGTATGTAAAATAATTGTTGAAGAAGTTTGGGATGGATGATTCCAAACTGGTTTGTACTCCTATGGTAACCAGATGTAAGCTGAGCAAGGATGATGAATCTGCTAAGTTTGATCAGAGAAAATATAGATCTGTGATTGATAGACTATTGTATCTTACTGCTACCAAACCAGACATTATGCATGCAGTGTGTTTAGTTGCCAGATTCCAAGTAGATACTAAAGAGGCACATGTTGTAGCTGTAAAGAGGATATTTAGATACCTTAAAGGTACACCAGACTATGGACTATGGTATATTAAGAGTGATGATTTCACCCTAAGTGCTTATACAGATGTTGATTGGGTTGGATGTGTAGATGACTAGAAGAGTACCAATGGTGGTGCTTTCTTTCTTAGTGGAAGATTAGTTTCATGGTTGAGAAAAAATCAAGACTAAGTTTCTTTCTCCATAATAGAAGCAGAATATATTGTTGTAGCATCTTGGTGCACATAGGTTTTAAGGATGAAGCAGACACTTAAGGACATTGGTGTGGTATGTGATGAGCCTATTTCTATTTTTTGTGACAAAAAAAGTGCAATAAATATTACAAAGAACCTAGTTATGCATTCAAGAACAAAACATATATATATCAAGTATCATTTCTTGAGAGAAAAAGTGCTAGAGAATTAGGTTAGATTGGAGTATGTGACAACAAAGGAACAAATTGTAGACATATTTACCAAGGCTCTTCCAAAGGATACTTTTGAGCCTCTTAGGGAGATGTTGGGGGTCATTTTCCCTCCTAACTAGGTGCACATGAAGGTGCATCAGTCTGGTGAATTCACAGTTTCTTCATTTATCTAGACTGATAAATGGGTCTATTTTGTAGGGGGAGTAGAGATGGTTTCATTGTTGCAGTATGGGTGTAATCCTAAGGGGGAGTAATAAGTGTTTTTAATCCTTTCCATTGATGTCAAAGGGGGAGAAGAAAATTTAAGTGAAAATCAGTTGCAGAAGAAGAGAAGGCATTATCCCAAGATTGTGATGATGGTTTTCACATCATGTGTTTCCATCAATGACAAAGGGGGAGATTGTTGTAGGTATGAGCAAGTTTGGTGGTGTTGTCATTGATGTAAACATAGTTCAGTATGTTGTAGATTGTACATGTATAGTTGAGATGCTACTGAGATGTTGTGAGTACATGGAGCTATCTTTTTAGTGTTGTAGATGTGTTTGATAACTTTCCAAGTGCTTTTGAGAAAATTAAATAAAGAAGAGAAGTCAGAATGTTGAAAGTGTTCAGAATGTGCTCTGGTATGTGCTCCGTATTTCTCTGTGTTGATCCTATACTTGTGCAAATCTAAAGGTTTGTTAATGGTGATCTCATGATGATATATTCTAAGTTTCAGCTTCTGTGTGATGGTATATGAAAGTTTCGTTCACTGGTATGTGAACTGTTCTGGCAGAGTTGATCTTTGTGGACTGGGAGAAGTAGTTTTTCTCTGTAGTCCTCTGTTCTTTTGTTTCAGATCTTGCAAATCTGGAATATGTCTTGTGAAGGTCTTTTCTATGCTCTGGAAAAGAGGTTTGAAGATTGGTGATCTGGAAGTCATGCTTTAGTAATTCAGTGTGAGTTTATACAGTTGGGTGGACTTGTGAAAGATGTTTAGTGATTGAAGTTTGTTGTTTTGCTGCGGATGTATTTGGAGAATTCTAAGGTGTATCCTTGTGCATAAGGAAGTGTGTTGTGGCATCCACGTGTCATCTTCTAATTGGGAAGTGTGTACAATGTTTATTTTTGTTTTCATTAGGTTTGATCGACCTAGTGTTTACACTTCATTCGAAGAAAAAAATTTAATTAAGGAAGCATGTGGTTGTTTCGAGATATTATTTTTTATCTTGAAATTTATTTTTTATTGGTCCACTCGTATTCCTTTCTACTGCGATAATTTTGAGTTTCTGACCTATTTTGAATTTACGAAATAAGGTTTTTGTGGCTGACCTTGGAGAAAGTTTTTAAGGTTGGGGATGGTATAAAAGAAAGTTGAATTGTGAAGTGTTGTATGACAGTGTGATGAAAAGTGACAAAAGTGAGCCACAAAACATAAGAGAAAAAGTGTGTGTATGATTTGTGATAGCAGTTCTTCATTGTGTTGGATGCAATGAGATAAGGGTTTCTGCAATCCTGTGAATGTGCACTAATTTCTGTGGTGGATCTTTTTGTTCTATTTTGTATCTATAGGTAGTGAGCCTCCCTATTGGACAATGATTATTTTCTATAGGCAGTGAGACTTTATACTTGGATAGTGAGTCCTCTTCTGGGCAATGAGTCTTTGGCAGTGAGCCTTTGTTTTATAATCTTTTATATTGTGAGTTAACCCTCACCGTGGTTTTTGCCTTATTGTATTTTCCACGTAAAATTTCTGGTGTTCATTGTGTTTCATGCTCTTACTTAATAATAGAATAGTTTGGTTGTGGAATTAATAAGTGTTGAGTTATAAGTTGGAATTGTGTGACAATTGATTCACCCCCCTCTCAGTTGTCTTGCGCCTATTTAATAGAATAATCAAAGATTGATATTATTTTTCCTCTTGTCTTTCCTTGAGTGTCAGTTCTGTGTTATTACTTTCATTCAAATAATGAATTAAATTGTATTAACATAAACAAAGGTTTATGCAATTGTGTACTTGGATCATTAAGCAAGGCTAGTTAGGTTTCTGGTGTCAATAATATAAGGCATTATCTAGTAGGCATAGTTATGATAGATTAAATGCTATAATGAGTTCTAAATTACATGGTTTAGGTGCCTCCACCCTGGAATATGGCACTAGTCTTTTAATGTTGCATTTTCCTAAGGTTTTTTGTGAGAATCTACAATTTTAAATCAACTTTACATATCTATTTCAGTGTAATTATGTATGGAATTTAATGAATTATGTCTCTCATGTTTAAGTCAGACGTTTCCTTGAAGGTCAGCCAAACCTTTAGGGTGGTATGTTCATTAAACAGTTAAAGGAGAGTTATCTGTATACTTTGTGTTTGGTACTTTGGCACACAAGTATGTAGAAGCACACTGTTGCCCGATCACCCTCCTAGGTTTCACAGAGCCCGAAGTGTAGGGGAGAAGGGGTTCTAATTCAATCTCTCATTCATTGGCCAAATCTCTCCTTGAATATGACCATTAGGCCTGGCATCCCTTTAGGATTCAAGTGGATAGCAGATTTGGGAACCAACAAATTGGTGACTCTACTGGGGACAACTCTAGTATTATCCATTTGAAAAGAGTCAATCAGTTTGTTGATCTATATTTTGGGTCAGATGATCCAAGGACCTGCATACTTGAAGGAGATTGCTGCAATGTTTCTGGCGCATTCTTGAAATTTGGTGCTCTACTGGTGGAAAGAACTTAGAAATACTTGGATCTTAGAAGAAGCCTTTTTTTTGTTGAAGATATTTTCCTCTTTCAAAGAGGTGGTGACTCTATGTAACATTCTACATCATCAAAAGTGTTGGTTGCAATAGTTCTCAGGTATTCTTCTATTGCAATATTTCTGTATGAAGGTTTTCAACAAAGGTTCTAGTTAATACTATCCATTATTTAGTACTCTGAGGTATTAGTAGAAAGGGAAATGAGAAAACATGATATTCTAAAAGAGATATTGAGAATTGAATAGTTGTAGAGGGAATAAATTTTATTTGCAAATATGTATTGTTTTCCTAGTTCTCCCTCTACAAGTTGTAATGTCATGCCTAAAGCACAACCATGTCCTCAAAGAAAAGTGTTCACTAGTGAAAGATATAACCCTCTAGACTTTAGTAAAACCCAAGGTTATCCACATTATGTCCCAACAAGAATTAATGAATGTTTTCCTAAGTTTAGAGGAGATCTTGAAGAATCAACATTAAGACATGTACAGGGTTTCACTGATTTGATGGAAGATTGTAAAATAATAGAAAAGGATGCTATCATGAAATTTTTTGTAAGAACTTTAGAAAATAATGCTGAATATTGGTTTTCCAGTTTACCATTGCATTCCATAGATTCATGGTATGAGCTCATAATAAATTTCATTGATTATTTTGAAGAAGAATCAATAGACAATGAATGCCTATTTAAGAATAAAAATTTTCATACCCAAGAAGAATTTGAAGAGAAATCTGAAAACAAAGTTGAATCCATATCATTTAGTAATGAGAGTTTTGTTTCTGAACAACCTATGGAGAAAATATATCCGAAAGAAAATTGCAGCCATAATGGTATAAGACATGATGAGTTGAATGAAACATGTGAAGTCATGCCTTCTATTGATTTTGAAGACACAAAAGTGGAGAGTCAATTTTTTGTATCAAAAGAAGGATGCAATGATGCAGATGATATTGAAAGTATTTTCTTGTCTATGGATTGTGAAATTGCAATTGAAGGGTATGTTGATTCTAAATTTTCATCTCTTTATGATGATAGTAGTATTGCTGATGTGAGTATACAATTAGTTGGGGAGCATTCTTGTCTAGGTGATCAAGATGATTGCAATTCTATTTCCAACCCTTACGACTATGATTCCTCTCAAGAGGAAGTGGTAGAATTGATTTCCTTAAGTGAGAAGTGTTTCAATAATGAGGATGACAATATTTCTAAAAGCTCACAAATGCATGGTGATGTTGTGAAAACCTATGATAGTCTTGAGTGCTCCTTGAATGGTCATCTTAGTTCACATTGTACTGATGGTATAAGATTTTTTGAGCCGTGTATGGAAGGGTTAGATACTAGAAACCAAGGTGACTTGAATATTTTCTCTTCAAGCAATGAATGTGATGTTGTGAGATACAATGGAATTCTGAATCCTCTTAGACAAGAGAAAGATAGTGGATATGAACTGAATATCTTATTTGTAGAATAAATGTGTGATCAACAGTGCCATGGTGCCCTTGGTCCTACCTCTTCTATAAGTGTTAAGTGTGGCATTGATGCAAGCTTTCATGATGATGAGATAAAGGATCATGTTGATTTGAGGAATGCTTTTGAGAATGTCAGCATATCAAATGAAAATGATAGAGTATGCAATGATTTTTAGTCAGAGCAATCATTTTTGAGAAGTTGCAATGAAGAAATAAATGATGGCTTTCAGTTTGATAGTGAAGAGTGTGACCTTGTTGATTGTTGCAATAGTATGAACAGAGAAAAGGGTATGCATGCAAGAGATTTATTGAATGAATTGGTTCAAGTAGTTGATTGTGTAGAGCATATGTGTGTTGGTGATGTTAATGGTGAACAAGGAACTCTTTTCTTGTTTGACTTTTCACCTTTTCCATCCCTTTATCTAATTTTGAAGTTGTTACTAAATGTTTGCATGAGGATATCATAAATGTAGCCATTCATGAACTTGAAAATGAGAAGACAAATGTTAATACAGCTAATGACAGGTTTTGTGATGATTTTGTACTTCAAGAATGTGATTGTTTCAATTAATATGAGGATCTTTTTTCTGAATCTGCAACTCATAGCTTTCCTCACAAGTAGTATGCTTTAGATATTCATGTTGATGCAGTAGGGGGTAATGTTGAGTATTATGCTTTTTGTGATAGTGAATGTGTTTTGAACACTCACTATGAGGGATTCATTGCAAACAAAGGTTATGAGTCATACAAACCTACACTTGAAGCTTTTTTGTGTGATAACATAATAAATGCTGAAAATCTTGTTTATGAACCTAAAGTGGAAAACATTGTTTGGGATGCTGATGCTTTTTATGAATGCTATGATTTGAATATGGACAATGGACCTGTGGATGTTGACATGTCTTATTTTTAGAACCTTGAGACATGTAATGATGTCATTGAGCTGTGTTGTTGGGATGATGATACACTTGCTTATGATGCAATTAGATTGAAGGAGTTTCAAATGTGTGAGCATTCATTGCTTATCACACAAGAGGATTGCATATTGTTTTTGTAGCATGATATCTTTTCTGGGCTAATCATTATGAGGGGATTGGTAAATGTGATAAGACGGTGTCTTCATATAGTCTTGATCATTATCCTCATGTTTTGTCACTTGCCACAAAATCAAAAAATGAAATGAGTGATAGTTATGTGGCCTATGTTATCTAGTTGCCATGTGATGGTAAAGTTAAACATGGAGGTAGCCTGACACTTGTTTTTGCAAGAGAGTAGTTACTCATGTTGTTGTGGTATGATAGAGGCAAGTATGGACTGTATGGGATTAGTTCCTCTAACAAATTGGTGTTTGACATGGGTAAATATTAACTTCCCTTTTCCATTTGGGGGCCTGGGGCCATAAAATGAGGTTTAAAAAATTGAATAAGATAGTTGTAGGTTGCCCAATGGTCTTGGCACTTGGTCTGCTCTTCTAGAAGATTCTAAGATCTCACTCTGTTCACTGAGGAATAGATGCCCCCAAAAAGAGCCACTGATGGAACCTTCAAATTTTGCAAATTTGAAGTGCCTTTGCCCTTTCAATTTGATGACAAAGCCTACACTAGCATCCTGCTAAATCTGCTTCAAAGGCCCTGTTTGTCAATTAATATTTTGCAACTCGGAGGTCATATTGCAAATCCCTTTGGTGGAGTGTTTTTTGGTACATATGGTAGTGTTCTTGTTCAGTTTCATGCCTCTTGGATGAGTTTTGATGGGGTAATTAATCCTTTTCTGACTACGACACCCAAAATTGGTGTTCTAGAAAGTTTCAAATTTTCAAATTTTAAAGGCAACCCATTTCTTTTTTTGGTCTAAAACATCTCTAGTTCCAATTTCATCAAAAACGGAGGTCATATGATACATTCTTTTAATGTATTTCAGTTGCGGTGAACACGTCCTAAGGGCCAGTTTACAAAGGAGGTACCTAATTTTTGATGGCTGGGTGAGATTTGATTTAAAAATCACATTCTAAATAATTGATTATGATGAAACAGAAAGAGTTTCCGCTTCAGGGGTCACCGTTTGTACGTAGTGAAATTTCTTTGTTTGGCCTACAAGCACAATTATAATTTTCCCATTTTCTTATGTTTCCAAATGTTATTATTTGAAATATTGTGAATATTGTTAATATTGTGCAAAAGCAATAGGAGTATTTAGGGAAATTATTAAATGTATTTCAATTTTTTTGGGGAAAAATAAAGTTTAATCCTTGCTTCTAATTGGCTCAGACACGACTTTCACAATTGCACACAAAACTCATAGCTAGTTATGAATGAAAATGGAGTAACAAACCAGTGATGCAATATTTCTTAGCGCTGGTACTCCATTGGAAATTTTATTAATGTTTCATTGGAAATTGAAAAGGTTTTACATTGTTTCCAACTCTCCATCGCACGTCATTGTTTGCCTCCCCAACTCTCCATGGCAGTCACTATTTTGGAGGAGGCCAACAAAAGTAAATCAATGATGACCGATGGCTGGCTCCAGTGTCCATTGCCCATCGCTATTCGGTGATCTCTTCCTCCAAGTAAATCAGCGATGGCTTGTGCTTGGGTACTGCAATTAAAATGTGCCACATGGAGGAGGATTTGGGGGAAGTTTCATGTTTTTAATGGTTGCAAATGAAGAATGTAATCACGTTTTTGGACTTGGAGCAAATTTTTGAATGTATGTGCAAGCTGAAAAATGTCCTCTCAACCTCCAGAAGGATGCCTGAACCTTTTCTCATGCCTAGGAAGGAATTTTAACCATATTCTATGCATTTTTGGTTGCCTGTGAGCCAAAAAATGGCCTGTAGATGCATTTCACAATTTTCTATTTCCATTTTTGGGGCATAAATAAAACATCAACAAATGTTTTATTCATGGAAATTTTAATTCTTAAATTCTATTGGTTGAGGGTCTCATGGTAGTCTCATGACAATCTCAGAGAGATTTTTATTTAACTCCATCACCTGTCATGGTTCGAAAGGTTTTTGTCTTCATTGTATTGGTGATGGCATGATGGTGTGCTTCCTATCGCACATCATGGATTTCATTCTCTTGTTTCTCAGTGCATTCACGATGTGCAATACATTGTTTTATATCTATCGCCCATTGCTATTTGGTATATCCATTTTCTCATTGCATTTGAGATATGTGATGGCAATGTTGGAGTAAATGATGGTGGGGCCCCTGTGACTTATGTTTAATATTATCATTTGATAATATTTTAATGGTGAATAATAATCAAAGGGGATGCACAGGTAAGTTTTTTTTATATTACCCGATAATAAAAGAATTAAAGTCTTCACCGAGTAAAATAGAAGGCCTTTTGCTACAAAATAATTAAAATAAAATGTACACAGGTGTAACCCAATAAAAGAAATCAAGCTTCACAAATAATTATTTTTTAGCTACAGTAAAAGCAAGAAGCTTTGTGTGTTGGGCAATAAAATGGTGAATACATAGGTAAAAGGGATTTTTATAGCCAGGGGTGAAGAATGAAGGCTTTTTGTGGTGAAGCAAATTTCTCAGTTGCAATAAATTTTTATTTTTAGTTGCGGGAAAAAGGGATGAGTGAAAGCTTTCATGGTGAAAATAAATTTTAGTTGTGTAGGGTAGAGTAAAGGAGGGGTGAAGTTTTTCATGAAGTTGGAACATTTTTCTGTTGTAAAATGATGGAAAGCAAGCAATAGGTGGGAGAAATAGAGGGCAGAATGTATTCTCTATTTTGGAAGTAGTTATTGATCGAGGATCTGAATGATGCTAGATGTCTGTTTGGTTTTCTATTTAGGGTTTCTTCTTCCTTAAATGTAATTTTTCTACTTTATTGCAGGGGGTTGTTCACTAGTTGGTCTCAAGGAAATACTCTTTTGTAACAGGGTTTGAAAATAAATAAGTGTTCATTTCAGTTTCTGGAGTAGTTATTAGTCATGTAATGAAGAATTCACTCACAACATTGTCATATTTGGGTGTAGTTGATAGTATATTATGAATTGGTTGTCTCCATAGTGCATATTGTATGAATTATGAATATGAATAATCAAAGATTGCTATTATTTTTCCTCTTGTCTTTCCTTTAGTGTTTGTTTTGTGTTATTAATTTCATTCAAAGAATGAATTAAATTGTATTAACATAAACAAAGGCTTATGCAATTGTGTACTTCGATCATTAAGCATGGCTAGTTGACTTTCTGGTATCAACAATGTAAGGCATTATCTAGTAGGCATATTTATGATAGATTGAATTTGATGTAATGAGTTTTAAATTACATGGTTTAGGTGACTCCACCCTGGAATATGGCATTGGTCTTTTAATGTTGCAATTTCCTAAGGTTGTTTATGAGTAGCTACAATTTTAAATCAATTTTACTTATCTATCTCAGTGTAATTGTGTATGGAATTTAATGAATTATATCTCTCATGTTTAAGTCAGAGATTTCCTTGAAGATTAGCCAAACCTTTAGGGTAGTAAGTCCATTAAACAGTTAAAGGAGAGTTATCTGTTTACTTTGTGTTTGATACTTTGGAACACAAGTATCTACAAGGACACTATCTCGATCACCCTCCAGAGTTTCATAGATCCCAAAGTCCAAGGGAGAAGGGGCTTTAATTCAATCTCCCATTCGTTGGCCATATCTCTCCTTGAATCTGACCATTAGGCCCAGACTTTCCCTTTAGGATTCAAGTGGATAGCAGATTTGGGAACCAACATACTTGAAAGGATTATTCTATTGATGAAAATGATAAGGAAAGAGTAGGAAAGATACCATTCCACACACAATCAAATTCTTCGGCTAGCTTCGAGCGGATGAACTTGCATCTACACACAAAAACATAAAAAGTGTTGGGCTATGTTTTAAGGTTTTCCTTAGTCAGAACCTCGTTTCGGTATTCCCACCTCCATGAACAACCAAATATGCAACAATATAGAGAAAATTGATAAAAGAAAGAATGAAAATGATACAATAAAGTAGAGAGCAACAACAACCTAAATGCTACTCTATGAGATGATAGATGCAAGTAAAATGAAAAGACACAATGTTAGTTTCCCTATTTTAAGCACTCAAGGCTAATAGAGGAAGGAGAAAGACAATACTACCATGTTGAGGGGATAGAGCTTCATAAACCTGCAATGGCGATGGTGTTGAAGCAAGAAGACACTGTAGAGACCAAGTAGAAAGATGGTAGCATTGAGATAAAGAAATCGAGAAGAAAGAATGAAAAAGAAGTGAATATAATGTGCGAGAAAATGTGTTAGAGAATTTAAGAGAGTGAAAAGATGAGTTTGAATGGATAAAATGAAGGAAAGGAGTCATTTTCAAAGATGATACAAAACCTAGATCTAGGGTTTCAAAGATCTCCAAATCAGAAAAGGTATGATGTACAACAAGACATGAAATGAAATGTTGAAAAGGACATCTTAACAATGTTGGGTTCACCAAAATGAAATGTGGGGAAAGGGTTCCTTAGATGAATAAGGAGTATTCTCTCTACTTATTCCTCTCCGTACGTAAGGCATTCCATTAGGAAAGAAATCACAAGGAGTAGAGATTGACTTTCAACCTCAAAGGTGAGTCAATCAGACCTGGATCTTAGTCCTTAAGATAATAGGACAAATTTGAAACTAAATTAAAATGATATGTAATGATTTAACTAAAGGCACAATAAGACATAGAACAAGAAATGCAAATTCTTGAAAGTACAAAAACAAAAACCATAGTTTATAGGTAAATATGAGAAGGGTTAGGACACATGTACAGGTCACAAAAGTAGGTTTTGAGATCTGTTGAAGGACAGGTTCACCCTAGGGCGAATAGATCTTGGTTAGGGATTGTAAAATTCTTTTTGCATTCCTCTATGGCAGAATCTTAGATTCTATTTTGCACAAGTTCCACTATTGGAAAGATGAAAATAAATTCTTAATCGGAGTTTCTATGTCATGACAACAATGATGACAACTTATGCAATAATGCAAAATTATTCTTCAAGATCTTCAATCCTTCTTCAACCTATAATCTACACATACAAAGAGAGAAAAAATGTTTTATTTGAATGGGGGTTTTCCTTAGTCAAACCCCATGTTTGGTAATTAAACCTTGATAGAAAGATAATGACAATAGAGAAGGAAATGATGAATGAACACTTGATTGCTATAACTCACCAAACCTTCACCGACTTCCCTTAGGGGACTGAAGACAAATATATCACTCCAAGGAACTTGATCTTTCTTTGCTTGATGGATTTGGACACTTGAAAGTGCTTGGATGCTTTAGGACCAACAATGAATAATATCCTTCACAAGATGACATGAACACACATAAGCTAGAACATGATGATAGGATTTTGAATGTTGCAATAAATGACTGATAAATTTTCTCCTAAATTCTCTTGACAATAATATTTGTTGAATACGATATCTTGATAATGTTGCTTAAAATGTCTTAGATTTGAATTGATAAAAAGACTAGGTATTTATAGGTGTTTATCTAATTTCCCAAAAATTACATTTCAAAATCTGACAATTGTAAATTGAATTTGAATCATTAAATAACACCAAAAACATATTTAAAAATGGGTCCTAGGACTTAAAGAGGACCCATTCACCCTTGGGTAAATGGGTCCTGGCCTAAAAATCTAGGACATTCATTCTCTATTGTGATTAAAATATTTATTTAATTAATTGAATCTTGGTTTCCCTTTCGAAAAACGAGAATAATAAGGCTTTGAAATGCATAATTTGGAAAATTAGAAGCTTAATTAAGTCCAATTAATTAAAGGACCCAGAAAAAGTGTGAAATTGTAAGGGGTATACAATTTCCTACACTACATTTGATAGTACATAATTTCCAAAACAAAACATACTGAGCTATAGCGTAATGAGGCTTACCTTCCTACCACCAAAGTCTAATTTTTCCTTCCATGTCAGCTTCTTTTAACCACATGAATTGAAATCTAAAACAAGAATTTTGAGGTTTGAAAGATCCTTCCTAGTGTAGAGTTATGAGCTAGTGATCTAAGCCAACATTGTCCAAGATGGAAGAGGCAAGACAAATTCACTGAGAAGGCAATGACTTATTGAAAAAAATCTATCCAAATTTTCTACAATGAACTCATCTCTAATTTTATGATTATTCCAAGTAAAGAATCCATTATTAGGAGAGATATTCATTAACTAAGGATGATTAATATTCTACAAAAGAAGACTAACCTAAGGAAGGGTAGGAAGACAACCCTTTTTTCATTATATGATAAAACAACATTGAAATGACCTCTAATAATCCAAGTAATTCTTGAGAATAAGTTGATCTATGAAAATGCAAATCATCCCAAAGTTTAACCTTACATTGAAGATCTTGAGAAGCATACAAATTAGTGATCAAGACATTTAGACTATTGGAATTGAGAGCCCATTCTAATGATAGACCACCATTAAAAATCAAGAAATATTTTGGAAAATTCACAAGTCCCAAACACAAAGAAGACCACTTGATAGGCCAAGGGTAGAAATAGAAAAACTCTTTCTCAATATTTACTAATATTATAACAAAAAAATTTAGTAAACTCATTGGGAAGCTTAGTTTTTTGAATTAACAACATAAATGGATTAATTATTTTGACCAATATTCTAACAAAATTTCATTTGGGTCTACTACCAAGCCCTCTTATATTTTAGGAAATAATCATGATTGAGACAAATGAGGAAGGTATGAATCTGGTTGATTTAGTAGACCTAAATCCAAAATGTTTTCTCCTAAAAGTTTGGATTTAGAATGGTCAATCTTATACCCTTCATTGATTTCATCCTCTCTCCTCTATTTTTTATTCTAACTTTGCTTAATACTCATATCCCAATTAGAAGAATATATTTTTTATTTCTTTGAAAGATTTTGATATCAAGTTATCTTGTGGATGTAAAATATAATGGCATTTTTGTTTATCAAAGTTCATAACAAGGGTTTCAAGCACATGTTCAAGCTTATTAAAGACAAGAAGAGTCTCCTAAAGCTCAAGAGTTTGAGAATTATTACAAATAAAAGAGGCTTTTGGGTATAAATAATATACTTACTTGGTAATAAAGGAGCATGGTTGGTATTAGCAAATAGTAATGGGAACATGTGAAAATTACGCTAAAAGTGGAAGATCTTGTGTAGTATGATCTTGCTACTTATTAAAAATGTTTGCACCCTAAAAGTGACCATGACATTTGTGATCTTGCATTATTTCATCATCTCCCTAATTTTTGAACATGCTTTCCTATTTTTCATTCTGATCATCCTAAAATCTAGTAAGTATTTCTCCCAAAATAGAAAACTTTATTTTATTTTGAACAATAGATTTATTCACTCTAGGGTGTGGAGGAGGTTGAATTTACCTTTCCTATGAACCATGGTAAAACCATTAGCATTAGGACTTGCAATAGATGCTTGATTATCTTGTTGAATCAGTTACTTACTATTTTCTATTCTCATGGTACCTTCTCAAAAGAATCATATGAACTATCTTACACCCCTTAAGTGTTCATGGGACTCAAAACAACTAAAGAGAATAAGGAATTTTTTTTTTTTGGGTGATGCAAGATTTCCCTAGATCACTAAATGCTCCTGCATCAAACACCCAAGGTAATTTGAAAAGTGCACTTGTCACTTCTTAGGAGGTAGAGGGAAACCAAGATAGTTAACCTTATCCTTAGACAATCATGATGAATCTTCAATAGGCCTTCCTTTCCATTTAACCAGATATTCTTCATATTGCTTTTTCTTGTACTTCTTCCCACATGGCTATCCAAGATTTATTTTATCTATTCCTTCTCTGAAGTAGGTGTTGAAATTTTCTAGTGTTCTTTTATCGGCCCATCCTCTATATCACCTTCATGATACTTTTCAAATCAGCAATGTTGAACATAGGATAAATATTTATTCCACTAGGAAACTCTATCTCATAAGCATTTCCTGAATCATGCTTCTTCAAGATCATTTCATTTCCCTAGATCACTAAATGCTCCATCAAACACCCAAGGTAATTTGAAAAGTGACTTGTCACTTCTTAGGAGGTAGAGGGAAACCAAGATAGTTAACCTTATCCTTAGACAACATGATGAATCTTCAATAGGCCTTCCTTTCCATTTAACCAGATATTCTTCATATTGCTTGTTTCTTGTACTTCTTCCCACATGGCTATCCAAGATTTCTTTTATCTATTCCTTCTCTGAAGTAGGTGCTGAAATTTTCTAGTGTTCTTTTATCGGCCCATCCTCTATATCACCTTCATGATACTTTGTCAAATCGAATGTTGAACATAGGATAAATATTTATTCCACTAGGAAACTCTATCTCATAAGCATTTCCTGAATCATGCTTCTTCAAGATCTTGCATGGTCCAAATTTCTTCATTTTCAACTTGTTATATGTTCCCATTGGGAACCTTTCTTTCCTTAGGTGAACCATGACATCATCACCAACCTAAAAGTCCTTAAATCTCCTATTTTGATCAACCTTAGCTTTGTACTAAGAATTCATCTGATTGATGTGATTTATTACCTCTTCATGCAAGTTCTTTAGGTGCTCTACAAAATCTTCAACCTCAACACTACTCTTTTCTCCTTTTCCATCTTCCTCAACTTAGAAACATTCCTCAAACTAATCCTTTGTACAACATGTAATGGGGATTTACTAGTATTATTATTGAAAACAAAATAGTAAGAAATTTTTTCCTGTGGTATAATCAAATCCCATCCCTTGGGCTTATCTCCTACTAAGAATCTTAGCAGGTTAACCAAACTCCTATTCACCACCTTTGTTTTTCCATCAGTCTGTGGATGGTGTGTAGAACTAAACTTCAAATTTGTCTTCAACTTCTTCCATAATGTTCTCTAGAAATAACCAATGAATTTGGTATCCCTATCTGAAAATATATTCTTTAGTAGACCATGTAGTCTCACCACCTCTCTAAAAAACATGTCCACAATATGAACATCACTGGTCTTATGACATGAAATGAAATGTGACATCTTTGAAAATCTATCGAGCACCACAAATATGGAATCATTCCCTCTTTGTGTAATTGCTAATCCAAGAACAAGAATCATGCTAATATCCTCCCATAGCCTCTTAGGTACAGGTAATGGTTGATATAATATAGTATTTTGACTTGTTCCTTTCACCATCTGACATACTCTAAAACTTTGTATAAACTTCTTCACATCTTGTTATAACTGTGGCCAATAATAATTATCACTAACAAGAGCAATGGTCTTATCTTGATCGAAATGTCCATCCAATCCTCCACTATGCTTCTCCTTGATTAGATTATGTCTCATAGAACTTCTTGGAATGCATAATTGGATTCCTCTAAACTACATCCCATCTTGGATTAAGAAATCCAACCATCTTGTCCTATCCAATGTAATAGGTTCCAAACAAGCCTTCGAAGCTTCTACAAAGTCTGGATCTTCAGGATACAAACTCTTGAGTTCATTGAACCCAAAAACCTCTCCATTCATCTCTATCAAAAAGATTTTGCTTCTACTCAAGGCATATGTAACATTATTTGACCTTCCACTCCAATGCTTCAAAAAAAAGTATAACTCTGCAAAACCTGAACCCATTTTAAGTTCCTTTGATTTAACTTTCCTTGACTATTGAGATATTGCAAAGCCTGGTGATTAGTATATAAAACAAATTCTTTTGGCAACAAATAGTGTCTCCATTTCTTCAAAGCTTGAACTATAGCATAAAACTCCTAATCATAGATTTAATATTTCTTGTTAGCATCATTCAAATTCTCACTAAAATAGGCAACACTCTTACCTTATTGACTCAAAATAGCTCCTATGGCAGTGACACTAGCATCACAAACTACCTGAAAGACCTTATTAAAATCTAGAAGTTCCAAAGCAGGTTTCTCTATGAATTTCTTCTTCAACATATCAAAACTCTTTGTTTCTCCTATAGTCCATTTAAAATCATTTTTATCTCCTCTCATTGCTTTACTTAGAGGTGCACATATACTACTGAAATTCTTAATAAACTTTATGTAAAAACTTGCTAGTTAATGAAATGACCTTACCTCTATAACACTCCTTGGGGTAGCCCATTCAATGATAGCTCTTTCCTTCTCTGGATCCATTTTAAGACCCTCTGCTGAGACAACAAATCCCAAGTACACAAACTCTCTCTTCACAAAACTACATTTCTTCAAAATAATCAACAACTTGTCCTCCGTGAGCTTCTCAAAAATTCTTTGGATATGTATTAGGTGCTCCTGCAATGTCTTATTGAAAATCAAAATATCATCCAAATAAACAATAACAAATTTTTCAAAAAAATATTTCAATACCTCATTCATAACTTGCATAAATGTGCTCAATGCATTGGTTAGCCCAACAGGCATGACTAACCACTCATAAAATCCATCCTTGGTTTTGAAGGTTGTCTTCCATTCATCTCCTTCTCTAATCTAGATCTGGTGATATTTTCTCTTCAAATCTATCTTTGTGAAGTACTCATCTCCACTCAAACAATCCATAAATTCATCCATTCTTGGTAAGGGAAATCTATAATTTATGGTGATCTTGTTGATGGCTTTAGAATCTGTACACATCCACCATTCCCCATCCTGCTTTGGTGCTAGTACTACAAGTACCACACATGGACTCAAACTCTCTTTGATCAATCCCTTCCGCAAAAACTCTTGCACTTATATATTCAATTCTTCACTCTCTGCTAGAGTCATATGATGAGCTGTTGTATTTGGCAAGTTGGCTCAAGGGGTCAGGTCCATCTAATGACTAATCTTTCTTACTGGAGACAAACCCTTAGGTACATTATCAGATACAATATATTGAAACTCATCCAATAAATTTGAAACCTCTATGGGTATCTTTTTATCATCTTCTCTATCAACTCTAAGAATCAAAACATAACACATATGCTCATGCTTCATATCTTCTTAAAAATATCTTTCGTTAGCTAAACATACTCTTGCATTACTACATACCTTTTCCTCTTCCTCTTTTAAGGGATTCAACTTATGACAAACTCCATCCTTTGTCAAAGAATAGGTGTTGGCACATCCATCATGTGCTCCTTGTTGATCAAACTACCACAATCTTCCTAACAACATATGAAAAACATCCATAGGCATAATATCACACAATACCTCATCATGGTAATTTCCAATCTTGAAATTTACCAAATATTGTTCGTTTAACTAAGCTTTATGGTCCTTCTGCAATAAAGCAATCTAGTATCGATTTGGATGCCTTCTTCTCTCCAACCACAACTTACTAACCATCTCTTCTGAAACAAGGTTATCAGTACTACCTCCATCAATAATAACATTGCAAACTTTTCCTTCGCACTTACATCTAGTGTGGAAAAAATTATTTCTTTTGGTTGGTTCTTTCTCATTCAACAAGGCTCTTCTAGTAACATGAACCCCTCCTCTTTCTACATCTTAAGAATGTGAAGATTCAACATCTTCATCTACATGTACAACTTGTGCATTTCCCTTAGGCCTTCTATTTTCCCTTCCTTGATGTTAAGGACACTCATAGGCTCTATGTCCTTCTCTACACTGAAAACAGGTTCCATGAAAGCCTCCTCTTCCCAGTCCTTGTCTAGATCTTCCTCTTCCTCTTTGGTCTCCATTATTTTGATCACGAGGATTGTAGGTGTTATGCCCTTTTTGGTTCTAGTTGCTATTGGATCCTTCACCGTCCTTTTTATCTTCATTTTTACCTCTATATGACCATCCACTAGTCTTTCCACCATGACCCTCACCTCTTTGCTTGCTTTCAAACCTTCTATTCAAATTTTCTTCTACCTTCAAAGAAAATTGATACGCATCTTCAAAGATCGACATTCTTACCAGACTCAACTCTTCTTGAATACTCAACTTCAACCCATTTATGTAATGAGAAAATTTTTCTTTGTTGCCCTTAGAATGACCTATTCTAATCAGGACATGGTAGAATTCTTCTATATACTCCTTGACAGATTTTCCCACTTGTTTCAACCCTTGCATCTTCTTCAACAAATCTAGCTCATAGTCAATAGGAATGGACTATCTTTTTAATTTATCCACCATCTGGTCCCATCTAGTCATTTTCTCTTTTCCTCTTTAATTTCTTTCTAGTTGTACCTCTTTCCACCAAATATTCGCATGTGCACCATAGAAAAATGGACCTTTGTCATTTTCATGATCTTTTAGGCCTTTCTTCAAGTTGTTTGGTCTATTTTGCTTTGATTTATTGATGTAATATGGCTTGAACATGCATATTTAGGTACTAAAATTGAAATAATGATGTCTTGTGAAGCTATTGTGAAGTGTTGTAAAACATTTCTACACTCTTCTAGACTCTATTCATTACAATTCACCTAAAGATCACCTTTTCATCACTAATCAAGTCCTATTTTGAAGTGTTGTAAAGTCTTGCAAAAAGATTTCATACTTTTCTCAGCATAACTTCATTATTTACACCTTTCTTATGCTTTATTTCACCCCTTTATGCCCTTATAATCTTTAATTAAGTGGATTTTTGAATGTAAACCTGACAAACAACATTAAATGCAAGATAATTCCCAACACCCATTTTCAAGTCCTAGGTGAGACCCATTCGCCATGGGTGGTGAATGAGTCCCCCTTGGCTCTAAATTCAAAATATTTTAAATTTCATTTTGGGTTTTTATTCAAAATCACTTGATGTCAGCTTGTGATGAGGTATTAATGGGTTACTAAGGTGCAATTGTGTATAAATAAGTGTTTTTACATTAATTTCAACCCCCATTCATCAGGTTCACTTATTCACTCATTCACTCAAGCAGTCAAGTACCTTACAACATCAAATCAAGCATAAATCAAGCACTTTAGAGCATCCATTAACATAACTTCATATTTTCTTCATAAGGGTTTGGTAAGCTGAGAACATTTTCATGTTATTTGTTTATCATTCTCTTAAATTTCATTACTTTATTAAGGGTTTGATTACCAAAGTGGGGTTTGACAATGGCAAACCCCTATTTGCTAACCCTTAACCATTTTCCCCCTCTTGCATGTGTGTTTGTAGACCTTTCTATGCAAATTTTACAGGAATTTAGGTGTTGACGAGTGGTCAACAAGTCAACTAGGTGCATTAAGTCAAATCAAACATATTTCAAGCTTGGAGAAGGCATTATATCCATTTCCTGCATAATTAACTTCGGCAACCTAACAAGCAAATATCCTCAGATCTGGTGTTGCAGAGTTGTCTCCTAATTTCTCATAATTTTGGGAGAGGACTGATTTTCCACCTATGCTGAATGAGTCCCACCTTAATGCTGTAAATCTAAGTTTTGTTAGATTTTAGACCATGACACTCATAAACTAGTTGTCGATAGTTTTCATTAGAAGCAAGACTAATTGGCCACCCTAGGTGAATAAGTCCCACTAGTGAATTTTTGTGATTCTAGACAACATCCAAAATATTCCAAAATCTTCATCTAACCTCCAGGTGAACATTGATTTAGCTCATTTCTTTTTGTTCTACATTTATTCATTATTTACTCATTGTTTTCATAACACATTATGTTTTCCAACATTGCATAAATCTTAAGTTTTGCATTCATAATCAGTCATTTAGATCACTTAATTGCATTTAGCTTAAACAACATCATACATTGCATAATTTGAATGAACCTAGCTAGAAATTTTGGCCCTACTCTCTCCTTTTAGGTGAAAAACCCTAGAAGAGTTAGGGAGTCCTATGGTGCCAAAAATCTACAGTTCATTTTGGTGAACCTGAATTATTGAATAATTTACATTTCTGATTTCATTTGCATTTTGCATCCTAGATTACACTTGCATCAACATTCAATTAGGGTATTGTTTTGTTTTTGCATTAGTGAAAGATTAATTTAGATTTCTTTTTTGCATTACATATCATTGAAAAAACTGAAAATTTATATTCTGCATTCTTAATTGCCATTTGAAAAGCATTAGAATCATTTTAAAATTTTTGAAAAACAAAAAAAAAAATCTCATACTAGGACTTATTCACCACCCTGGGCAAATCAGTCCACCTACACTTTTTAAACAAGTATTTTTGGCATTTTCTAGCATTTTTCTGTATTTTTGTTTTTTGTAGTTACTTCTTTATTACAGTTAGCAGTGTAAAACCCCACCCTGCAAACTAGAGGATGATGCAACACTGTGGAAACACAACTAATTTTTTCTCAAAAGAGTAACAATAATAAGTAAAGTAATGTACTCTAACACATACATCCTCAAGGCCACACAACACGTCTACATGTGAATTTCAAAACTTACAAAATTATTCTAAAACATAGCATATGAAATTAACTCATGATAACAACATCCATCCAAACATTAACCCATTGCATAATAAATCTAACACATAGAAATGCAATGAGGATATTTCCATAGATACAACACCATATAAACAATATATATACCATTTATTCCCATAATGAATAGATCATACATAATGTTACAATTACAATACGAGGATCCTCCTCGATTACAAATGAGGAATACAAATACATAGTGTCCCACTGTTACAATGAATATAAGAGAAGTACAAATCCATAGAAACACACAAGCTCCTTGAAGTAGAAGATCCTGCCATCATGAACAGGAAGAGAAATCCCAACAGTGTAAGATGCACACCACCCAGCCATGTGGTACCCCTAGGCCCAACCCCCGTGCTAGGAGATACTAAAAGGTAATGAAGACAAACCTACTACCTCTAGACACAGATAATATACAAAAGAACACTGGACCAGTAAACACATAAGAACACTGTACCAGTAAACACAAAACATAAGGTTGCATTGCTTTCAGAACCACTAAATCAAATACATCCATTGTACAATGCAAACTGACTACTATCATAGGAGGAGTTTCATCACAAAGGTTGCATTGGTTATCCATAGGAGATCTTCCTAGGTCTCATCCCCACTCTTGGGTTATCTTAGTAACCTCTAACAAACCTGGCCCCACATGCACACCAGTGCAGAATCAATTATCTTTCGAGAAGACAAGATAATGATTTTTCCATTCCAAGCCTCCATGACTCATCTCAAGTCTCACACAAGCCCTTGAGCCAATGAGCGAGGCTAAATTATCTGGTTAAATGAATTAAGCTACTCTATCCCTAATATAGGTTATTTAATTTTCAATGATTAAACTAAATCTCACACGAGTTGTCCTAGGACCACTTTGTGTCCTAGACCCATTGAAATCCACTCCCCTATTGACAACACAATAACATATTCCACAACCCAAGGGTAGACAGGGTGCTCAAAATATGATAACTAATATTAGCCATTATGTAAAGAACAACACATCCCATTCATAGTAACCGGGTGCTCAAATTAAGTCACACAACCTGTTCATAGTAACTGGGTGTTAAAATTAATTCACACATCCCCACGGATGTTCAATACTAAATCCCAACTACGTGCACTACCCAAGGAAATCTCAAAGGGTGAACAAAAGATACCACAACCCTTTCACAATTTTATAATCTCTGGAAGACTTACATTTTCTCAACAACAAATATCCCCCCAATACACAATTATAGAAGAATACACAATTGCAATAAGCCACTCAAGTAATTAAATAAATGACAATTAGTATTTCCTAAATCCAATAAATCAACAACAAATTAAACCAATTGCTTAACTTCCAGTTTGACAATTACTCATAATATTCAACTCAAATTGCCCGCAAACATGAATAGAAAAGAACACAAGTTAAAACAATTCAGGCAATTAAATAATCTAATATTTGGATTTCCTAAATCCAAATTGAATCAATATCTCATCACATGCAATTATTCAAAGTAAATATAATTCCATTTGCAATAATAAGGAAATAAAATAAAACTATTTATTTAACTTCAATTTCATAGTTTCATAGAATAATAAAAGCAATTTCTCAATTACAATCATTGCATTATAAAATCCTCTACTTGTACATTAAACATTTTAATAACACAATATCTATTTAAATATAAATCAACTTTCTCTCCTAAGTCATTTTATTTTAAGATTTACTAGCCCATGCATTTGCATGCTTATATTAAAAAATATACTTCCATTTACAGACCGTAAAGAAATTAAAACTAGTTGTTTAACTCAATTTAACAATTAAAATAATTAATCATTTCCATTTAACTAATCATGATTTCATGCACCTATTGTAATAGCAACTATTAAATAAATATATTTAATGTGTATTTATATAATTAAATATAATTATATATATACATATAAATATATATTATTTAATTATAAAATCAATTATACCTTAAAAGAAAAATCATTTTTATTTTAAAAAAAAATCCATTTACTAATAAAATTATTTCCCCATGCATTTAATGTATCAATTTAAAGAAATACATTATAAAATTTGTATATTTAATTCCAATTATAATCTAACATAATTGTCAACATACATTAAAATATATATATATATAATATAATGTATATATAATTTATATTATATATATTATATAATATATATATATATTAAAAAAATAAAAAATAAATTAAATAGAACTCATAGCCTTCGGTAGACACAGGGATGCAGCCCTGTGCGCGGCTGGGGTTTCATCCCCTGGCCAATACAATAATATAATATCTAGTTTTTTTCAAGCCTTGTCCAATTTCATTGTACGGTGATTCTCATAATAAAATAATGTTTTAATAAATTAAATCTTCTATAGAGAACCTTAAAATGTAGAAGCAATATATGCATATTTATATATATGTATATATAAGTATGTAGAACTAAACAAAACCAATTGCTCAGAGGGAAATTTTAACTAAATTTTCTACAGAAAATAAGTAGACAAATTTACAGAGGTTTCCCTAAATCCTCAAATATTTTCTTTGAATTTTCTATTGTGTAAAAAAAATCATTTCCTATAGAGATTTAAAACCCTTCATAATAATTTATCATTTTCTATAGAGAAGATTAAATAGTCTTGAAACAGAGGATTTTTCACAGAGGTTCTAAGATTTATCTATAATTTCTGTATAAATCTATTTCAAATAATCAATTTACACAGAGGATCTAAATTGTTTTCTAGAGAGGCTCAACATTCACTACAATTTCTTTCAAAAACAAAAGCTTCTAAAATAAAAGAATTCCTCTTCTAATCTTTTCCAATTTGCAATACAATAAAATTAAATTTCTCTTTCAAATTAAAATTCACAAAGCAATAAGGAACCTGCTCTAGAAGATCTGACGATTCAAAGATTGATGTCGAGCTTCCCTTTAATCTTCAATTGCCAAATCTTGCCAAAGCTTCCTGCAGAAGAATTGCCACTTCCCAAAGAATGGAAATAATCCACAACCAAGAATACAACAAACTAGATTCCTAAAATTATCAGAGAGCTTCTAAGATTCACAATTTCCTCAAACCTCAAAAAAATTCTACCATTTCCAACAAACCTCTCTCTTTCTTTCCCATGAAAACAACTTCCTTTTCTTTTCCCAAATTTCAATCAATCTCTCCGGAAATCAATTTTAAGATAATTAGAAAACAAAACCCTCTAACTTCCAGTTAACACAACAAATATATTTTCTTCAACAACCAAGATATTTCTAAGATCTTTTCCCAATAACATGGATTTGAATTTAAAAACATTTTATTTAATTCAAATCACATTTAAATCACTTATTTATTTTAATCCACATTTAATCTAATAATTAAAAATTACTTTATAATAACTTAAATTTATTTATTTATTTATTATAAAGTCTCCATATTAATAATACAAATTAATTAAATACTTAATCACAACATATAATTTAATCCTCACAATAAACTTGCATAGTAAATAAAATAACAATACAACATGGATAAAGAATGTGTCCAATACACAGATTGGCGACACACTATACTAGGGTAGAGGTTTGACAAGGTCAACCCGTTACTATCTCCCAATCAACATTACTATTGAGTAGTGGACATGCTCAGACATTTGAAACGAGGTGAAGTCGTTGTCCTATACTTGCAAGCCTACAAACAAAGCAAATGTTGTGCATGTAACCAGATAACAAATCATACACACCATGAAGAGATAATCGTGGAAATCACAGGGCACTCGCAAGTGAGTGATGCAATACCATTCTCTTCACCAATACAATGTCACATCAACTGATGAGATAAAATATCAATTAAACTCCAATGAGCATATATAGCAATTTCATCTCAACTAAGCATCTATGGAAACATAAATCATGTCAAACATAATCATTATGCATATAATGTATCATCACATCCATATAGTCTACCATCGCTCCACTGTCAATGATTGAATAAAAATAACATAAAATATGGTCTATCAAAGTATTAGAACTATCAGAGAAAACATAGCAAATCGGAGGGGTGTTACATCAGAATTTCTATTATTTGCATTTAGAACTCCTAGATTGCATTGATAATACCTTAGTGAGATGAAGTTATAGAATCATGGCCTCCTGCGATAGCACTTTCATTGTGGGCTTTAGGATCTCAAGAGCTCCTACTCCTAGTATGGACAATGGTGCATTAGGCATGGACAATACCACTTCTATGCCTTCACCTTTCCATCCAATGAATGTTGACACACAAAACAACTTCATCTCAGAAGAAAAGGTCATTAATATTCATGAGGATTTTGCACACTTACAATAAGACTTGTCACTTGGAAAAATTTCCACCATTTCCATACCCACAATAGAAAACCTTCATCATTTAATTGAAAGTGATGATGGCTTACAAGTTATGAATAAAATTGTTGAGATTTACAATAAACATGCCTCCTCCACTTCCCCATCCGCAAACATTGTCGTAAGCCAAGGAGGACCTCACATTCCTCCCCCTTCAACCATAGCATCTATACCAACTTATACCACTCCTCATGTTACAACAACTATGAAACAAGTTAGTCATGTGGCTCCTTCTTTCACAATTCCAACTAGCATTCCTAGTTCTCTTGTGGCATCGCAAGTCCCTTCCACTACCTTCACTTCTCTTATTGTTCCTTTCACTTCCCCTCACATTACATACACTCCATCTCCATTTTCTCTTGCACCTCAAACCACCTACCTCAATGCCATCATTACACAACTCCTTAATACCGTTTCCTCCATGCAACAACAAATTTCCACCATTAGCCAAGGTCAAAACACTCCACCCACATATCATGTTCGTAGCAGCCCCTTATCCTTAGAAATCTTATGAACCCTGATACCACAAGAAATAGAAATGCCTAGGTTTGAGAAATACAGAGGTAAAGGAGACCCTATCAACCATGTCAATGCTTATACAACTTTATGCGGTGATTTTGTCCTTGATGATAAACTCTTAGCTAAAAATTTTCCTAGGACCCTAAAAGATACTGCATTGGAGTGGTTTTCCAACTTTCCCAATCATTTTATCTAATCATTTAATGAACTTATGGATTCCTTCGTAAGTCACTTCCAAGTTCATATGACCCCTAAAAAGACAATGGCTAACCTGATGCGTTCTAGACATCATGCCAATGAGAAAGTCACTAATTTCATTACATGATACCAATCATTATATGCTCAAATTCATGTCAAGATTCTTGATGCACATATGTAGAAGATGTTTATCAAAAAATTACACACCAACCTTCTAGATAAGTTAACTATGATGAAATTTCCTTCATTCATGCACTGATGCACAACCCTGTGCGAATATCATAACTTGGTTTCAAGTTGTGATTTGAATTCCACTTCTAACCAAACTAAGAAACTTGAGCACAATAATCAAAACAACACACAAAACTTTCACAAACCAAAGGCTTTTTACAGTTCAATCTACCGCCTCAACCACAACCAAACCCACCTATTCCAAGTCAAGTGGCAGCTATTAAAGCAATGGTGCTTTATACCTATGGGGATCCCAAGAGACAATTTACTCCCTTACCTAATACCCTTGATAATACAATGAACCAATTTCTCCAACAACAAATGATCCCTTTGCCTAATGTCAAACTGCTTGATACCACTAAACCTTTACCACCCACCTTTAAACCTAATGCTTATTGCAATTTTCATCGCCAAAATGGCCATGACACCAAACAATGTAAGTTTCTCAAACATTTAGTTCAAGACCTCATTGATTCAGACCATTTATCCATTGCGGGTGTTAATGATCAAATGAATAAATTTGTTGCACCCCCTAACCAAAATTTACAAATCTTTACCAATCCCATGCCTAAGCATAATGTTTCATTTTTCAAGGCCAGTGAACCTTCAAAAAATGATGTAATGAACATTGATACAAATAGTGAACAACATGATATAACTCCAGATGTTACCCAAATTAATCCTATGGATGAACTTGTGGGTGCAATAGATGTTATCCCTCATAAGGGCCCAACCAACAAAACTCTTGATATCACTTTTTCTTCTAAATATATACTTCAAAAACTTCATGATGGTCCTCTTTACATAGCCAGTAGAATCTATGATAAGCCCACCAATGGGATATTAATAGATCCGACCTATGGCAAGAATGTGATCACAGAATAATTTCTATTATTACAAGATCTATATCAAGATGATTATAACAAACCAACCACATCGATTAAAACACATACTGGTTTTGCATTCCCTACAATCAGATCGATTGTGCTCCCATTTTAAATTGGACCCAAAACTTTGGAGGTAACATATTCAATTATCCCACAATCAGATCAATTTTGTTTGCGACTAGGCCACCCTTGGCTTTTCTCAATGAAAGTGGTCCCATCAATGGTTCACAAATGTTTGAAGTTTCAACATGGCAATGAAATATCTTCCATACACCATAGTGGAATTAATCTTTTATCGTCTAAAGATGATTTTTCCTTAGAATCCTTCTGGCCTACACTTATGGAACCCATCACCCCCCGTAAAGATTTATTTTTCATAACCTATCAAAAGTTCAAATCCAAACGCATAGTTGAGTTTTATCTTCATAACATGTCCCCATCAACTTCCACTCCTCCTATCCTAGATGAAACCATGCTTCAACTTGAGTCCAACATTGAACAAACCATACAACCTCATGGACAACCACACTTAGACAGTTCCCTGCCATCGTTTAAACAACCAAGAGAAAGTGAAACCAATCTTGTCATACCTCCCCACATTAAACAAGTGTATAAAGCTAAAGAGAAAGTGATTGACCCATCCTCTTTGGTTTATTCTATTCTCCCCCCTTCAGAAAAGAAGGAACCTATGATGACTCAATCCACTCTTACACCTCAACACCTTCAAAATAGAATTAAATGAAACCATGGTGCTTTTCAGCATCGATGTCATCATCATCTCCTCGCTCGTCAGTCATGAATGGAATAAAATCTAGAAAACCAAACTCTACCTCTAACAGAAGAAATAGAAGATCAACCTCCTCCTCCTGACCCACCACAAGATATTCCAGTCCAACCTTCACAAAAAAAATGAACAAATCCAGTAGCCACAACTTTTAATACATCCTTCCGTGTAAATAACTCTTCATCCTCCTATCATAATCAATCTTGATGATGATGATGATGATGAGAAGATCACAAAAATAGACGAAGTGCATAATGATTTAAACTCTTTATTTTCATCTACCATGAGCTTAAATGATAAATCTTCTCAACCAAGTGAGGAACCTGGTACGTCTCCTAGTTCGGCACTTGCAGTTCTTCCTTTGGACAGTGAACCACCCTCACAATATACTAAACATGATTGGGAGGTAGATGACTTGCTAGATGGTTGACTTGCATTCACCTTAGTAGCCCTCTTGCATTTATTTTCCTTTTCATTTTTCTTTCATTTTTCTTTTTTCTGTGTATTGTGTTCACCTGTATTGTGTGTTTGACGTTTTCCCTCTCTTTGTACACTTCTTCTATTTGTACCTCTATTATTTTCTATGTCATGCATTCTCACTTTTTCATTTTTGTTTTGTGTTCTCCTTTTGGGGATGACAGAAAGCATTGAGACACCCTATGTCTCTTCCATGTTGACCCAAAAGGTCCATTCTTTTCCTTTTCCTTTGTCTTTTTCTTGTGTTTTCCTTTTGGGGATGACGCAAGGTATTGAGACCAAAATGTTTGCTTCATGTTAACCAAAAATATTTTTCTTTTCTTTTATATTTTTTCATTTTCTTTTCTCTTGTGTTTTCCTTTTGGGGATGATGCAAGGCATTGAGACTGCAATGTCTCTTCCATGTTGACCCAAAATGGAATTTCTTTTTCCTTTTGTTTTTTCTCTCTTTGTGTCATTCTTCTAGTTCTATGTATTTAGGGAATGATGATAGTTTTGAGCTCTTTCATAAAAACTTTGCAGCAATGAACATACTGACCCCAAATCCATAGATCCCTTATTTGTTTGGTATGTTCTTTTTTGGTGGGAAACCTCCTCTTTTTTCTTCCTTTTCATGTACATGGCATAGCCTAACTTTGAAATATATGACTTGGCATAGGGGCTTTCTGAGTTGGCTCTCATTTCTTTTTTTCCTTTTGCATTTTTCCTTTTCTACTTTAAAGTAATTGCTCACATAATGATGTGTAGCAATTCCTTTAAAGTGGTGGGCATACATTATCATTAATTCATTTGCATTATTGGTTCCTAGTGTAGCCTTGTCATTCATATGATGCATTTTTTACCTTGTGGATGACATTGGGTATGATGTCCTTCATAACTGTGATCTATCTTAGCATATTACATTCCTGTTGGTGGCTTGATGCGATGCACTACATCCCCTAATTTGTAAATGTTTTATTCTCTGATTGGTCCTCTCTTGGATACATTAGACACAATTTTCTCTAAGTGATAGACCTTGCATGAACTTAGCAAGACTCCTTTGAACATCTTTTCACATTTTTCATTTTACATTTTTACATTTTGCATTTTTTCCACCTTGCATAATGCAACTTGCATGATTTTGGTACTTTCCTCTTTGTTCATGAGTTATAATCATGAGTTCTAAGCATATGCATATTTTCTTGTCTCATGAAGCACAAACTAACATTTTCCTTTGTGGCCCCTTGTTAAATTTATCAGGAGGTATAACTGTGATATGGTTGAGCGGCAAGCCCACTCAACGACATGACTTTCCCCATAGCCACCTTTTTGTTTTTGAGTGCATACCAACTAGTGTATATATCTCACCTTTTTGGCCTTCTCAACTATGGACCATGAGTTATGTCACCCTAGAGTGAGTATGCATTCTCTTTTTCAAACAATCAGCCTAGATCTGATCGATAACTAGTTGGACAGATGATCGAAGCTTCATCCAACTTTCTTTTCAACACTTGTATGTTCCTTTGTACTTATGCTTAGTTTTCCATGGGATATTCATCCTGGGGGCTTGAGCATCCCTCTTGATCATTGTCATTCCATTTTGCTAATGTAAGTACATTGGAACCCTCCTCTTGATGTTTGTGGCTACTTTAGTGTGAGTTTGAAGCAAGTTCATCCTCTCACTAAAGTGGGGGCTAAATGCACCATATAAAAATGGACCCTTGTCATTTGCATGGTCTTTTATGCCTTGCTTCATGTTTTTTGGTCTCTTTTTCTTTAATTTATTGATGTAATATGGCTTGAACATGCATATTTGGATACTAAAATTCAAATAATGACACTTTGTGAAGGTGTTAAGAAGTGTGTAAAACATTTCTACACTCTTCTGGACTCTATTCATTACAATTCACCTAAAAATCACCTTTTCATCACTAATCAAGTCCTATTTTGAAGTGTTGTAAAGTATTGTAATAATATTTCATGCTTTTCTAGGCATAACTTCACTATTTATAGCTTTCTTATGCTTTATTTGACCTCTTTATGCCCTTTTAAGCTTTAATTAAGTGTATTTTTTAATTTAAACTTGACAAACAACATTAAATGCAAGATAATTCCCAACACCTATTTTTAGGTCCTAGGTGGGATCCATTAGCCATGGGTGGTGAATGAGTCCCCCTTGGCTCCAAATTTAAAATATTTTAAATTTCCTTTCGGGTTTTTATTCAAAATCACTTGATGTCAGCCTGTGATGAGGTATTAATGGGTTACTAAGGCACAAGTGTGTATAAATTAGTGTTTTTACATCCATTTCAACCCCTATTCATCAAGTTCACTTATTTACTCATTCACTCAAGCATTCAAGCACTTTACAACATCAAATCAAACATAAATCAAGCACTTTGGAGCATCCATTAACACAACTTCAGATATTCTTCAATAAGGGTTTGGTAAGTTCATAGCATTTGCATGTTATTTGTTTATCATTCTCTTTCATTTCATTACTTCATTAACAGTTTGATTACCAAGTGGGGTTTGACCAAGGCAAACCCCTATTTGCTAACCCTCAACCACTTTTCCCCTCTTGCATGTGTGTTTGTAGACTTTGTATGTAGATTTTACAATAATTTAGGTGTTGAAGAGTGGTCAACAAGTCAACTAGGTGCTTCAAGTCAAATCAACCATATTTCAAGCTTGGAGAAGGTATTATTCCATTTCCTACAGAGTTGACTTTGGTAACTCGACAAGCAGATATCCTCAAATTTGGTGTTGTAGAGTTGTCTCCTAATTTCTCATAATTTTGGGAGAGGATTGATTCATCACCAATGGTGAATGAGTCTCACCTTAAGGTTGGAAATCTAAGTTTTTTTAGATTATGGATCACGATACTTAAAAATTGGTTCTTGACAGTTTTCATCAGAAGTGGGACTAATTCCCCACCCTGGGTGAATGAGTCCCACTGGTGAATTATTGTGATTCTAGATAGCATCCAAAATATTCCAGAATCTTCATCAAACCTCCAGGTGCACACAAATTCAACTCATTTATTTTTATTATACATTTATTCATTCTTTAATCATTGTTTGCATAGCACATTGTGTTTTCCAACATTGCATAAATCTTAAGTTTCACATTCATAATCAGTCATTTAGATCACTTAATTGCATTTAGATCATTTCATTTAGCTTAAACAACATCATACATTGCATAATTTCAATTAAGCTAGCTAGCATTTTGGCCCTACTCTCTCCTTTTAGGTGAAAAACCCTAGAAGAGTTTGGGAGTCATGTGGTGCGAAAAATCTATGGTTCAACATGAACCTTTAGCTTGGCCTTTGCAAATTTTACCCTCTTAGGATCTTCCACCTCCTCATACTCAAAGTACTCTGAGAATATCATTGATCCAATCAATTAACTCTTTTGGGTTAAGATTTCTTGAAAATGTAGAAACATCGATCTTTTTCCTTATCCCAATCTTAGAGACGACCTTCAATAATCTAACTTGCTCTAGATCTATTGCATCTTTTTCTTCTTTGAATTGTTCCTCATTTTTCAGCTTCATCTTCACTTTCATCTCCTCTTCTTGGCTCAAACACTCAATGCAACTCCTCTTGCAGTGCTTGAACTTGTCTCTACAAGGGTCAAAAACCCTCTTCTAGTATAATAACATTTCTTCCACCACCACGATTTCTTCACAGAGGCATTCTGATCACTTTTCTTGGAAACCCACAACCACAAGTCCTTGTACAAACTGCCTCACATTCAGTGATTTTTTTATACACTTGGTAAAACCCACTTTGATACAACTTGAGGAGGGCTACACTCCCCAAACCCCACACATAACACAATAACAAATAACAACACAAAAATTGCAAGATAGAAAAAAACCCACTTTCAATTATTTTTCAAAAATGAAATTATAGATTTAGAAATTACAGGGCTTTAGCTTCATGGGCTTGATTCATTACATCCAAATCAACTCTGGAAATTATTTGGAGCCACAATCTTCACTAATGGAGCCACCTTCTACAACCCCCACTTAACCCTTTTATTTTACCCAATAACTACCCTATATTGTTCTAGAAAGTGTAACTTTCCCTATTGTTTCGGTGCCAAAAGTCCTACCATTTGATTTTTTGCCTAGAAAGATATTTTAATCAAATTCACTTTTTAGTGGGGCAGCTTCTCGAGGCCATAACTTTTGATCTGAGTGTTTGATTTGCTATTATAATATATCATTGGAAATCTTTCAAAGAGATCTACAATTTCAAAACCATTAGAGATCATGCTGTCCACTTTTTGAAATATTTCAAAGCTTCTAAGGTTTTCAAATTTGAATTTGAAGCTGCATTGGAAAAATTTCTCAGGATGGAAACTTTAATATCTCCCAAACCATATAGGGTATTGAGACAATTCTTTTGCCTCCATAAAAAAAAATTAGTTTTGCTCCTTGGGGTAAATTTTCAAGTCCATACGAGCCCAATTAGGCTAACTTAATACAAATATTAAGTGACCATTTTTTGCGTTTTCTAACTTTTGGCTGTCTTACACCCCTTAAGTACCATCATGGGGATCAAAACAATGAAATAAAATAAGGAAAAAAACATTTTTTTGGGTGATGTCAGGTTTCCATACACCACTGGATGCTCTTGCATCAAGTTATCAATCAAAAAGGTTTCAATCAAGACCTATATGACCAAAAATGATTTGACCAAAATTGGAAAATATTAAACTATAAAAAATGGGCCCAAGCATTTTTGTCAAAGCTGAGCTTGTTCAAGCAAAAGGCTATTATCTAAAAATTATTTGATTGGCCTCCTTATGACACACAAACCCAAACACAAGTGGGGTAGGCTTCATTTTTGTTTTATCTCTACATGAACTCTTACTTTTACCTGTATTTGCTTCTTGTTTGTTTCATCTCTACACACAAACCCTAAATTTTAACATATTATTCCTTGTATGAAGTAATAAACTCCTTGGAGTTTAGACTTTTTTTTTTCCTCTTTTTATAAAACCCCTTAATTCTATAATGCATGTGTTCAAACCTCAATAGGTTTAGCATTATAGTTGTTTTTTTATCATAGTCACAATTGTAACACTATCTTTTGCAATGAATGAATCTCCATTTTTATCCTTTTGCTCTAGCTAACCATCCTAATAATAACTAACACAATCATAATCAAACCCCACTAAACAATCTGAGAATCAAGAATAGGGAAACCATCTTGTAAGAATTTCTCAACCTTACTTTTATTTTTAGGAATATACAAAGCAATATAGGAAACTACAACTTCATTTCAAAAGTTAGAGAAAAACCTTCTAATACCTTGAAACACTCTTTGTTTTCCTCAATAGATAAGAACCATCAAATTTTAGTAGAAGTGAAAAACAATAATAAATTCACAAACATAGAAAAAGAATGATCATATTCAAAACTAGAAATAGGATATCATACCAATCTATGTCAAGGTTATTATCCCACATGATGTAAACATGCAAGAAACAATTGTACACAACTTTAGAAAATGGGAACTTAAAGAAAATATGACATATAGAATCAACTATTCCACAAAAAAGATAAAACATGGACTTAGGAACATGAAATTTAATACCGGTTACAATCTACTTCTAGTATAACAAAAACCATATCAAAGATATTTTTAGGAAAAATAGAACTAGACCATATTTTTAGTATAACAAAAATAGAACTGCCTCACTAGAAAAGCATAACAATGAATACATATATTTCTAATTAGCATGCACAACCTTCCCCCAAATCCATTTAACATTATTCCATAAATCTATTGAACACTCCTGGAGACTAAGAGGGGAAGTGAATCTATCTACTTAAAACTTAAACCCTTTTGGAACTTAGAAACTCTTTAGCCCAACACAAACTTCTCAACTCAACCAAAACCCTTAAGAATATTAGTAGAAAGATATAATAGTTTAACCCTTTGGCAACTTAAACAAAGAAATATATAGCAATTTTAACTCTAATTAGATTAGTAGCAATGACAAAGAAATAGATAACAAACACATGTATAAGGAGAAACCAGATTTATGTGGAAAACTCAATGAGGGAAAAACCATGATGATAGTTAACTCAAAATATAAAGCCTCACTATCGAAAAGGAATTGCAAACCAAGGATCACTACCTTGACGTAAGATACAAAGGACTTGCAAAGCTAAAGTAAACACAACTCTAGATGCAAGATACAAGGACCTGATGAGATTGACTATCTCAAAGAAGGATACAAAAAGTTGCTAAGAGAATTACAATATTTGTCAACATAACACTTTGTTGAATAAGGTGTTGTAGAAAATTTGACCTTTACTCTTCACAATGTAGCACTAACTCTATTGGATATTCAATACATTCCACACACTTACTTTTTTGAACTTGTAAACTTTTCTATCTAGTTGCATCTAAAATGATCTTACATTTATATCTACTACAAGACTTCAAAACTTCAATTGGGTTAGCCAAGAAGAAGATAATCAATGAATTCGACAGGTCATCCACCAAAAAATAATGTGGTCCTACCTTGAATATAAAGAGGACCAAAAACACACTTAATACTTCCTCCAGTATGATCCAAAACAATTCACGCACTGGAACACATCAATCTAAGTTGGCATCAAAGGAAATGTGTAGATGAAACATGAAGAACATAACCAATCGACCCTAAAACATTCTTCTAATTGAATTTACTTGATGTGGTCCCAAACAAGATAGGTCAAGACCCAAATCTATCATAACACGTCTTCGATTGTTGGCACAAACCCCCAAGCACATGGTGCAAGCAAAAGAACAAGCCTGTTTAGCTAGATATCTACAAATAACCTAGAAAGACAACTCAAGACATAATGCAACACCAAATCATCCAATCAGCAACATGTGAATCATAAGGGGATGTTCCATGAACATCCAAAAATACTTCCATATAATTATTTCATATTGTCATTCTATAAATAGCCATCGTAGATCAAAGAGGAATAGATCACTTCATCTAAGGACATAACACATGATTGATAGATGTAACATTAACAGATAAGCTTACAGACCACTTGATTACATGAAATTGGAACTAAGGCACTACACGGGCGTTGAGAACACATTCACCAAGGCACATGAGTAGAGAAATCAATGCAGAGAAATGTGGAGCATTTTGTGGATCATTCTAGACAACCAACAATACTACCAACCTTTTACAATTCATATAAATCTTCTCGACAACACTAGTGACTTTATAAGATAGGATTGCAACATCCACAAAGCACTAAATTTGAATCCCAAGCCATAAGATCATACCTTGAATAGAAAAGGAATATAGATCATTTTCCCAATTAGATTTTGAAGTGACTTCCTAAACTAGAAACACTTAAGCAACCTGCAAATCCCAAATATTTCTTTCAGTAACATGATTTATAAGGAACATTAGGAGAGAGCAAAAGACATACTGTAGAACTTCAACAACATCTCTCCTCTATTAGAAATACTTATAATACTTATAATCCTCATTTTCATATATCACCATGAGACTAACTCTGCTGATAGAAAATATACTCAATGCATCTTAGATAAGACATGACATCCAACCATGAACTTTAGTAAACATCAAATAAGGCATGACATCTGGTCATGAACTTTAGTAACATTAGATAAGGCATGGAATCCAATCATGAACTTCAACACCTTTTAGATAATTCTTGATATCCAACCATGAACTTAAAGTGTTGAAGTGAGTAGCCAAGATCTTCAATCTATAACACCAAATAACCTCCATAAGAAATAGAGAGAAGCAACAATGAAAGATGATATTCCACCAAACAAGAAATACAATATGGTCAAGATGAAAAATATGCTAGATATGCCTTGCTTACAAAGGAAATGGTGAGAGATAGGATTAGCTAATACCATGACAAGTGTCTTAATCCTATCACATGAGACAAATAACTCATAACTACCTAGGATAATGTAAAGTCTAGATAAGACAACTCAAACTTCTAGAAGAAATATTATATCCTAAGTAAACTTAACATGTGAATTAACTCCCCTAAGTCCTTATTAAAGAATTAACTAGGTACAAGACTTTATTCACACCAACACCCCCCGTTAAGTGCAACTTATGGAGGAAAAAACCAATGCAAATATGCAAAAGATGGGTCTTGAAAACAAGGCCTGGTGAGGTACCCATGTACAAAATAAACTCTCATAAGAGGAGAAAAAGGAGAAAAACCTTGTGGGATAAAAAACTTCTCCAAAAGAGAGAAAATTTGTTGAAGGAGGAAGAAGGACTCATTAGGACCCCCAAGGACAACTTCCTTCACTCCAAGAATTTATTGAAATTGAAGATATCAAGGTGATTCCAAAGGTTTAGTTAAGATGTTAGCAAATTGTTGATCTGTAGGCAAATACTCCAAGCTAAGAACACCATCTTGGATCAGTTGCCTGATGAATTGCATATGGATCTCAATATTCTTAGTATGTTGATGCTCCATAGGGTTGCGAGAGACATGGATGGCACCTTGGTTGTCACACCAAAGAGTAGTGGGATGAGTGGAAGGAAATATTAAATTATTCATCAATTGATGAAGTCACAAAACCTCCTAACTAGCAAGTAATACACCTCAATACTTAGCTTCTATCAATGATAATACAATAGAAGTATGCTTCTTGCATGACCATGTAGTTGGACTAGAACCAAGTCAAAAGAAAAACCAAAAAGTAGACTTTTGATCCTTGAAATCACCAACCCAATCTGAGTTAGTGAAGCCCACAATCTTAGAAGCTCTTGATGTGTAATGAATTCTAAAATGAGTAGTTCCCTAAATATATCTCAAGATACATTTGGCGGCCTTCCAATGACTCTCATGAGGCTCCTAAGAGAAGTGAGAGACAAGTCCAACTATAAAGGAAATATCAGTACAACTATGTACAAAAGACTACCAACCAACTGCTGATATAAGGTAGGATCAACTATAGGAGTAGTGCAACTGGTAGACAATACAACACCTGAATAAAAGGGAGTGGGAGAAAGCTTGCAATCAGCCATGCCAAATATTTGAAGCAAATCAAGAGCACACTTCTACTGGAAAATGAAGATCCCCTCAGAAGTTTGATGAACCTGAAGACCAAGGAAGTAATGCAGAAGACCAAGGTCGATCATATCAAATTGCTCCATCAATGCTCACTGAATACTTTGAATCATGGAATTAGAACTCCCTATGAGAATCAAATCATCCACATAAAGCACATGAATGAGAAGATCCTCTCCATGTCTCTGAGTATAAACTGTAGGATTAGAATAGCAATGAGTATAGCTGGAAGCAAGCAAGAAACTATCTATCTTCTCATACCAAGCTTAAGGAGCTTTTTTTAGACCATACAATGAATGTCAAATCCTACAAACAAATGAAGAGACTTGCACAAAGCCTAGTGGTTGCTCCATATAAATATCCTCATTAAAATCCCCTTGCAAGAAAACACTTTTCATATCCATCTGATACACTGGCCATCCCTGTGATGCATTTATAGCAAGAACAAGATGAATAGAATTGTGGCATAGAAAATTGGACACTCTTGAGAAAAGATAAAATTTCACACTTAACTTAGACCTACTTTTGAGTACCCCTACATTATTCATTCTTCAAAACAACATTTATAGGCCCCTAAGACCCATTATTTTATATATAGAGGATCGTTTCACTTAAGAAATCATCTAAATCCTGACAAACAACACTTAATTCATGCATATCCCAAAAAACCACCTTCAAAAACCACTAGTGGGAACCATTTTCCACCTTGGGTGAATGAGTCCCCTCTAGCGGGACTCATTTTCCAAGGGTGGTGAATGAGTCCCTTTTGAGGGAAATTTCAATTTTGAGAGGGAATTCAATTAATTCAACTTAATTTTTCAGTGGATGTCAGCCTCTTAGGTATAAATAATGGGAAAATTAGGTGTTGATGCCTATAAATACACATTTCAAGCCATTTTTCACATCTCTTGGTCAATGGAGAACAATTTGTAAGGAATTGTGTGTTGATGAAGAATATCATGCTCATTG
>VDFB02252616.1:31838420-32072289 GCA_007258455.2 Sequoia sempervirens
CTATTAAAATTCATGTTGTTTATGATATATAATATGATCATTTTGACATGCATCTGTTTGATACTCCATTCCGATATCTCTTCATAATGGCACATAAATCCTAGATGAGTGAGGTAAAATATTTGATAGTGGTAACAAAAATTCACCAATCAATCTACAACAAAAAATAATTTGTTCATATAAAGAATATTAATGGTACATATTTCATCCTTTATTTACTAGTAATGAACTAACAACAATTAAAATAGATGAAAAAAGATGACATATATGACATACCTTAACATCTGCGAGATTGCTATGTTGGATAAACCATTCATAACCTTCAAGTTCACCAACAACAATACAACAGAGAGAAGAGTTGTTTGGGATCCTTCATAAAGGGGCTCGCATGCCTTCTCAAGTACAGGTAAATCATTAACATCATCAAAGTCATCTTGATCATCATGATCAGGTCTACCACTAAATGTGTCATGGATCAATATATTTGTACCATCATCTTCAACTATGTTTTCTGGTGCATGATCATCTTCTTCCATAGGATCATTAACTTCATCTTCAATATTCACAGCTCCATGTTCATCCACGTGCAAAACCACATTCTTTGGGCCGTGATAATCCATATCATCTGCCCTAGGGTGCCCCACCTTTATAATAATGATAGACACAAATAAACCATGATCATGATCAAGTTATTATATATATATATAATGTTAAAATGATATAAACATTTACAAATTCAATCAATATAAACATATATAATGAACAACTTACCAATGGACGATAATCATGCCCCCCTTCAACTAGGACCATGTTTCCCATAATGTTTCTTAGTTGTTGTGATTAAATTTATCTCATCTTTAAGCCCTTGCAATTATTGCAAGGACAATAACATTTCTCATCACCCTTTCTTTTCAATCTAGCCCACAATCTATAAAGTGTCTCTTCATTTTGTTTTGGACTAATATTATCCGACATGATTTTTCTTTACCAAGCTTGAATATTTAGATCTTCAAAAAATATCAAACTCACACTCAAATAATTTTTCTTCATAGACAGGTAACAAAATCTAATAATTCTGATATTTTACACTAAAAAAATTTGACATGCAACCACCCCTACAAAAGAGAAGATAGTCTGAAGTTAATGACCCCAAAAAACACTTTAAAATGCTAATTCCAAAAATTATTAAATTCTGATTTTACTATGATTTCCAACCGTTCAGACTCCTAAAATCAGAATATTGAACTTTATCACAAACTTCCTACAACAATGGAGGTAGCGAGCTAGTAAGAGCAAGTGACCCATTCCTATGGAGCAATGAGTCGTAATCATCGTTGCTAATGTCAATACGGATTTATTCTTTTAGTTAAAGATGCAATGTGTCACTTCTTATGACGAGCTTATCCCTAGGGCCCTCAACATCGAGAGAGCCCTCTAATAAAACAACAACAGAAGCATTGGTAAGAGTATGATTAGGGTACAAGCCCTAGGCCTCCAGAGAAACATAAACAATAACTATAGCAGATTAGTGAGGTTGCAATACCAGAAAGATTGAGACATTGTAGGTAATAACAAAATCTTGCAATCTAAAGATTGTAGCCAATAACAAACACACTATGTAGCTTAGTGACATTTGTAAATGTAATCTACAGTAAGAAGAATGATAATCACTTGAGATGTGATAGTCAAAAACAGGCTGAGCAGTGACAAGATAATAAAGCTCAAACCTTGCATAGTAAAGTGGAGATTTTAACAGTGAGTTTCCTTACCCCCTTGCTGACCTTAAGGGTTTTTCAAATGCTTTTGGTAGTGTTAGACAAGGAAAATGCAATCATGGAATGACTTTCCAAATGAAGTAACAGTGGTAATCATAGGTTCAATGTTTCTTCTTAGCCATTAATGTATAATGGAGGTAGTGGATTGCATGTTTGAGCAGTGTTTTGAGACTCATCAAAGATGGGAGAATAGTGAATAATACCTTGTGGACTGTGAAGTAGTGTCAATAAGGTTGAAGGATCTTAAGAACTACAATACCATGAAACAATGAGTCCCCTGTAGTAAGTAGGCAGTCTATAGGGCATAGTTTGATTTTATAGAAGGATGCTCATGAAAGGAATCTTCAAGTAATAGTGAGTGAGCTATTTGAGATTGCAGCTGAGGGTGCAATACCCAGTCTTAAAGGAAGTTAGAAAAGCAGTAAATGTGCAAGAAAATCAAACCATACACAACAAACAATTCACAATGTTATCTTCCATAATGCCTTGAGTTTGAAGACAAAAATCTCATTGTATCTTCATGATGAAAGTGGTGACCTTAATGGTCAATCACTAGCAACCATGATTTTAAAACATGCTATTATGCTTATGGAGGCAACATTTTAAGCAAGGCAGTGAGTGGTGGTTTGAAACAATGGTAGGTATGAAGGACTTGCTTTATATGCATACTATGCAGTCTAGCTTAAGACAACGTTCTTAGAAGAGATTGAAGGTGGATTATGGAACTCAAGGGTTACCATGAAAAGGATTAAAGCAAAGATTGAGATCTATTTAAAATCCATGGTCATGAAGATATTAAAGATGTCACATGCAAAACCCTAGTAGCTGGAGTAATGAATACAGTGCCAAAGAGGATAGTGTGATGGGGCAGATTTAGGAGATCTCCACATTATCTAATTATAGGGAAATACATCATTTATTTATTTTTTTAATTAAAAGAAATCATTCTAAACCCTATATAGGATACATTGATACTTCAAAAGCCTCTGAAGAAATTTGAGATTATGCAAATATATGTCAAGTAACATTCATAAGGTTTAGAAAATCTTTATCACTCTCTAGAATAGCCCATTAAACATGGGTTGTGCTTGAATGCACTACATAATTGATATAACACAACCACTCTGCATATCAACCAGAGTTATAGGATCTTTATTGCAGCAAGAGGTAATCACTCTTCGATCATGCTATAATTACATCCTAACCTGTTAAACTTGAGACAACCTGAATGCACCCAATGATGATTGACACCTATATTATACAACCTGAATTAACTACATTATATGAGTGCCTCCATTTCTATCACAACATAGCCACATTAAACTTGGGTCACACATGAATGCATCCTGTATTTGTTATAGCACAACTGTGCCACATGACCAATAGAGTTATGGATCACATAATTATAGTCACAAGAATCTTTTCCTCTCTTGTGATCTTATGGCGATTCCACACAACAAAATCTAGACATGAAATTCTCAAAACCCTTAACCTCTAAAAATGAAATCTGATGAGATGTTGCTTTAAAATATGATTTTAAAACCTGGAACTACAAATTTGACTTCACAACTGAATTCTTCAAAAATACAATGACTACCCTCAACCTGGCGATATACTCTTGATTTTTTTCTGATTTTTCCCAAGAAAATCGTCCTTAGTTCTCCACAAATTGTCTCAAGTAGAGCAAAACACTGTCGCAATAAATCAGGCACGAACTCACTTTTCTTTATGTCAGCCACAATTTGATTTTTTTTAATTTGTCATGGTTGTCAAAAATTCGACAAAAATGATAGCCGAAATTTTGACGAACCCCAAGTTCGTCGAAATTTTGACGAACTTTAGGGATAAACTTTCAAAAAATTGGAAATTATACATCAAATTTTACATATTTTGTTGGATAGTTTCATTGAATTTTGCAGTCAAATGTATTAGTGACATATTGTTATTAATTGAATGTGTTAGGAAAGTTAAAAAAAAGGACAATAGAGTTAAAATTTGTAGAACACTAATTCACCCCCCCTCTCAGTGTTGCTTGTTTCCAACAATATCATTGTGCAAAAACAACTTGACTGAAACCCTTTTATTGATGTTGATAGAAATCTTTGTGCAACAAATTGAAACCTCATACTCTCCTCACTGTCTTTCATCTTGTAAACCCTACTACTAATGCATGGTTAAAAATATTGTCCACCACATACAAAGCATAGGGAACTAAGTAATTTCTACTCCTTATTTACTTTTTTTTAAAGATCTCTATCACACAACTTTGATCATGCTCAGTGAAAGGGTTCTCAATAAACTCAGAGAGGTACTCTATTGCATTCCCTAATAAATCATTCCCTAAGGCCCTGAAACTTATAAAGATAATAATGTATAGCATTGTGAACCTATCACACTAAAAATTTGATTTTATAGATGCTGCTAGGGCATGACCATCAAAAATAGGAAACATGGACATATGATGAAGATTTAAAAAGTATGATAGGGTAGTTGGTGACATAAAATACGTAGCAATGGTCTATTTTTTACTATTTCTATGAAACCTTGTGCCTTACTGACCATTTCACGACACATACCTGTAACCAAAACTAGATAGAGATTGTTAGGTCAAAAAAATATCGTTACTCTACCATTATGGGGACTAATCTTAATTGCAATGATGATGATGTGAATGTTTTCAAGATGACAGACCTACTTGGAAACTTCCATGTGCATGCCTTTTGTATCAACATGAGATAATGCTCTCTGAGGTCCATTCAATCATCTCCACATATGAAACTACCCTTGCCTCAATCTTCATGATGCTGAAAATGTCAATATGTAGGAAACCATATCACAACTAGTCTTTGAATTATTTTGAATACATTGTCATTATTTGGTGTAGCTCCTGAAAACTACCTTTATTACCATCCCTTTTCCATGAATTCTCTGCAACATGTTATGTTTCTTCTCCTTCATTTCTCAACATTGAAAAACTCTACAAACTTTCCATTAAAAAACTTTGACCTTTTCAAAATACTTTCCCTCTATGTATTTTGTGAGCCTTTTTCAAAACATTAAGTTTCCTTCTTTTTTGACAAAATAAAGCCTTTTTATCAAATCATAAAATCTTTCTAAAAGATAAACCATGGCTCAAAGAATTTTGATAAATCAAGGGAAACTATTTCATATTTACCTTGAGATTAAAAATGACACTCTATTGCAACCCCTTTTTATCTTTAGAAACATTTTACCCCCACTTAGGTTCTAATAATCTATTTAATGAGACTATTTAGACTATTTGTTAAAATAGGCTAACATTTTAGGTGACCTCTAAGGGAGTTTTTCTTGCAAAAAACTCTAAGACTAGTAGCCTAGCATATCCATTGGGTATAGGATTCAACAAGAGACTTGAAACAACTCAAAACCAAACTAGACAACAACTATAAGACACTCAAAAACTAGGAAAGAAAACTGAAACCACTACTCTAAAGTAACTCAAAATGGAAACAAATGTGCAACCTGCACTTGGAGGAAATTTTTTTTGACAAAACATGTACACCAACACTGATTGGACTCCTCAAAACCTACTCCAATATATACAAAAGGCTGAAAATACCTTAGAAACAATGCTTGAGATGAATCCCATTAATTGGGATTGGTTCCATTCTCCATACAACTTGGATAGTTGGAAAGCATTGTGTTGATTGCACCTCATGATCATGTATCGCCAACTCCAAAAAGAATCAAACTTGGAGTGATTTTCAAGCCTACTCTTTAACTCACCCCATTTCAAGACAATATCCCATTCTTTGAATGTTCTAGGGGTTGCTCTCCTATCAAAAGACCTTTTAACTTAGGCTTGGTGGATTTCCATATTCTTCATAGCTTCATTTCTCTTCCCCTTTGTAGTGTAGGAAAATGCATACCCTTGCATTTTGACACTTGTTTGGGCCTAACTTGCTTTGTTTATCCTATTTATGTCTTAATTGGTCCTATTTTGCATCCACAAGCCTAATTAATTGTATCTTTTTATGGCTAATCCTGACATACTAAAAAGGGTAAATGATAAATTAATGATTTTGGTTGTGTGTCCTTGATTTTTGGGTTGGGACTAAGTGACCACCTAGGGAATCTTTGTCCTCCAAAGGGCTTGGGACCCTGATTTCAAATGTGTCTTAAAGTGACTCCTTTTTGGAGTCTATGCCCTGAGTTTAATGCCTTGGGACTAAGATGCCACCTAGGGCGTCTTAGTCTCCCTTAAGGTATTTTCAGGATTTAATTTTAAATCTTGGCAAGATTTAACCTCCTTTAATTAATGAATTCATATGTCAGCTTGTTGTGGTGTAATTTTGGGATATTAAGCATAGATAAGTATAAGTACAAAGTTCCTTTCATACATTTCTCATATCCTAACATCTAAACATTCAAGAGAAATTCATCAAGAATTTGGAGCCATCATCAAGATTCAAGCATCATATCAGGGATATTCTTGTATCATGTGTGTTTTTGAGCTAACATTTGTGATGTAGGGTTTTGATTCAAGCAAGTAATTCAAGTCAAGATCTATCAAGCATTCAAGCATTTCAAGATCTACGTTCAAGCTAGCCACTTCAAACAAGTTTGCAAATTTCATAACAAGGGTTTTGTGAGTTGTAACATTGCATGTTGTTCATTCATCATTTCCCTTCATTATTCTATTTCATTTCAAGGTTTAATTACCAACAAGGGGTTTGACCAAGGAAAACCCCCATTTACTAACAATCAACAATTTTTTTCTCTCTTGCATGTTTGTGTTTGCATATTTAGGTTGAAGACTTGAAGCTCATTTGAAGTGAAAAGTTGCAAAGTTTCATTGCAAAGTTGTCATCTTCATGGAAACTCACCTACATGCCAAATCCAGAAGTTTCATAACCTGAGGTCAAAGAAGAAGAAAGTGAAAACATTAAGCCTCAAGATCAATTTCAAATATTTTAGAAATTTAGTTCAAGACTAAGATGGTAGCAAGGATGTCTTAGTCCTCTAAGTGGAATTTTGCAGAGATTCTTTCGGATCCTATTCTGACATTCGAAGATTATGCATTTCCCCCAAAAAATAACAATGGGACTAATAAGACAGTAAGGTCATCTTAGTCCTCCCTATCATATTTTGACAACATTTTTACATTTCCAAAACCATTATCACATTTCCAGATTTCTCAAGTACACATACCCTAAGTTACTATTGCATAAATTCTTCATTTGTACTCTTTAGTTCTCTTGCATTGCTAGGGTTTGTGAGTTGAATTTTAAAGTGTCTTTTCCAAGATTTTGCTTGGTGGTGAACCCCTTAAAGCTTAAATAAACCCTTCCTAGGTCTTCCTTGTTGAGAATTGACTCGCCCTTTGGGTTGAGAGACAATCCAATTTGGGATCCTAGGACATATTTGAATGACAATAGGAGAATTGTGGTGTTCTATGACCTAGGTTATAAATCATCCCCATTCCCCTATTGTTCAATTTGGTGAACCTGAAATTTTAGAACATTCATTCATTTCTTCTGATTTGGAGTTCATTAAGGTCCTAGATCTAGGTTGCATTCATTTTTGCATTTCATCTTGCATTAGTGAAAGTGCATCTAGTATTTCTTATATTTTTATTAGTGAAAGTACATATAGGTTGCATTTTTTCTTTCTTGCATCATTTTATCTCATTGAAAAACTGAAAAGTATATTGTTAATCATCCTAATTGCATTTAGGAAGATTGTTATTGCATTCAAAATTGAAAAAAATTACATTCAAATTTTCATCCAATTGTTTGTCATTAGTCACTTTTTCTTGCATTCATTTGCACACTTTTCTATTTCTAAACATCAAGTCCCTGGGTAGGCAACCTAGGAGCATTGTTATCAACTCAAATTTTGTTGTTTTTCTAAAAAAAAAACCTCCACTCTAGGACTAAAATGCCCTTAATGGAATATTATTCCCTCTATGGGTTTTTGGCTTAGAACCTTGTCTGGGTTGCTTGCTTTTTGTTCCAGTTTCTATAACCTCAAAATTTCACCATTACGACCAAGATGCACTTGTTGGAATCTTAGTCCCTATTGACTTTGAATTTCTATTTTTCAAGGTTTATATCTACTTTTTATGCTTATGTTTGCTGCCATTCATTATCTATTTCAGTGGGCTGACTTTTTGTTTCATGCATTTTACTAAATCCAGCTTAAATTGCTTCATTTCATGCATTGTTCAATTCCAAATTTGCATTTACAACATTCCATCTTTCAGGTTTTTGCATAGTGTAATAAAAAAATTACCTTGTTTCAAATCCAAAAATTACATTTAAACATTTTGCTTTAGGTCATAGAATTGCATAATTATTTACTTTTCCATGATAACAAGTTTTCTTTCAAGAGATGTGGCTTTGATATGGTTAAAAATGGATTGCATAAGTACAACATCCCCTCTTATGATTTCAATTTAGAGTACAACAATGAGGTCATTAAGAAACATGTTAGTCATCCTTATACTATCTTTCATAGTTATGAGAACATCTTAGAGAAAAAGGAACAAATAATTGACATAATCCTTAATATTACATTGCCTATTGGTGAGGATGATATAATACAAGAAGATACAAGCATAGAAAATCATGAAAACCATAATTGTTCCTCTCTCGATGTCTCTCCTAATAGAGATGAAGGTATATTGGTGAAAGAAGACACAATCATTGTGGATCATGAGAGTCTTGGGTGTCTCTCTCCTCCTCCCCCTTGGGAAGATAGTATGATGCAAGAAGATGAGATCACTACCACCACTTTGCTTATCCCAAATCCATCTCTCAACACCTCCCCTAATTGCAAGAAGGGTTTAGTAAAAGAGGATACAATCATGAGCAATCATGAAAATCACATTTGTCAAGAGGACATGTGGATTTTAAGTGATAACCTTATCCCTCTCCTTCCTAATGTCCCTAACATTTGGAGAGACCTATTTGAACAAAAGCATTTAATCATTTGTGATCATGAAAACCATAGTATTCCTTCTCTTGATGCTCCCCTTATTAGTGATGAAGTTGTAATTAGGGCTAAAATATTAAGGTTAGGAAAATAATCATGCAAATAAGACCCTAATCAACAATGAAACACAAATAAGCATAAAGACATAAAGCATAAAACAATATTACTAAATATTCATGCCATCAATTATTCATCTCCATTGCGCCTCCATTTTTCTTAAATAATATGGTTCCCTCAGATTTTGAGTATGCAATATGGCCTATGACAATGACAAAGCAAAATATTGAAGATTCTAAATATGACTATGGATGCAAATGATCAAATGACTTGATAGCAAGATAACAAGATAGCATATGTTCTCCAAGATTGCTTAAGGTCACATAAAGTTGCATAAGGTGTGTGACAAATGACAAGGACAAGGTATTTTATAGGGAAGTCAATTTTGAATGAAGGGATAGGATGAAAGGACAATAATCAATGGCCAAGATTAAAAGATGAGGTATGGACTAGGGTTAGGGCTAAATCATAAGGGTTGATAGTCAAGATTAAATTATAAATAATTTAATCAAGGGTGGAAGTTAATTAAGACATGGATAGATAAAGACTTGATGTGGAAGATAAGATTTACACAGACAAAGAGGTGAGAGGAGAAATTAAATAATAAAAATTATTTAATCTAGGTGGCCAATGATTAATTAAATAATAAAGATATTATTTAATTATAGAGGAATGTGACAAAGAGAATCTTTTGAATTAAATAATGATTTAATTCAAAATTCAAGAGAATGGACCAAATTAAATAAATAAAATTTATTTAATTTATGAGAGAAAAAGCTAATGAATAATTAAATAATTAAGAAATAATTATTTAATTATAGTGGAAAGTGGAAAAAAATTAAATAAATTAGAGTTTATTTAATTTTAGAAATAAAGGGACTTAATTAGCAACGTAATTAAATAAATAAAATTTATTTAATTAACCAAGAAGAAATAAAGATAGAAATGAATTAATTAAATAAATAAAATCATTTAATTAATAGAAGACATATGACATTATAAATTAATTAAATAATCAAAATTATTTAATTATGAAGAATGAAAGAATGAAAGGGAAAATGACGAAGAAAATAAGTCGCAAGCCTAGGACAATTTTTAGTGTCTACATTTTTTCCCTCTTTGATACAATGCAGTTTATTGCATTGTGTCAAAGAAATTCAATCAAAAATATGCCCCAATGTGAACAGGATGAGGAAGAATGATGAGGAGGGTTGTGGTATGCCCCCTTGAGAGGATAGGTGGGTTCAAAGAACACTAGTGTGCTCTCGAAATGGATAAGAGGAAAATATATAAGGGGAATTGAAGAAATGTTAGCATGGTAGATATGATGTTAGTATGAAGAAAAAACTTCAATCTTTTTCCAAATACATAATAGGTGTTGCATTAGTCATCATTAGGTGGTAAAATGACACAAATAGACAATAAACACCATGGTATGACATAGACCAAGGTGTGCAAGTTCATCCACTTGCAAGACAGGCTGTCGTATACAAGGATTGTCCTAACTCATACTAAGGGCCAAGTTGCCCCAACCTTTTTGCCCAGACAATCCACAAACAAAAATCAAAGAAAAGAGTCATGAGACATCACTACTCCTCTAAATCCTTCATGGGATATCCTAAAGGAAGCTAGTGACTTGACTCAAAGAAAAATAAAAGATAAGACAAAACAAACCACAAGGTCAACAACCATTCAAAGTGTTTGCCAAAATTTGATTTGTTTGATGGTTATGAGATTGAAAAAGCTTGGTTTCAAGAAGGACACATTTCGTATAAGACATCATGTTTGGTTTCAATCATGTGACCACCTGTATAAGGTGAATGACAAAGTTTGACTAATTACAATTTCTAGTTTCAGGAAGGACACATCCTGTATAAAACATAAGTTGACTGTTTGATGGTTTGACTGTTTTGACACTTTGTTTGGTTTGACTAAGTGACCTTGTTGATGTGTGACTTGTTTGATGTTTTGATGATTGTTTGTGTGTTTAACGAAAATATCTCACTTATTTTACTGACACGACAAACCCTAAAGGACTGACGTAGGTGGCCTCGAGGGCTCATCGACAGATGGCCTTGCATATGTAAACCTCATAGTTTGACATGACATGACTTTGTTTTATTTGCAAGGGACTGAGTCATGATTTTATTCGACAAACCTAAAAGGACTGACCTTATGCCTCAAGGGCACATTAACAGATGGCCTTTCCTACATTTAGTCGTAGAGGCACCATAGTTTGACAATGACATGGACTGACTAACATGACTGACTTTGACTCTAACTCTATTTTTTTGGATTTTTGAAGGATATTTGGATGTTTTTGTATTTTTGACATGTTTTGATTTTTTCAAGGTTTTTATGATTTTTTTGTCTTTTTGTGATAAAGTGACCTTTGCTAGCATATGTACAATCCACAAACGTAGGTCAAGTATTTGCCCCCAGTTAGGAATAAGAACAATTTATTGGGAGTGGAATGGGGTAAGTTAGGAAAAGAGTAAAGGATGCCTGATGTCAATCATTCCAAATTATGGAAAGGATGACCAATCATTATTATGGGTGATATGGAAAATGTGGGCAAAGAAAATGACATGGAAAAGTCAGGTTGGAATGATGGTAGACGACGAAGCAAGATCAATTGCACATGATGCCTATTTGTGAGGTTTTCACCATGGTACTTATCCAAAGCACCACAGAAGTGGTTTTCACTATTGGAAAAATTATTTCTCTTTCTCTTTTTATTTTTTTGTATCTTTCATGATTAAGACAAGGTTCTTGAAAGTTGTGTAGAACTTGCACAAATGCAGATGGCTAATCAATTTTTTCAAAGGTTCCCCTTCTAGAGTGGAAAGTTGGTGGGATCTTGATCCAAAGACTCCTATCACAACATAAGGACCCAACCAAATCGACTCAAAATTTCCTATTTTTTCTCACTCTGCTTGATTCTTAGGATTTTCCATTAAGACCAGGTCATCGATGTCAAAAATTTGATTTAAAACTTTCTTATTGTAGCTACATTAGAGATGATTTTGATATGCCTAAAGATGATCTAATTCCTTTTGCCTTTGTTCATCCAAAAGCTCCAATTCATGTAGTCTAGATACTTGATATTCTTCATCATCAATATGCCCTTGCAAGGATACCCGTAGGGAAGAAATTTTGACCTCAATGGGTAAGATAGCTTTAGAACTTAAGACTAGGGAATATGGAGTGGCACCAATGGGAATGTGGATACTTGTGTGATAGGCCTATAAGGCAAGACTAAGTTGGATGTGCCAATCATGACCAACGTCATTGACAATCTATTTGAGGATTTTGAGAATTGTTTTGTTGGATGCCTCAACTTGACTGTTGCCTTGTGGGTAGTAGGGCATAGAAAAGTGGTGTTAAATATGAAATTTCTCATAGAGTTGACGTACTTCTTGATTTTTAAATGGATGACCATTATTAGTAATGATGAATTGAGGGATGCCATACTGACAAATGATGTAGTTGAGCATAAACTTGGAAATTTGTTTGTCGGTTATGTATGTCATAGGAATAGCTTCAATCCATTTAGTAAAGTACTAGGTAGCGGTAATGATAAATTTGTCATTGTTGGTTGATGAAGGACGTATCTTACCTATGAGTTTGAGTCCCCATTGGGAAAAGTGCCAAGGTGATATTATTGGACGAACTTCCTGTGCTGGTGCATGTATCAATTTGTTGTATATCTAATATTGTAGACATTTATTGACAAAGATATGTCTTTTTCCATTGTAGGCTAGTAGTAACCCAGTCTCATAATCTTTTTAGCTAGGGTTAAACTACTAGAATGGGCTCCACATATACCCTCATGTACCTCACACAAAGTTTTTTGTACTTCCTCGGCACCAAGACATCTCAACAAGGTATTTTCTAAGGCACATCTATAAAGGGTGTCACCGATGATGGTGTATTTGGAGGCTTTACAGATAAATGTTTTGTGTTGGTTGTTTGAAAGGTTAGCTGGGAGGGTTTGGTCATGAAGGTAATCATATATGTCTTGATACCATGGAGAATTGGGACCAATAATTTCACACACCATCTCAGATTCTAGGAAATTAAAAGTGGGAACCAAGAGTTTTTCTACCAAAAACTCAAATTTAGGCATGTTGTTAGGTATATCCAAGAGAGATCCAATTGTGGTCATGGCATCTGCTACTTTGTTGTGAACACGTGGTACCTGGTGGAATAGAATTGTGTCGAGGTATTGTTTGAAACTATCTACCATCCACTTGTAGGGTGTAAGCTTTTCATCCTTGGTGTCATAATCATCATTAACCTATCGAATTACAAGTTGAGAGTCACCATATACTTGTAGATGTTTGATCTTCCATTTAATTGCCATACATAAACTTGTTGGAAGGGCTTCATATTCTGCTATGTTTTTTGTGCATGGGAAAGTGATCCTAAATGACTTAGGGATAGTATCACCTTGAGGAGTGATAAATAATATACCCCTCCTGAGCCATGATTTGTATGTGATCCATCAAAATATAGTTTCCATGTCATTTTTTTGTCTAACGTGAAGATAGATTCGTCTGGAAATTTAGAAACTAGTGGATGATCTGCCTTGGTGTTTTTGTAAGTTGATTTGCAATAACCTATCCTTTGATAGCTTTTCTCTCGATGTATTGGATGTCATATTCACCAAGTATCATGAACCATTTGGCTAATCGTCCTATCAATGTTGTTTTTTTGAGAAGATACTTTAACGGGTCTATCTTAGTGACCAATAGTGTTTGATGATTTAACATGTAGTGCCTTAGTCGTTGAGTAGCGAAAACTATTGCAAGACAAGAACATTCTATAGAGATGTGCCTTAGTTCATATGATTTAACATGTAGTGCCTTAAACGACTGATGTAGTATATTGCTCGCTCACTACCCTCATCATCATTTTGTGCAAGTAATGCCCACAGTGTGGATGTAGTTTCTGAAATATATAGAATAAGAGGCCTTCCATAAATAGGTGGAATCAATACTGGTGGTGTCAATAGGTATTCTTTGATCTTTTCAAAAACTTCCTAACATTTTTTTGTCCATGCAAAGGGAAATCTTTTATTGAGTAAATGTTGGAAAGGATGTATCTTATCTACCAATTGTGTTATGAAGCACCTGATGGATTGTAATCATCCTTGGAGTGTTCTTAATTGACTCAAGCTAGCTAGTGGAGGCAGGTCCTTATGACTTTTACTTTACCAAGGTCTACTTCAATGCCTCATCTAGAAACTATATATCCAAGAAGCTTTCTTGATGTTACTCTGAATACACACTTCTTGGTATTTAACTTCACTTTATACTCTTCTAGTCTTTTGAATAGTTTTTCTAGGACCCTCAAATGGTTTCTTGTTTCAATGATTTTTCCAATAGATCATCCACATAATCTTCCATCAAAGTATGCATGAGATCATGGAAAATGGTTGTCATAGCACATTGATATGTAGCTCCTACATTTTTAAGTCCAAAAGGAATGGTGTTCCAACAATAGGTGCCCCATGCACAAGTGAAGGTTGTCTTGTGTTGGTCTTCTGGTGCAATTCTAATATGATTATATCCTGAGAAGCCATCCATAAGGGACAACATCTCATACCCAATTGTCAAGTCGACGATTATGTCAATGTTCAGCAATGGGAAATCATCTTTAGGACATGCCTTGTTTAGATCTCAAAAATTTGTACAAATGAGGATACCACCTGTTGGTTTTGTCACTGGTACTATATTTTATATCCATTCTGCATAATCAATTGATTAAATGAAGCCCACATCCAACAATTTTTTTAGTTCAACCTTGACTAATAGTGCAATCTATGAATGCATTTTTTGAAGTTTTTGTTTGACAGGTTTAGCATTCGGATGTAATGGAAAATGATGTAGTATCAACTTAGGATCTAGTCTAGGCATGTCAGCATATGACCAAGAATATTTTAATATGTCTATCAATGAAGAAAGGTCAGAACTTAGTTTGCTTGGATTCTGTCAAAGATGCCACAAAGTGGATTATCTTAGGACCATCTTTAGTGCCAAGGTTCATTTCTTTTGATTTCTTTATTAGCATTGATGACTCTCTTAGTTAATGGGGAGAACATCCAACCCTCCATCCTTGGGTTCCTCAGAGAGCTTTTTTCCCTTGAATACATCCTTTCTTTTTACTTTTTCTTGGTCCAGAGGTGCCTTTCAATTTTTTCCTAAGGACCCATCATTTTTTTTCTTTTTTTTTATTATTTTTACTTTTGTGACTAGAAGGGTGGACGAACTCCCCAAAATACACCATGTTATCCAATTCAATGGTAAATCCAACCATATGGTCCCCGCTAGGAATTACTTCATGTCATCCCATGAACTCAACTATTGCTTCGTCGTTCTCAAAGATATCTAAGACGGGGGGTCTTGTTGATCCCAATCAATAAGTTGGGGATATACTAAGGGAATTTCATCATCAGAAGTATCAAAGTTCAAAGGGTTCAAGGTAAAGGTTGAATTATTGACATAGTTCCAAAAGGATTTTATAGTGCCTTCCCTACTCTTAGGAGGGGGTATGTCAGGTTTTGATGTGTCTTGTGATGGACCAATTTTGAAGCATTGCTCAAATATTTCATCAAAAGTAGGTTCATCAGACCATTCTCTAAATGTTTCATAAAGTTCATAGTCGCTAGATGATTTGTCAGAACCGCATTCATATTTGTTTGAGTTAGTGGAATAGTAGGGTTGGTTAGAGGCTTCATTAGATGTCTCAATAGCGTTAGAAGCACTCATTTCTACTTGTAAAGGTGACCCAGTACTTGAAATGCCAATCTTAATTGGTTCAAAGACAATCCCAAGACCATTTGGTTGTTTAAAGATAGTGATCAGCTCAATCCTACCATAATGATGTAATCCAAGCCCACTATGTCTGTCATATCCTTCATCTTGCATAATTTTAAAGCCTTTACCATACTGTTTCATAGGTATTTGTGCAAGTGGAGTGGGTTTATCATTTTCCTCTTTGTAAATCCACGATGTCACATCTTCTTCATTGATAATTTATTTATTGAATTCTCCTCATTTTGTGAAAACATCGGTAGGAGGAAACTGAATAGTGACATTATTTTTCCTCTCGTTCATTGTTATCTGAATAATGCAATAAAATGTCTTCATATGATACTCTCCATAGCCTTTGTCTTGGAACTCTACTTTGGGAGTGGAAGATGGAGGGTTCGAAATAGAGGCTCTAGAAAGAGTGGAAGGATCAATGTAATGGGATGAAGTGGATGATGATGCCTCTTGGTTGACAGGAACTTTTTTTGGGGTATTCCTCATAGGTTAGTGCAATATTGGAATTGAACCAACAATTTTTTTAGCATTGTAGGGGCTCTCTTACACTTCTAGGTTTTTGTACCTAAAAGGAGAGAGGTATACCAAAAACTGTGATGGCTCACTCAAAACTAATGCAAATATGATTAAAATTTCTAAAGGGAATGTCCTAAATGCTGAAAATTGATAAAATTGATCAACTATTAAATGGAAACTAAGAAAATGTAAAGTGTTTGAAAACATAGTGTTGTATGTAAAAAGACCTAAGAAATGCAAACAAACAGTAACAGAAATTAATGAGATTTGAAGTGTGCACCTAGAAACTAAAAAGTGATGGAGAGGAGCTTTGGAATCCTGTAGAAGTCATTGTTGAAGCCCATTGGGACTAATACACCAAGCTAGGCGAATTAGTCCTGTTTTGGGAGAAATCTGTAAGAACAGGTTTTGGGGAATCGGGTACTCAGAACTGCAAAAACCTTTGTTTTGGGCTTGGTAGTGGGATTTATATGCCACTGATGGTGAATTAGTCCACTTCTAGATTTCAGGAAAATCAAAAGTTGAATCTGTAGGTCCTAGTCTGCACTTTTGCTCCTGACAGGTTTCTAGATCCAAAACTACATAATTTGTCCTGTAGGTGTTCTCCAAACTTCAATTAGGGTTTTGATCATTTTGAAGATCTTTGAAAAATTTATGGCAAATTTTCCACTTTTTCTCTTTGATAAATCTACACATAAGACTTGCAAATCACATGCAAAGAGAGGGAAAAATGGTTGAAGGGTTAGAGAATAGGAGTTTTCCTTGGTCAAACCCCTTGTTGGTAATTAAACCCTTGAAAATGAAATGAAATAAGTAAAGAGAATGATGAATGAACAACATGCAATGCTACAACTCACCAAACTCTTGAAGTAGAAATCTGAAGATATGCAAATGATGCTCCAATATGCTTGAAAATGCCTAGAATGCTTGATTGAATGATTGCTTGAGTGCTTGAATGATTAGGGATGATTGCTTGAATGAATGAGGATAAAAATAAATAGAAAAACATTATTTATACACAATTATGCCCGAATTCCCAAAGATACTACATCATAGGCTGACCTCAAGTCTTAGGAAATAAAATCCCGCCAATATTTTGAAATTATTTTGATTTTTGCGCCAAGGGGGTCTCATTCACCCCTAACGGCGAACGAGTCCCACTCAAGTAATTTAACTGGGTGTCATAAATTAAGTTGTTTTAAATGATTTTTATTGGGTTTATTCTTAAAAATATGCTTAAGTAAGGCCTGTAGTCATAAAATGGGGCCAATTAAAGCATAAGAAAAGTATAATTATTGATGAAAATCCTAGAAAAGCCTGAAATTTTGTTACAAAAAATCACAACACTTTGAAATAAGGCTTAGTGAATGATAAAAAGAGGTTAATTAAGTGAATTATAATAATAAGATCCTAGAAAAGTGTGAAAATGTGTTACAACACTTCACAACACTTTTACAAGGCATCATAAAATTCTTATTGATTGACAAGGACCCAAGACCTAATGTGAATGTTTTAATAACATTACAACATTAAATCAAGGAAAAACTAGGCCAAAATCACAAGAAAGACCCAAATGAGCATAAAAATGTCCAAAGATCCATTTGTATATGCTATAGGAATGGATCAAGATCACCAACTATGGTTATTTTAGTACCATTATATGGAAATTTAAGGCATTGATGGTATGTGGATGGGAAGAATTTCATGGCATGAATTCATGGTCTGTCTAAGAGAAGGTTATATGGTAATTCGAGGTCCAAGATTTGGAAAGGGGTCTCCATGATCGCAGGTCCAACTTGAATAAGAAGTGTTATGATTCCTTTAGACTTTCTTTCTTCATCATCATATTCCTTGATAACAATTCCTTTAGTAGTGTCTACACATGCCTCTAAAAAGCCTAATTCCTTAACCAATTTTAAAGTGAAAATATTTAACCCTACTCCTTCGTCTACCAAGACTCATCTGACTTTAGCTATATGGAAAAGGACCTCAAGATGTAAAGGGTCGTTATGATTTAGCTTTCTTGTGGAATAATCTTGTTTGAAAAAGGTGGCATGGTGGGAGTTGGTAAAGTATCCAACCATTTCTTCAAAAAAATTGACATCAAGATTAGTAGGTAAGATCATTTTTTGCAAGGATTTTTCTAAGATGGCCCTATGATCGGGAGATATGTGCAACAATTCGAGGATAGAAATTTGTGTTGGAGTCTTCCCTAATTGGTCAAGGAGGTTATATTGCACTTTCTTGTTTGTTGTTGTTTTTGAGGAGGACCTTGGACAGTTATTTTAGTACGATGGGTATTGATAGCACATTCAACAATTTTCTTAATGGTGATGGTATTAACATGTTCATTGGCATCTTGAATGTGATTTATGATAGTGGAATTTCCATAGTCGTATTTGATGTTGGTGTAATTGGTTGAGTTATTATTGGTTTTACTGCCTGTATAGGGGATTTTCCTTTCACATGGTCATGCAATGTATCGGAAAATACTTTATGGTCACCATTTTAAGTCTATTGTTGCATTTTTCCATCAACCTCAATAGTACCATTTTTCACAAGCTCCTATATAATTTTCTTCAACTATCGACACTGTGAAAGGTTATGACCTTTAGTTCGATGATAGTCACAAAAAGCATTGCCATCCCACTAGGAGAATTTGAACTATCTAGGATTGTATTTCTTGGGCCTAAGAAGTTGTAAGACATTATGTTGTAGGAGTTGTTTAAATATTGACTCAATTGGTTCACCAAGTCAGGGGTATTGTCATTTTGGAAAATTCCTTTGTGTTCTTGGTTGTTGTGTGTTTTGGACAACATTAGTGGTTTGGTTGACAACTCTTGATATGTTGTTTGATGTACTAGCGCCTCTAAGTGAAATAATAGGACCTTGATGTATGTTCTTAGCATCAACAACTCCATCATTGGTGACATTCTTATTTTGGGACCAATAATTGTTCTTGTCACTTGGGATGTTTTGGTTGCTTGTGTTCTTGTTTGCCATTTTGAGTTCACCTTTGTCAATGAGATTATTTTCAATGATAATTCCTTTTTCTACTATTTCCACAAATGATGTGCAACATTGTACTCTTATTTCGCTTCTCAATTTTGAGTTGAGGTTTTCTAGGAAAATAGTGACCTTTTTTTTTTTTTTCAGGTATCACAACTAGACATAGACTAGCTAAGCTTCGCCACCGTTGAAAGAGGGTGAGAAATTTTTCTCCTTCCTCTTGTGTAGTATGGAATAAAGTGGCTATTGATATTTCATTGTCGATGTTAAAGGAAAAGTGTTCGATGAATTTTTTGGCTAGATCACCCCATGTTCTTATTCTAGTTGGAAGTTTAGCAAACCATTCAAGAGTTATGCCAGTAAGGCTTCGTGGAAAAAGTCTCATGAGATATGTAGGCTCAAATGTGATGTCTATTCAATGTGTGGTAAATTCTCTTATGTGCTCAATAGGGTTACACCTCCCCTTTTACTTTGGAAAATTTGGTATAACATATCTATGTGGGAAGGGTGACATGTATAAATTTCTATCAAAGGGAAATGGACATAAGTCTTGTGTTGTGTATGCCTTTTTGGTTGTCATTTGCATGTTTTCCATTTATTGTTGAAGGGATATCACTTGTGTTTTCAATACATCCACTTGTGTATTGTTTGGGTCTATATGGCCATGCTACAATCCAACACTATGTGACAGGTTTTGGTTTAATGTGTGGGTGTAGGATGGATTTTGGTTTTGTAAATGGGATGCATATGTCATGTTTTGGGTTGGAATATGTATGTTATGGAATGTGTTGGATGAGCTTGTAAAGGTGTGACCATGTAAGTTGCCTTGTGTGTTTGGTATAGCCGTTGTAGTGTTAAGGAAAATCTTAGGCCTATTTGTTGTGTCGTGTATGCCAAATGGATTTGATGATGAAGCCCCTATGGTAAATGTTGTTCCTTGTGTCATGCTTTGGGTGCCACATAAAGTGGTGTGGATTTTAGTTGCATCTTGTGTGGTTCCTCCTATTGGAATGGATGTGTTTACTTGTGGAATTTAAGTGTTCACTTGTGTAATGGATGTGTTGTTCCCTTGATTTTGGTTATTAGGTGTGGAAGTTGATTGTATGGTACTTATGTCAAACCAAGGGGGTAGTGTGGAACCTTCTATCAATAGTTTTTCTAGGTAACATTGGAAGTCATGTGCCAAGTAATTTTCTATAAAGGGGGAAAATTCAAGATCTTGTGAGGTAGTCTCTATGTCTTCCACCATAACATGCCCCTTTTGGTCTCTAGTGAAAAAAAATTTAAATAGTGATTTGTATTATTTGGGCGACCCTTGTGAGGAACTTAGAAATGGGCTGATAAAATCCTTGTCTATTGGGAAATCCATCTCATCTTTTCATTTCCTTTGCAACCTAGTTTTGACCATGTAATACTTGCAAGAGGTAATGTTTGTGATATGATATGACTATGAAAATACTATGTCTAAGGATGACCAAGGTATGGCTAAAATCAACGTTATACAACTATTTTTTTGAATTTTTTTAGGTATAATATGTCTAAGGATGATAACCAACTATGGGCTCAAGGTGAGAAAATGTCAAGATCTCAAATGTAAGTGTCACAATGAGGTCCAAAGTGTGGTAATTCCAATGCAAGTAAAATGCAAGTGTAATGGAAATGACCTAGAAATGAGACTAAAGGTATGACTATAACTACCTTATGAGGAAACAAAAGGTAAAATTGTTGAACTAAATCAAGAGGAAAAAAGATTCCAGTAGGTTTCCAAGAATTCAATGGTAATGGTGGCTAAGTGACAAATTTTGACAAAGATGGCCTTCAAACTAGCCTTGGGAGTTGAGGGTTAACCTAGGTGACAAAATTCCTAAAATGATGGAGGATGATGAAATCAAGGCAACTTTAATTTGGTCTCTATGGACTGATCTTAAGTTTGCTAAGGTTTCTACCAAGGTCTATGCAAGCTAAAAGGTAAGCCAATGTTTTTCCTATGATGGATGCAAGGTATGCAATGGTAACTAAATGACTAAATGTTGAATGGAAAGTTTGCAAGTCTGCAAGTGAATACTCTAGTTATGCTCAGGACTCATCAGATAGAGGTTTTGTTTCAATTTTAGTCTCAGATTTTTGTCTTAGGAAAATGTGTCATTTCCAGTTATAGTTGTGACACAAGATAGTCAATTGTGATTTATAGAATTGGTGGTTGTGGCTCAGATTTGTCAATTGTGGTTTACAACAGTTTTGATTGCAATTTCAAATAGTTGGTTGTGGTTCACAGTGTACTAGTTTGAATTTTGGTTGAATTTTATCAAAAGTTTGAGGTGATAATGTGAAATATCATTTTGCAAAACACTACAAACATTCTAAAAACACTTTTTTTTGTCTTTTCGGAATGTTGAAATGTGTAAAAGACACTTGCAAACACACTTTACAACCTATGGCTTCTCAAAATATACCACCTACTAGATCCCCACTCAGATTTTTCCAACTACTTAAACAAGGTAGACAACTAGAGACTTGGTGGCATTAGCTCCCCTTACACGACCCTCACTTCTCAGGCTCACCAAGTCTCAATTCCCCGCAAGGAGGAATTCTTGTCTCTACACAATGCTTATTAAAGACATGAGGTGGCTTCAGAATGACCATTCCTACGCTAGCAAGTGAAAGGGATTTTGGCCACAACACTAAGGTTCTTAGTGAATACTTGGGGACATGGCTCCTCGCAAGCGTCCAACAAGCCACTCAAGGTTTTAATCACTCTACTAGGGGTTCTTATACCTTTAAAAGAAAAGGTAGGTACCTTGTTTCAAGTGACACTATATGGAAAGGGAAAAGACCGTTGTGAGGACTTGATAGTTTAGTCTTATCCTTTTATATACTGGCTCAAGTGAAAAACCGGTTGGAGTCATTCCCTCTTTTGAGGCAGGACCCTCTAAAGGTAACAAAAGAAAGACAAAGATGTTTTTGATCACACAAGATCACATGAAGCATAAGGGGAGTGCATACACAAACACCTTTGCCTCACTTGCATTGGGTTCATTTTAATTCCACAATCCAAATGTGTGAAAAGACAATGCAAACACTTGTTCTTTTTAGTCCCCAAAGAAATATGTGAGAAAGACACTAGATGCAAGATCAATTTTAAACCAAGGAGTGACAATGTAAGTTCTTTTTAACCAAATGAGTGAAATGCATATTAGGTAAATTAATCCCAATGATGTGAGAATGCAAGATTAATTTTAATGCCAACGAGTGAAAAGAAGACAAGATTGTTTGATCAATATAAATGGGAATGTCTCCTTGGTACCTATGCCACACACTAGAAATTAGATATTAGTAACAGAAAAACCCATAATCTATGAAATTCAAATGACCTAGATTGGAAATTTAAATGAAATCTAAAAATCTGAAAAAGGACAAATAATTGCATCACAAAAATTATGACTGCGACTCACAGCAGTGAGTAGATGCAGCTCAAAAACTATGACTATAGTTCATGAGATGTCAATTGCGGTTCACCAGAATAGATGCAAATTAGATTTATAGTGATTGTGGAGAGCCAAAATGACGATTGCGAAAAATGACAGTCAAATGCAGTGCAGAAACCTTGAACCTACAAAATAACAAAAGTCTACCAAAAACAAATGACCTAATGATGCCTATGATATGAAACTAGGGTTACACTGACAAACCAGAAAGTTAGATGACCTAGATCTAACAAAAAATAACCAAAAATCAAACAAAATATAAGTGTTCCCCTATGCAAAAAAATTACATCGTTCGGCTTGGTGATTGTGTCATTCGGCCTAGTGATTGCGTCGATCTATACCTATAACCTGCAATTCTAAATTTTCCATATGATCTATGCAATTTCATTGTTCACATCAAGTTCACCAATGTAATCAGGGCTAAAATATTAAGGTTAGGAAAATAATCATGTAAATATGACCCTAATCAACAATGAAGCACAAATACGCATAAATACATAAAGCATAAAACAATATTACTAAATCTTCATGCCATCATTAATTCACCTCCATTGCACTTCTCCATTTTTCTTGAATAATATGGTGCCCTTAGATTTTGAGAATGCAATATGGCCTATGACAATGACAAAGCAAAATATTGAAGATTCTAAATATGACTATGGATGCAAATGAGCAAATGACTTGATAGCAAGATAGCAAGATAGCATAAGTTCTCCAAGATCGCTTAAGGTCACATAAAGTCACAAAAGGTGTGTGAAAAATGACAAGGACAAGGTATTTTATAGGGAAGTCAATTTTGAATGAAGGGCTAGGATGAAAGGAAAATAATCAATGGCCATGATTAAAAGATGAGGTATGGACTAAGGTTAGGGCTAAATCATAAGGATTGACTGTCAAGATTAAATTATAAATAATTTAATCAAGGGTGGAGGTTTTTTAAGACATGGATAGATAAAGACTTGATGTGGAAGATAAGATTGACAGAGAATGACCAATGACATGGATAGATAATCTAGGTGACCAATGAATAATTAAATAATAAATATATTATTTAATTATAGAGGAATGTGACAAAGAGAACCTTTTGAATTAAATAATGATTTAATTTAAAATTCAAGAGAATGGACCAAATTAAATAAATAAAATTTATTTAATTTATAAGAGAAAAATCTAATGAATAATTAAGAAATAATTATTTAATTATAGTGGAAAGTGGAAAAAAATTGAATTAATTAGAATTTATTTAATTTTAGAAAGAAAGGGACTTAATTAGTGACGTAATGAAATAAATAAAATTTATTCAATTAATCAGGAAGAAATAAAGATAGAAATGAATTAATTAAATAAATAAAATTATTTAATTAATAGAAGAAATATAACATTAGAAAATAATTAAATAATTAATATTATTTAATAATGAAGAATGAAAGAATCAAAGGGGAAATGACGGAGAAAATAAGAGTCACGGACCTAGGACAATATTTAGTGTCTATAGAAGTTACTTTACACGACATAATAATGGTGAGTGATGAACCTTTTGTTTGTCTCTCCTAAAAGCTCTCCTACTAGGGTAGAAGTTATGGCACAAGAGAATGAGACCATAGAAAAGAAGAATGAAATCACTAGCAATCAGGATGATGACATCTATCCTTCTTCTGTTATCTCTCCTAGTTGTGAAGATGATATTGCAATGTTAAAATATCAAAGCTATGAGAGTCAAAAGAATCCTATTTTCCTCTCTCCCTGTAGAGAAAACATTATGGAACAAGAGAATTCCATTGATCATTCCCCTTCTTGTGATGAAGTCATTTTAGAAGAACCAACCTTTGAATGACATGAACCTCTAGCTTGCAGCTCTCCTAAAAACTCTCCTCCTAGGGAAGAGATCTTGGTGGAATAAAGTCACAATAATAGTAATGTGACTTCCTTAGATGAATATGATGAAGTGACATTAGAATCCCCTTCACTAAGACATCATGAAAAGTCTCCTAAGGTTATGCACATTAGATACCCCTTGGAGTACTCTCTTGAGCCTAAACTTGTCATTTATCCACCTTCTCAAAAAACCACAAGTTCAAAACAAACCCGTCCTTATCATCAAACCATCTAAGAACAATGTTTCACAGCAACCAAGTTACAATATCGTTGCTCATACATGAAACACTAGGAACAATTCACAACTAAGACAAACACCTTCAACATCCCTCCCATTGCCTAATCCTATCTTACCTAGTGTCATTTGTTCATATTTACAAAGTGGAAAGGAGTATGATCTTATTGAACAACTTAATAATACTCCTACAAAGATATTTCTATGGGACCTTATTCAAAATTCACCTAATTATCACACTATACTTTAAAAAACCTTGCAACAAGTTGTGTTTCCCTCTAGTGCAAACTAGAATGACATAGTAACCATGATTCAAGGAATAGATGTTGACATTGTCTTCCACCAAAGTGAGCTCCCTCCTTTGGAAGTGAAAAAAAAAACATGATTCTTTCATGATCATAGCTCAATACAATATAAAAAGGATAAAACAATCCCTTATTGACAATGGCTCAGCCTTAAATGTGTGTAGTGTAAACCTTTTGAATAAGCTTGGTGTTGATAAATCAAAAATCCAACTCACCTCTTTATTTATTAGTGGCTTTGATAACATGGGAAAATGACAACTTGGTGTGATCACATTACCTATTAAAGTTGAAAAAGTTACATTACAAACCCCGATCCATGTTATGTCTAATGATCTTTCATACAATATTCTTATAGGCAGACCATGGATTCATGAGATGCATTTTGTTCCCTCTACCCTTCATTGTATCATGAAATATTTCTAAAACAACAAATTTTATACAATCAAAGTCGATCTTGAACCATACAGTTGTTTGAACATTGAGAAAGGTAAAGAGAATCCTTTGAAAACATTGACACCAACTACACAAGTAGAACCCATGCAAGAACAACAAAAAGATAGATGTTCTAAACCCTTCACAATGATATGACTAGATTATTTGGGATTGTTGAATTGCAAACCAACATTCCTTGGAGAATACAAGAACATAAATGAAGATTCAAACAAGGGAAAAGAAAAAATGTTAATTTCAACACAAAATTTGGAAGACCTTTCAAAAGCATCCACCTCAACCACTTTAGAACAAATGACAACAAATTACACAACAAAATTTGATAACTTAATCAAGAGCAACCACTAAATCCTAAAGAAATGAAAAATATTTATGGAAAAGGCTACGAACTTATGAAACAACTTGGATACATTGGAAAAGGATGTGGTGCTATAGAACAAGGTATTTGTGTCCCTATAGAGCCTAACATGCAAGAAACAACCCATGGTCTTGGTTATTGTCCTTTCATAGAAATCAAACCATCAAACAAACCTTCACTCAATATCAAAAATCTCACAAAATATTCCTCTAAGCCAACTTTAAGGGTAGTGCATCTTAAACTGATAGGCACTAGTGATCTTGATGGTTATCCTTTGAATGAAACAAAAAATTCCTTGCTTAACATTAATATAATCACAGGAAACACTAATGATTTTAATTTGTTAGATTTTACACCCTCCTATAAAGGAGAGCACAAAATCTTGAAATCTAAAGAGTCTTGCATAAGTATGACATCTTGTACTAAGAAAGAGATATCTTTGTCGCATAATAAAGGAACATCTCCTACTTTTGATCAAGAAGGTATCTTGTCGAGACTCCTCCAAGATCGTTTGATAAGTCTCCCTCCAAGAAAACAAAAGAAATTTTACTACAAGAATTCATTATGTGCATATCATAGAGTTCATGGTCATTCTACTAATGAATATAAGGCTTTGAGTAGTAAAATTCAACATCTTAAGGAGTTTGGTGCTCTTCCTTATGTGGGGGCACCTAATTCCTCTAATTGATATTTATTTTCATTCTAGCATTCATCTCATCAATTATTTTGGCTCATCCTTGTCTCGCACTAAGTAGGGAAAGGGCTTACGTAGCCTTGTCCTCATATGTCACCTATTGTTGCCTCCTTTTGCTAGTTGACTGCCTTCCATGTACATATAAGTGCAAGCTGGGGATGTGGACGACATGCCTGAAGTTGGCTCCCATGTGACGTACTGAGTTGTATTTAGCATTGTATTTTTGGGGGCAACCCTTCCATCCTATTGCATGACATAGCTTATTGGAAACATATGAATTGGCATAGGTCTTTCCGAATAAGCTCTCATGTCTTCTTCTACTTCAAAGCAATTTCTCACACCAATGGTGTTAGCAGCCACTTTAAAGTGGGGGAATACATCGAAACTCATGCTTCATTGTGTGATTTTCTTTCTTTCTATGATGTGTTCCTTTCTTGGTGGTGCCATTGGGTTTGATTTCCTCTGAGAGTGTGATATTTCCTTGCATTTTTCCTCTCTTGGAGACATTAAGCACAATGTTTCCTAAGAAGAGACCTCACATGAGCTAAGTAAAATCCCTTCGAACATCCCTCTCTCTTGTTGCATTTTCTTTGTCCTTTCATAGTCATGGGGGTATGACTTGGATATGGACCTCTTGGGGCTCACTGAGTGGATACCTAGCTTCACTTTCCCTTGTGAGCATGTGTTTTGTTTGCATAGTGTACAATGTGTTCAACTTGTAAACCTCCCTTGGAAAAACATCCTAGACCCGGTCCACAATGCATTGGACTGCTATTCAAAGCTTGGTCTATTGCATTTTTCATTTTAATTTTTCCTTTTCCCTTTTCTATCTTTGATGGTGTATGTTTGTGATCTAGTTATGGCTTCATATATCATCTACAAGTGTGTTCTTTTTCACCTATATTGATTTGTCATAGGATCTTGATCCTGGGGGCTTGGACACCCTCTTGATTATTGTCATCCTGTCTTACTAGCATTTGTACATTTGAACCCCTCTTGATTGTGTGGTTGGCTACTTTAGTGTGAGTTTGAAGCAAGTTCCTCCTCTCACTAAATTGGGGCCTAAATGTAGTGTAGGAAAATGCATACCCTTGCATTTTCACACTTGTTTGGGCCTGCCTTGCTTTGTTTATCCGTATTCATGTCTTAATTGGTCCTATTTTGAATCCACAAGTCTAATGAATTGTATCTTTTTATGGCTAATCCTGACATACTTCAAAGGGTAAATGATAATTTAATGATTCTGGTTGTGTGTCCCTAATTTTTGGGTCAGGACTAAGACGCCACCTAGGGCATGTTTTTCCTCCAAAGGTCTTATGACCCTAATTTCAAATGTTCCTTAAAGTGGCCCCTTTTTGGAGTATGTGCCCTAAGTTTCATGCCTCGGGACTAAAACATCACCTAGGGCATCTTAGTTTCCCTTAAGGTATTTTTGAGATTTAATTTCAAATCTTAGCATGATTTAACCTCCTTTAATTCATGAATTCATACGTTAGCTTGTTGTGGTGTAATTTCAGGATATTAATCATAGATAAGTATAAATACAAGGTTCCCTTTATTCATTTCTCATATCCTAACATATAAGCATTCAAGTATTCGAGCATTCAAGAGCAATTCATGAAGCATTTGGAGCCATCATCAAGATTCAAGCATTATATAAAGGACATTCGTGCATCATGAGTTTTTTTTAGCTAACATTTGTGATGTAGGGTTTTGATTCAAGCAAGTAATTCAAGTCAAGATCTATCAAGCATTCAAGCTAGCCACTTCACACAAGTTTTCATATTTCATAACAAGGGTTTGGTGAGTTGTAACATTGCATTTTGTTCATTCATCATTTCCCTTCATTATTCTATTTCATTTCAAGTTTTAATTACCAACAAGGGGTTTCACCAAGGCAAACCCCCATTTACTAACAATCAACAATTTTTTCCTATCTTGCATGTTTGTGCTTGCAGATTTAGTTTGAAGACTTGAAGATCATTTGAAGTGAAGTTGCGAAGTTTCATTGCAAAGTTGTCATCTTCACAGAAACTCACCTACAAACAAGATCCAAGAGTTTTAGAACCTGAGGTCAGAGAAGAAGAAAGTAAAAACATTGAGCCTCAGGATCACTTTTAGAGATTTCAAAAATTTAGATTGGGACTAAGACAGTAGCAAGGGTGTCTTAGTCCTCCATGTGGAATTTTGCAGGGATTCTTTTAGATCTTGTTTCAACATCCAAAGATTCTACATTTCCCTCAAAAAATAGCAGCGGTACTAATAACAAAGTAAGGGCGTCTCAATCCTCCCTAGCATATTTTGACAACATTTTTACATTTCTAGAATCATCATTGCATTTCCAGACTTCCCAGGTACATATACCCTAACTTACTGTTTCATTATTTCATAATTTGTACTCTTTATTTGGTTTGCATTGATAGTGTTTGTGAGTTGAATGTTAAATTGTCTTTTCCAATATTTTCCTTGGTGGTGAACCCCTTGAAGCTTAAAGAACCCCTTCCTAGGTCTTCCTTGTTGAGAATTGACTCACCCTTTGGGTTGATAGTCAATCCAATTTAGGATCCTGGGACATATTTAAATGACAGTTGGAGAATTTTGGTGTTCTATGACCTACGTTACAAAGAATCCCCATTCCCCTATTGTTCATCCTCCAACTCAACTAGCTATTCCAACCTTGCTACCATTAGCTCTTCTTCTAATATATCTAGGTGATTGACCAAGTCAAGAGTTGGAAGCTCATTGGAGATAGGCAATATTGATTCTTTCCCATAAACTAGCATGTAAGGGGAGTTCTCGATTGACCTATTAGGAGTGATTCTATCATCCCATAGAGTTGATATCAACTTGGTATGGCATGCTCTCTGATTATCTTCAATGGTCCTCTTTATGATTCTTATTGAGTTCTTATTAGTGGAATTAGCTAGTCCATTACCTTGAGGATAGTGATTTTAAGATGTACTCATAAATATGTTATTCCAGTAATCCCACTCACTTATCCTTGTACCCACAAATTCCAAGGCATTATATGAGATGATCGAATTAGGTGTCCCAAATCTTGTTAGCAAGTCCTCATAGAAGTTAAAACCTAAGTGGTCTTGATCTTGGGGGAAACTTCATGGTTAAGTACACTAGAGTTAGAGTAGTACTAGGATGGGTGATCTCCTAAGAAGTTCAATTCTTCACCCTTGTGAGCATCAACCAAATGTAATGAATGCTAAGTGGGCCCTTCATGCTCATGAGAGATGAGTTTTTGTTAACCACTACTAATGAAATATGATTCAATCAATTTGACTAAAAAAGAACACAATTGAATCATGATAAAATATTGTAATTTTATATATTATAAAATCCTCCTACTTGTTACTAGATAAGCTAAAGAGACTCTATAATGAATGGTTCATGTGGCACAACACTTGCTAAAGATTTTACAAATGGTTCAACAAGTTAAGCTGCATTGGTCTCTAGGGAAAATCCATGGTTAATTTTTTTTGAGTCAAAGTAGTACTAGGATGGGTGACCTCCCAAGAATTCCATATGCTTCAACCTTATGAGCATAAATTAGATGCAACGAGTGTTAAGTGGACCATTCATTCTCATGAAAGGTGGATAGGAAAAATTGAATGTAGATGAAATATTTTATTTTTTTTATATATAATATTTTTTTAAGGTTGAATGCATTAATGGTTTCACCAAATTATTTTCCCTCTGTAAAAAAAATGAGAAGCATCATTTCCCTAGCCCTCCTTGACTCAATATGGTATGATCCGTATTCTATTTTACAATTGATGCTCTTGTTAGCTAAAGACAAATATTCTCAAGTTCTTAAATTTTACTCTAATTTTAGATATCAAACTAGATTTTATCTTAACATTAAGAAATATCTTTAATTATCTAGTGTAAAATATGTAACCTCTTTGCTGGATAGATTAAAATTCAAGTTATTAAAATTTCTCATGAGTTTTTAAACTTTTTTTTATAATACCTCGCACATTATTAAAATTCAAGAAACTCATGTAGAGTGTGAAGTTACTCTTGTTCTCCATCAAGAATAATGTATGTAGTTATTTCTACCATGGGGATGCATGTCCACTAGTAGAATTCCCTAATTTGTGGGTATCTCTATACTAGCAGATTTTCCATACCAATAGTCACATGAATAAATTTTGTGTTTGAAAACTCTTTTTCAATGATTTCATTTGAACATCTAGTGGTCTTGTTCTCTCAAATTAAACTTCCAATCTATTAAATTTTTATTTGATAGCTTAATATCACCAAATGAAATGTCAAATATGCACATATATCATTAGTTTGTTTAATGGGTTTGAGTTTAGGTTTAGTTTTTGTGTTAGTTTCCTCTCATTGATTAGTGAATTCAATCATACACATAATTAAGCCTATTGATAAGAATAATTATAGTCTCAAAGGGAGCATCAGTTCCTATCAAACGGGCATTGAAAGGAAATGTAAATGGTTGATTGTTCTATAGTAATTAGGATATTTCTATTGCAGTCTTGGTTTATTGCTAGCAACTCTTAATGTGCCATATTTATGCATTAGTTAACTTTCTTATCCTTTTATATAGTAGGATAATATTTTTTAGGTTAGATGTATAGTGTAGACATGTCTTGTCACATATAGAGACATCTTTTAAAGATATTTTCTTAAGTAGATAACTTTCTATTTTAGCACATTTATGTTAACTTTTACTTCATCTCCTAACTTAGTGACTCAAACATGATGACTCATTCAAAGTGCTTTCCTTCAATTTGAATCATGTTCTTTACTATATAATAAGAATCTAGTATAACATTTGTAATTTATAATAAAATATTGTTTATTTCACTTCCACATGAATTTTTTTAATAAATCTTCCTAGTGATTTTTACATAGTATTAAGGTATTTTGCAAAATCCTTCTTTGTTGTTGAGAATTATTGCCAACTTTTTCACAAGAACCTTCTCTTATTTAAAAAAAAATAGAGCTATTATTTTGGAAACTTATCAAAGAAAAATCGATGTCTAATTTATATCTAAAAAGTGTGAATTAGCTAGGAATGAACATAAACATCCTCTAGAGTAATAGTCTATCCCTATCAACAACCTTCTTGGTTTAACTTTTGAGGTTTTACTAGTTTGTAGAATACTTGTGTGACATTATTTTTTGTAGGGTTGATCAATTCATGTAGAGATATAAAATTAATTACATGTAACACTTTCAATCCTTTTTTATTTTAATTTTTTTTTATGTTTTATTAGGATTCAAATATGTAGTTTTTGAGTCAAAATAATTGACCCATAGTTCATGAGTAGTGGTTCACATGAAATAATTTTCCATGACCATGAATGGTCCACTTAGCCCTCATTAAGTCTTTGTGATGCTCATAAAGGAAAAACATAGAGACTTTGTTGGAGGTCCCCTATTCTAGTACTACTTTGACTCAAACACACTTAGCCATGGAATTTCATCCAATATAAAACCAATTAGCATGCTACCTTATTTGTAATGAATCTATCAAGTGTTGTTACTTATAAACCATTAATTATAGATCCTCCTTAGCTCATCTAATGACAATTAGGAGGTATTTTCATGGTGTAGAAAATTATTATGTTTTATTAGGATTCAATTGGTAGTTTTTAATTCAAATTCATTAACCCATATTTAATTAGTGGTTCACACAAACTTATTTATGATGAGCATAAATGGTTCAATTAGCACTTATTGTATCTAGGTGATGCTCACAATAGTGAAACATACAAAATTCCTGGGAGTTCATCCATCCTAGTACTACTTTGACTCAAGTACACTTAAATGTGGAGTTTCACCTAAGATCAAGATCTCTTATCTTGCTATCTTATTTTTAAGACCTTAATTATAGATATCATTTATTGCATCCAATGAAAAAATTTCATTATAGAACTTGAAACCATAAACTATGAGTGGTTTACAAAACCATGGACTAAGATTCTATGGGATAAACATGGCATCTAATTCTAAAATAGAAAATTCAATGGATTCATCTATGATGGTCAATGTGATAAAAATATGATTTAAATTGTCATACATCCATGATAACATATTTTAGTCTCATTAAATCACCTCAAAGTAGTTGCATGAGCCATTCTTAAACATCATAAGTTGTGTAGTACCCCTCCATTCTCACCTGGGATGTGTAGGTAGTCTGGCTAAGGAATCAGAAGAAGAGGATGGGACAAGAGCTTCTAATGGTATTTTTGTGAGTATGATATTACATTATGATTTCATTTAATTGGTGATGTTTTTATATAGATGCAGTATTAGGTGGTGATGCAGTGAATTAGTAATTGTTCATTATGATATGATATGATTTGTTAGTTTAGAAATGATTAATTTATCGGTTGTACATTATATTGTTTGGATAGATGTGATGAAGGACAGTGTAGCACCACTCATTCACGGGTGCCCTACTACGCTGTGATTCCTTCTCACAATACAATGCTTTGATTTTATATACGTATGCACATGTACACGACCTCGTTGTATGCAGGGATTGCAGGTACATAGTCTCGATTCCACCTACTTCGGCAGGACAGGGCTAGCACCAATAACCCAACAGCATAATGTTGAAACAGAGGTGGCAATGAAGTCATCCTATCCCATGATGTCAGACCATCTTGTTTAAATGGTTTTTGTGCATTCTTGTAATTGTAGTTCTTTGTGGTCGCCGTTTGTGTTTTGTCGTACATTATTTATGTTGGTATTTTATAAGTTGTGATTGAATTAATTAAATAAGGGTAATATTGTTTATTAAAATGTTATATTAAATTTTTTTTAAATATTTAAATGTTTTATTTATTTTTTAAAAAGTCATGTATTTTATTAAATGTTAATTAAATATTAAATTGTGTTTATTATTTTAATTAATTATCTTGTTGAGGATAATTGTTAGAATAAATTATTTAAATTAATTAGATAATGTGCTTTGCAAGTAAAGTTGTAAAAATAGAAATTAAAACAAAAAGTATTGTGGAATAGAAAAATAAATAAATAAAAGAATGAAAAAGTTGTGAGAATGAAGGAGAACTTAGATCTGATTGAAAAGCTTGCTTTTAAAGATATAATTTCTTTTCTTGATGATTTTTAGAGCTTTTGCAATGGAATGGTATTATCTTTTATTTTATTTTGGAAATTTTTGGGGAGTTTTACACACACACAGAGGATTATTGGAAAAAAATGTTGCACAAGTTAATGGCTATGTATTTTTGAATCTTCTGAAGTTTGGGAAAGGAGATAATTTCATTCTTTTGCTTGCTATATTTTGAGGAGAGTTTTAGAAAGGGATTGTCAATCTTTTGCTAGTGTTATTCTGGAGAGTCTTCTGAACAAATAATCAGATTCGAGTTCGAGCACAAAATTCTGTAGAGGAGATTTCGAAGCAGAAACTTGAAGCACTTCGTAGAGGCCATCGGGATCAAGCAAACTTCATCAGATTCTCGAGAGCGCAGGACTCCAGGTCCCACCCTCTCCTCTTGATTATTTTTGAATCTATTTAAAAAAAAAAAAAGGAAGAAATAATAGAAATGTGTTTTGAATCAATCTTTTCTTATAAAAAGAAAATCTTTCTGAGAATTAGATAATTAGAATATCTGTGAGAAAACTCTTTAAGGAAATAATTGATAACAATCTTTCATCTTATGGAGATCCCCAATGTGTCTATGGTTGATCCTCTGAACCAAATAAAGTTTGACTATAAATTCTTATATATATATATATATTTATATTTAGATTATATTGTGCTTAAATCTGTATGTTAACCAGTACTCTTACCGAAATTAGTTTTGTGAAAAATATCTACATATTTATATATATGTATATATAAATAATATAAAATACATATTTATGTTTATGAATTGATTTGTTTATTTGTTTATTATTGTTAAAAGAAAAGAAATTTAAACCCTTTTTTTTTGTTTCGTGCCGAACCAGTACATGGTCGGCGAAGGATTCTATATTTTATAGGCGAATGTTTTCTTTAATCAAAATAAAAGTTATTTTTTTAATATAAAAAAATGTATAGAATTTGATTTTTTTTTAAAAAAATTATTTATTAAGGGGTTTTGGGGAGGGACGGACTGGCTGTACCCCCCCGTACCCCTGTGTGGCTTCAGACCGCCATACAACAGTCATGGAGACTGTTGTGCGCGGTAGTCTCAACTGCCGTGCACAGCAGTCCCTAGGACTGTGATGGCAGGCTTTACATAATTTGTTTTTTTAATTTTAATTTTAATTTTTAAATTCATTTATATATATATATATAAATATATATATTTATATATAAATATATATATATATATTTATTATTGTTTATTTTGTTTATATATATAATTATTATGTTATTTAAAAAAAATAGAAATAAGGAAATGTAATTTTTTAGAAATAAAATATTAATGATTTTTATTATAATAAAATTTAATGTATTATTGTAGATATATATATATCTGGTATTCTTTGTTTCTTTTTAAGAATTAAATATTTTGATGTAGGTTTATGGTTTGATTATAGGCAACAAATCATATAAATTTCGTTGAACATATTATGTTTTCTTATATCGACTCAAAATTGAAATATTTTATACAATTGAGTGAATCGCTTTCCTTAAGCTATGAAATCGTGTGGTCTTGTTATCGTTTTCAATTTAATGGTTGTAAATTTTACTCTTGGATGTGGGAACCTGATTGTAATTTGTGAAACCTTGTTCCAAAGGCATGTTTATTTTTGAAAGTTATCCTCATCTTGGTTACCCTTTTGGAGTTGGAAAGTATTGATTTAATGCTTGGAAGGGTTGAATGATTTTATTAAAATGTTTGGTTGTGTTGTCGTGAGAGAGTTAATGCCTCGCATTTTTCCATTTTGAGTATTATGCTTTATTTGTTTTAGTTCAACCCTTGCTTGGATTTGTTTTATATTAAGGGTCTTAGGGAGAGTGGCTTTTCGTGGGGGTCGGCGCCTCAGTTGGAGGAAGGGCCAGTAGATCCCATGAGAGCTATTTGATTACACTCTCCACTAGACACCCTTGTACTTGGTTGTTGGTTGCCTCTGGGATAGTAAACTTTATGTTGTATTTGATTCTTGTGAATTTGATTTATGGTTGTTATTTAGTTACTTGTTTAATTGATAATGCTTTCCTTAAGTGTGGTGAGTTTCATAGCTTTATCTTGTTATATTTGATTCGTGAACATTGATGGTTATTTTATTGTATACCTTGAGTTTGTATTTGTACTATGTTGTTCTTGGAGTTGGTTTGACATTCATGGTCGGGTTCTCTTCTTTGTCACCTCTGAGCATGGGGGTTGAGTTATTTATAATTCACATGGTTGGGTGGAACGTGCTCCTCACCCGTTGGGTTCCCCATCAGCATCCTTTGTTCACTGCATTTCTGCAGTTGGAATTGTACTAGTATTCACTCTTTAGTTTCTGATGTTATTGTACTTTGTATCATCCCACATGTTTGGGAATTGTATTGTAATTCATTCATCAAATCATGTAATGTATTGTATAACTGTTGATGTAATAGTTAGGGAATTTTGTAACATTATTGTGTGAGACTTTGTATAATTATGTATTGATACATTCATTCTTGGTTCATGGATGTGCCCTTATTCATGGTTATTATAATGTTAATGGATATGTTATTTATCATTATCTTTTACTTTTTGTTATTAGTTGTTTTGGCGAAGTAACCTCGCGTGCCCCAGAGAAGGTAACACTTAGTTGTTAATGTGCAATGTAAATGTAATTAATGTACAAATTCATGTTTACTTTGTGTATCATTTAAAAAAAAAAATTTTGCAATGTTTGTTCTCTGGGGTTTGCACGGTGGGCGTTACAACTTGGTATCAGAGCCAGGTTGCAGCACTGGGATCTCTGGCTAATGTTGTTGTCCATGTTTAGTGATAGTAGCTTTCCCCATGCCCATGTTATCAAATGTGTGATGTGTGGCTAGAAGGTCATAGGGACCCTTGCGTTAGATACCATGTTTTAATCTTTACATCTAGTTGAGATGTTAAACAATGGATTAGATTCTTTGTGTATTCTCTTGTTGAATGTGATTCCTTGGATGGTTGTAACTATTGGTTTTTTTTTTTCCTTGTTTGACCTTGTTTCATTTCTATGATTTTCAGTTTCTTAAAAGTGAAAATTTAGTTTTGAAATGCATGAATAAATTTAGATTAATTAGTTAACAAGTTGGCATGTAGATTACTTTTTTTTGACTAAAGGTGCATTATGATAAGATATTATTTGGCGTAGTTAAGTTACTTATGTGGTTTTATGCAAGTGCCTAAAAATGTATGTTATGTAATTAATAGGGAAGTTCTAACCTAAGTATGTCATATGTTTGTGTGTTTTTCTATGGTTTGTAAGAGTATTTACACCCTTATGTTAAGTGCATTTTCATAATGTTAAAAATATACTGCATGTAAAAGGGTTGTTAGAACAGACTAAAGAAAAGTATGTTGGTAGTTTATAAATGAATTATTATTGATTTTTTTGTGATTGCTATAATACATGCTGAGTGATGTAATGAAATCTTGATCTTGTGTTTGGTTATGTTTAAAAATAGAAAACTTATCTGATGGTGGTAGTTAAAATTTTGGGTAGAAAGTGTGACTTAATTTTCCTTTGTATAGATGTTTGTTTGGAAAAGTTGCATTTGCAAGTGGCTTGCATTGAATTAAATTATTTTGTTTCCTCTTTCTCTTAACCCACATATAGTTAATAAAGAGAATTAGTCTTAAACCATATTATAATAGAAAATCATTTCAACCTAAAACTTGTATGCTTAAACCTAGACTGTGAATCAAAAAAAAAATTATGTTTGAAATTGCTTGAGTGACAGATCTTATGTCCTCCTTAAATTGCACTCCTTAATTTTTGATTTATGAATAGAAAAATATATTATGAATAAGATTGGGTGTAGTTGCTAGGTATTTAAATCAATGCATCTAGAAGTAAATTCATATAATTAATTTTTGTTTTACGTTGTGATATGTTCTTATTGGAAATGACTAATTTTGTGGAATAAATAAGATGCTACTACATAGAACTAATTTCTATTTTGAAAAATTATGATGACTGTATTGGTAATTGGACACCTTGTTTGTTATGTGTAGTTGAAACCTATAATGCAATGACTCTCCCTTCTTACTTTTGTATAAATAGAAAAGATTTATCCATTGGAGGTATTGTATGTCAAATTATTATGAGGGGGTAACATGTGAAGTAATTAAGCCTAGGTATGGGATATGATGTTTGAGTAGGAATAACCACTATGTAAAGATTTAGTATTATTTGTACTGACCTAAAATAAAGTTTGAAAGAATGTGGGACTATGTTTTGGAAACAAATATGTGAATCCTTTTATTCTATGAAAATTTGAATAACTTATGATTAAGAGTTGTTTGTGTTTAGGAAAGACCTACATGAAGTAGTAAGAGTTAAGTAGAGGATCATTATTGTTCTTTTGCGAATATAGAACTTGTGTATAATTTGTTGAATTCTTGATGCATGAATGTTGATGTGGAAGTATTAATGATTATTTGATGCATTTAGAAATTCATGTGCCTATGTAAAATTCTTATTGAATGGAAGAAAAGTTAGTGTACATATGCTATAATACCCCTCCTCTTACTGGTAGGATTTAGTATTTTTCAATGCGGTTGTTTGCTACTTGTGATGATGATGATATTGTTTGATTTGGTTAGTTAGACATTAGATGATGCTATTGTTTCATTATGGGCATGATTATTTCGTATGACACTATGGTTGGTTATATTAGATGATTTTCAGAATTATGATATGATGCAGTGATTTAATTTAATATGTTATGAGATGATTGTTAGTTAGAAATGTTAATGTATTGGTTATAGTATAATTGTTAGAATAGGTGTGATGAAGGACAATATAGCATCACTCGTTCGCGAGTGCCCTGTTATGTTGCGATTCCTTCTCACAATGTAGTATTTTGATTTAATGCTTTGATGTTATATATATATGCACATGTGCACAACTTCTCTTGTATGCAGGATTTGCAGGTACAAGTCTCGATTCCACCTGCTTCGGCAGGAAAGGGCGAGCACCTATAGCCCAACGGTTAAATGTTGAAACAGAGGTGACGATGAAGTCTTTCCGTCCCATGATGTCAGATCGTCTCGTTTGTTGGTATTGTTCATTTTTGTGTAATTGTTGTCATTTGTGGTTTGTGTTTTGTATTTTGTCGTCTTTTTATTAATGTGGTATTTTATAAGTTATGATTATTTGATTGATGTTGATATTTTATAAGTTGTGAATTAGTTAATTAAATGGGAATAATAATTGTGTATTTTAATGTTGGTTTATTTGTATGAAAATATTTAAATGCTTTATTTAATTTTTATATAGTCATGTGTTTCAATTAAATGATAATTAAATAGTAAATGTGTGTTATTTATTTTAATTAATTATCTGGTTGAAGATAATTATTAGAATAAATTAATTAAATTAAATAAGTAATGTGTTGTGCATGTAAAGTTGCAAAAATAGAATTAAAGCAATAAAACAAATAAAAAAAATAAAAAGTTGGTGAGAGCAAATAAGAATTCAGAATTGGGTAAAAAGTTGGCTTTTAAAGAATTGTTTTCTTTTATTTTTGATTTTTAGAGTTTTTAGAAAAAATGGAGAATATCTTTTATTTAATTATGTATTTTGTAAGTTTTCACACACCCAGAAGATTAGGGATACATAAGAGGCACAAGTTATTGATTATGGATTTTTGAATCTAAAAAAGAATAATTTTCAATCTTTTGCTACATTTTGAGGAGAGATTTTATGGAGACAGGAATTGAAAAAAAAAAAAAAAAGAATTGTGATGCATTATTTTTAATTTTCTAAAGTTTTCAAAAGGGATTTTTCCATTATTTTGTTTTGGGGAATACTTTGAAAAGAGTCGTGGGATTAAGGATTTGAATTTGAGATTTGAGCACAGTTTTCTGAAGAAAAGATTCGAAGCAGGAAGGAGAAACTCATCGTAGAGGCCATCGGGAACAAGCAAACATCATCAGATTCTCAAATAAGCGCAGGACTCCAGGTTCTTTATCTTAAATGTTTATTTAAATTGTGTTGTTAAAAGATTGTCTGTACAAAATTATAGATATTTATTTTGATTTTGTAAAATTATAAAAAAAAAAGAATTAGATAATTTGTTTACATATGTTGAAATATTGTCTGTTAATTCATTGTGAAATTTAAAAAAAAATCTTTGTAGAAGAATTGTGAAAATCTTAGATCCTCTCTAAGGAAATGAAATTAAAATGGTAGAAAATTCGAAAAGAAAACAATAGATAATTTAGAAAATATCACTTATAATTTAGAAGACCTCTGTAGGATTGAAAAAACAAAGGAAATCTTCTGATAAATTAGGAAAAAAATGAAATCCTATGATAAAATAATAAATATTTTCCTGTAGAAAACAACAGAGACATAGGGTCACTAAATTCATCATAACTCACAATTTACGAACTGGGTATGGCTGAATTTTTTATATGTGTTAAAGTACTTAATGGCGCACCTTCAGTAAAAATTGTAGAAAGACCCAGATCCGAAAATAAAAGTTATACAAGTCACAATACACTAATTTTATTATTAGCATTGTTTGAATATAGTAAATTATTTTAATATATTAATTAATAAGTATTTATATATATGTTTAATTATATGTATTATATTTAAATATATTTGTTTAATTGGTTATTTTGATAGAATAGATATTTTTAAAAGAAAATAAGCCTTAATTTATTATATATATATATTCTTTTTTTGAAATTTTTTAGCAATTATGTGAATGACTTAAAATAAATAAATATTTTTCCTTCATTTATTATCTTAATTATGTAAGTAATTACTTTTAAAAGAATTAGTTAATTAGGTGAATTAATTAAGTTAATATTTTTAATATTTACTATATTAAGGATAATCTAGCTATGTATATATATACATAATATTTTGTAAACAAGCAATTGAGAGAAAATTGAAAAATTATATATAATTTGATAAAAGATTATTTAGGTCCTTTTTATAAGAAATACATTTATAAGTTTGTGTTTTTTTTTTAAGAGTATGAACCTATATGTGCAATGGTATTTTTGGATATCAATAAAACATGTAGAAGTGTGGAGTAGATCTTGTGGTCAAGTTGAAGAGTTATGTGAAGCGTGAAAGTAGTGTCTTTATTGTATTGTTGGATTGATTTCTTTATTGAGTGGACTAATTTCCGTATTAAGTTTGTGCATTGGTTGATTATTCTGTTGTGTTAATCATTGATTTTGTTTAAGTTTGTTTTGAGTCAAATTGTAAAATCATTGTGTAATGTATTGTTGGGTAACTTAGGAGGAGAAATAGAGGTCTCCCTTGGATACCACTCGAGAGTGTATCAAATTTAATTGTGAAGATTTCTTTGGGATATTGCCACTCACTACCTTATGTTTGTTGAATCATTCTTGATATCTTGTTACTATTGTTAGTTCTTTGTTGAGGAAACCCTAGTGTAAGCCTTTTTAGAGTCTTTCAGAGGCTTGTTTTATTGTTGGTGAATGTTCGTCATTTTATGTGCTCTTTACATGGCAAGATATTAGTATCATTAATTTGAAAGGGTTGTACGAAACTTGGTGAGACTTTGATTATGTGTTTATAGCAAGATGGGTAATGCCTCGCATGGTTTGGCCTTGAGATTATTTGCTTTTTCTGTAGCGGTACAACCCTTGCCTAGTTTGGATTTATGTTAGGGGTCATAGGGAGAGTGGCTCTTTGTGGGCGCCGGCGCCTCAGGATGAGGAAGGGCTCAGGATAACCCACGAAAGAGTAGTTAAACAAGTGATAACCTAAACAATAGAGTTAGGGGGTTGGGTAGTTTAAAAATACAAGATAATAAAATATTGGGTTCCTCGGCTATGCACTTGGGCTACCATAGACTAGTGATAGACTGAGAAGGCCGTGGTCGGCAAAGTCGTAGTCTCGTCTTCATGAGAGATTATCGGCTCCGCATTAGCTACCCTATGGTGCCGGCGCCTCAATTAGGAGGAAGGGCCAGGAGATCCATAGATGGGTGTCGGCGCCTCAGTTGGAGGAAGGGCTAGGAGAATCCCAGGAGAGCTATGCGATGACACTCTCCACTTGACACCCTTGTGCTTGGTTGTAGTTGCTTTTGGCTATTGTATCTTTATGTGGTTTCGAGGGCTAGGGGATCCATAGATGGGTGTCGGCGCCTCAGTTGGAGGAAGTGCCAGGGGATCCCGTGAGAGCTATGCGATGACCCTCTCCACTTGACAACCGCTTGCCTTGTTCTGGTTGCCTCTGGAATTGTGTACTGAATTATTGTTTCAGATTTATATGGAATTGTATTCTGGTTATTGTTTTAGATTTATTTGGAAGTGTATTTTGGATATCGTAATCTTTATGTAGTTTCTGATTCTTGTGAATTTTGGTTTATGATTGCTATGTAGTTACTTGTATGATTGCTGATACGTTGGGTAATTGTGATGAGTTTCATGGTGTTAACTTGTTATGTGATTATGTGATCGTTGATGGTTTCTCATTGTATGCCTTGAGTTGTACTTGTTTGTTCTATGTTGTTGTTGAGTCGGTTTGACATTCATGGTCGGGTTCACTTCCTCGTCACCTCTAAGCACGGGGGGTGAGTTACTTGTAATTCACATGGTTGGGTGGAACGTGCTCCGCACCCGTTGGGTTCCCCATCAGCGTCTTGTCTTCGCAGCTTTTTCGCAGTGCAGATGTTCTAGTGATCAGTTGTACTTCATGTTTATTATTCTTGTATCAATCCCCATGTTGGGAAATTCAATGTAATTCATTTGTAAAAGAAAATTGTAATGTAAGATTATAACGATGATGTAATAGTTAGGCTCATTTATAACTCTTTTAAGAGAGTTATCATGGATGTATTATGTGATGTTTATTGTTATCGCATCATGGTTATTAGATGTATCATTGTTTATGGTTATTATAAAGTTAATGGTTAGGTTGTAATCTTTATCTTTACTTATGTTAGTTGTTGCGATGTAACCTCGCATGCCCCAGAGAACCAAATGTGTTAATGCTGTGTAATATGTTATGTAGTCATGGTTTAATGTTATTGCATGTTTACTTTTATTATTTAAAAAAAAATTGGTTGCATTATGTGTGTGTTCTCTGGGGTTTGCACGACAGACGTTACATATGCATACATTATGATGATAGAATGGTCTACCGAATGAATAAAAGTGAATGTGAATTTGTTAAGTGGAGTTGTTAAAGGATCACGATAATTTTGACATTGACATGTTAACATCATGTGATATATGGAAAAAAGTAGAGTGAAAGAAAAGATGATAAAGGGTTATTGACATATGTAATGATATGAATCACATGGGTTATTGAGGTAAATGTGCTCATGAAATTGTGCATGTAATTGTAACCCTTGTAAATGTGAGAAACCAGTAACTGTGCATTGATTGAGTGTTGTGAATACCCTATACTTGCTTTGTGTGCCATGTGATGGTGATACTATGTACCCATCCATGGGGAAACTGTTGTTTTCCTTGGTGTGGGAAGAACCATACCATTCATGTGTTGCATGAGTGTTACCGATTGGGGGCCAACCCACGTACAGTTGAAATTTATATATGAGTAGCCAAAAGATAGTTTCATAGATTCTTTTCTTTTGGTTCTCCAGTCCCTCAATCCATGAAGGGGTAGTAGCAGCCACAAAGTTCTTTGGGCAGAGTGTGCAGTGGATGCATATTGCGACGTAGAGTAGTCTTAGCTCAACCGATCCCGAGGAAACGTACTCACTACTTCCCCTTATGATGGATCAGGGTACTTGATCCATATGTGCTAGCCTGAACCCCACAGTTTTGAGTATAGCAGCATTGGATTGTTAGTTTATGCATGGTCGTCCATAGGGACGTTGACCTGGCATTAGATAGTCAACCTCGTTTGTATGAGAGGTGAAGCTCAAGTAGCCCCATATTGATATGCTCATATATGTATTGGATACACTGTATCTGCTCATGTTCTGACATGATGCAATGGATACGATGCCACACCCCACTGATATTCTGACACAATGTTGGTGATGATGCCGTGTTGCTAATGGTAGCGAGCTGGGCTTGAGGACATGATGCCATGTGCATAGACACGTGAAGGTGCACTATGAGATTTTGTTATGATAGCCTATTTGTGTGATGAGTGTATTGGGGCCTCACACACTTGTAGAGGGATACTCATGTTTGCTTTCGACAGTGTATGTGTCGGTTAGCATATGGGTAGGTCCTAGCCATGTATACCTCTGGCGACGGTGAGTACCTACGTGTTCCTTCTCCATGAGGTATCGCTATGTGGGGTGTGTCTAGCATGTGCCTACTTCCATGGAGCCACAGACACACTGCCATGTGGCATACAACCAGTGCGTGCCTTCTCCGTCTAGTGTATGACCATGCCGCATTGCGATGCGATGCAGGATGGAGGCCGAGGTGCACATCCTATGTGGGCAACCAAGGAGTGCGTGGGCCACTTGGTTAGTCCATGTCGCATGACAACGCAAGGCAGGGTGTAGCCGAGGAGCACACTCTGGGTCATGTGGATGGCATGCTCACTCTGCACCACATGAGGGCTATTTTTATAGCCGGACGATGTTCCCTCCTTCCTCGTTTGGTGGCTAGTATCTAGTCACACAGTATTGTATTGTGCAATTTTGAAGATTGAGGACTTCCTATATGATTCTTGATGATTTTCAATTGACCTTAAAGGCTGACATTTTGTTTATGTTTGATTGTAATGGTTTAGCCACACTTTGTGACTTATTCTCTCATAGCCCTTGTGGTTACATTTGATTTAGTGTTGACATTGCGCACATTTCTTGCTTTATTGTTGAAATTGAATCTTATTTGATGTTTGTTTTATGACTTTTGGTTTTTTAAACTAGTTTATCTTTTTTGTTTTTGAGGTCACCCATATGTTGTATTGTGATTCCTCTCCAAGGACGTATGAGGTGGACTTGGTGAGTGTATACGAGGAAGTAGACGCAGGGAACCTTGAGGATGGGGGTATGTGAGGCTATTACACAGCTAGGATCCACTACCCACCTATGTGTGATGACCATCTCCTGGAGGCTAACCACCTTATACAACAAGAGATGGGTCATAGTGGTCTTGTTTGGATGGTCTCTCCATGTGTGTGTGGCTTAACACCATCAAGCCACTGAGTGTGAGGTATGGATTATGTGAGATGGATATTGGCTCTTGGCTCATGGATTTTGTTTCATGGTTTAGTATGTTGCTTTATGGTGTCCATATGGACCCTTGTGTAGCCTTGTGTTGTGTAGTTCCCAATGATGTGACTGTGTATGTATGTGTTAGAAGAATATTTCTTATATTTTGTGCCTATTGATGTAAAAGAGTGATAACCATGTTGTCTTAAATGTGGGTATATTGTGACTCTGTTGTATAAAATAGATTGGATATTATTGAGAATCGTAAATGGTGACTTAAAATATGTTACTGAAACATGATATGGTGTGTATTTTTGTAATTTCAAGTAATCATTTGATGTGTTTTCCTTCTATGATATTTTGGAGATGTTTGTTGTGTAAATGGAAAATTGAGTTAATAGGAGTACTTGCTTTGTTATTAGTGTTGAAGCCAAGTATGTTATTGTAAGAGATGTAAGAAATAATAAATAAAATTAGTTAAGAAGATATTATTTTCAAATGTGAAGCCAGATAGTGATTCTAATTGTAATGATTCAGAAAGAGGGTGTACATTAATTATAGATTAGAGAAATTTTGGTACTAACGTGGTTATGTTTCAATTTTGAGCCATGTGACTTCCAGAAGTAAGTTGAGTTTTAGGGGGGGAGGATGTAGTACCCCTCCATTCTCACCTAGGATGTGTAGGTAGTCTGGCTAAGGAATCAGAAGAAGAGGATGGGACAAGAGCTTCTAATGGTATTTTTGTGAGTATGATATTACATTATGATTTCATTTAATTGGTGATGTTTTTATATAGATGCAGTATTAGGTGGTGATACAGTGAATTAGTAATTGTTCATGATGATATGATATGATTTGTTAGTTTAGAAATGATTAATTTATCGGTTGTACATTATATTGTTTGGATAGATGTGATGAAGGATAGTGTAGCACCACTCATTCGCGGGTGCCCTGCTACGTTGCGATTCCTTCTCACAATACAATGCTTTGATTTTATATACGTATGCACATGTACACGACCTCGTTGTATGCAGGGATTGCAGGTACAAAGTCTCGATTCCACCTGCTTCGGCAAGACAGGGCGAGTACCAATAACCCAATGGCATAATATTGAAATAGAGGTGGCAATGAATTCATCCCGTCCCACGATGTCAGACCGTCTTGTTTAAATGGTTTTTGTGTGTTCTTGTAATTGTCGTTCTTTGTGGTCATCATTTGTGTTTTGTCGTACATTATTTATGTTGAAATTTTATAAGTTGTGATTGAATTAATTAAATAAGGGTAATATTTTTTATTAAAATGTTATATTAAATTGTATTTAAATATTTAAATGTTTTATTTATTTTTTAAAAAGTCATGTATTTTATTAAATGTTAATTAAATATTAAATTGTGTTTATTATTTTAATTAATTATCTTGTTGAGGATAATTGTTAGAATAAATTATTTAAATTAATTAGATAGTGTGCTTTGCAAGTAAAGTTGTAAAAATGGAAATTAAAACAAAGAGTATTGTGGAATAGAAAAATAAATAAATAAAAGAATGAAAAAGTTGTGAGAACGAAGGAGAACTTAGATCTAACTGAAAAGCTTGCTTTTAAAGATATAATTTCTTTTATTGATGATTTTTAGAGCTTTTGCAATGGAATGGTATTATCTTTTATTTCCTTTTGGAAATTTTTGGGGAGTTTTACACACACACAGAGGATTATTGGAAAAAAAGGTTGCACAAGTTAATGGCTATGTATTTTTGAATCTTCTAAAATTTGGGAAAGGAGATAATTTCATTCTTTTGCTTGCTATATTTTGAGGAGAGTTTTAGAAAGGGATTGTCCATCTTTTGCTAGTGTTATTCTGGAGAGTCTTTTGAACAAATAATCAGATTCAAGTTTGAGCACGGAATTTTGTAGAGGAGATTTCGAAGCAGAAATTTGAAGCACTTCGTAGAGGCCATCGGGATCAAGCAAACTTCATCAGATTCTCGAGAGCGCAGGACTCCAGGTCCCACCCTCTCCTCTTGATTATTTTTGAATCTGTTTAAAAAATAAAAATAAAAGGAAGAAAGAATAGAAATTTTTTTTGAATCAATCTTTTCTTATAAAAAGAAAATCTTTCTGAGAATTAGATAATTAGAATATCTGTGAGAAAACTCTTTAAGGAAATAATTGATAACAGTCTTTCATCTTATGGAGATCCCCAATGTGTCTATGGTTGATCCTCTGAACCAAATAAAGTTTGACTATAAATTCTTATATATAAATATATATTTAGATTATATTGTGCTTAAATCTGTATGTTAACTAGTCCTCTTACCGAAATTAGTTTTGTGAAAAATATCTACATATTTATATATATGTATATATAAATAATATGAAATACATATTTATGTTTATGAATTGATTTTTTTATTTGTTTATTACTGTTAAAAGAAAAGAAATTTAAACCTTTTTTTTTGTGTTTCGTGCCGAACCAGTACATGGTCGACGAAGGATTCCGTATTTTATAGGCGAATGTTTTCTTTTAATCAAAATAAAAGTTATTTTTTAATATAAAAAAATGTATAGAATTTGATTTTATTTTTTTAAAATTATTTATTAAGGGGTTTTAGGGAGGGTTGGACTGGCCGTACCCCCCGTACCCCTGTGTGGCTTCAGACCACCGCACAACAGTAATGGAGACTGCTGTGTGCGGCAGTCTCGACTGCTGTGTGCAGTCCCTGCAGGGACTGTCGTGGGTAGTCCTTGCAAGGACTGCAATGACAGGCCTTACATAATTTGTTTTTTTATTTTAATTTTAATTTTTAAATTCATCTTTTTTATATATATATTTATATATATATTTTATTATTGTTTATTTTGTTTATATATATAATTATTATGTTATTTAAAAAAAATAGAAATAAAGAAATGTAATTTTTTAGAAATAAAATATTAATGATTTTTATTATAAAAAAATTTAATGTATTATTGTAGATATATATATATATATATCTGGTGTTCTTTGTTTCTTTTTAAGAATTAAATATTTTGATGTATGTTTATGGTTTGATTATATGCAACAAATTATATAAATTTAGTTGAACATATTATGTTTTCTTATATCGACTCAAAATTGAAATATTTTATACAATTGAGTGAATCGTTTTCCTTAAGCCATGAAATCATGTGGTCTTGTTATCGTTTTCCATTTAATGGTTGTAAATTTTACTCTTGGATGTGGGAACCTGATTGTAATTTGTGAAACCTTGTTCCAAAGGCATGTTGATTTTTGAAAGTTATCCTCGTCTTGGTTACACTTTTGGAGTTGAAAAGTATTGATTTAATGTTTGGAAGGGTTGAATGGTTTTATTAAGACCTTTGGTTATGTGTTGTCGTGAGAGAGTTAATGCCTCACATTTTTCCATTTTGAGTATTATGCTTTATTTATTTTAGTTCAACCCTTGCTTGGATTTGTTTTATATTAGGGGTCTTAGGGAGAGTGGCTTTTTGTGGGGGTCGGCACCTCAGTTGGAGGAAGGGCCAGTAGATCCCATGAGAGCTATGCGATGAAACTCTCCACTAGACACCCTTGTACTTGGTTGTTGGTTGCCTCTGGGATAGTAAACTTTATGTTGTATCTGATTCTTGTGAATTTGATTTATGGTTGTTATTTAGTTACTTGTTTAATTGATAATGCTTTACTTAAGTGTGGTGAGTTTCATAGCTTTATCTTGTTATGTTTGATTCGTGAACATTGATGGTTATTTTATTGTATACCTTGAGTTTGTATTTGTACTATGTTGTTCTTGGAGTCGGTTTGACATTTATGGTCGGGTTCTCTTCCTTGTCACCTCTAAGCACGGGGGGTGAGTTATTTATAATTCACATGGTTGGGTGGAACATGCTCCTCACCCATTGGGTTCCCCATCAACATCCTTTGTTCACTGCATTTTTGCAGTTGGAATTGTACTAGTGTTCACTCTTTAGTTTTTGATGTTATTGTACTTTGTATCATCCCACATGTTTGGGAATTGTATTGTAATTCATTCATCAAATCATGTAATGTATTGTATAACTGTTGATGTAATAGTTAGGGAATTTTGTAACATTATTGTGTGAGACTTTGTATAATTATGTATTGATACATTCATTCTTGGTTCATGGATGTACCCTTATTCTTGGTTATTATAATGTTAATGGATATGTTATTTATCATTATCTTTTACTTTTTGTTATTAGTTGTTTTGGCGAAGTAACCTCGCGTGCCCCAGAGAAGGTAACACTTAGTTGTTAATGTGCAATGTAAATGTAATTAATGTACAAATGCATGTTTACTTTGTGTATCATTTAAAAAAAAATTGTTTGCAATGTTTGTTCTCTGGGGTTTGCATAGCAGGCGTTACAAGTTGGTCACAATTTTCATTAGCTCATTATGTAACCTCGCTCTTACATGTTCTTATACATATCATATAATATATTGCATCTTATGCATCTAACAATGTTAATGATCCTCTTACACATATTTCATGACATTGTATATTTTATTGCATGCATCATAATATAAATTACACATGGAATAAGAAGCACCTTAAGTGGGATATGCTAAATTTAAATCAATAATCTATCACTATAATATGCAATATGTATGACACCTTTCAACACAAACCTTTGATAATATCCCAAAAGATGCAAAACACTACATATTTCTACAACATAATTTAACAAATACAATCTATTATGGTGTGTGTCTTCACTACAATGACTAATATTTTATCAACTAACATAATATGTCCTAGGTATTGAATCTCCTTCTATAAAATGATCAATACTAATTTTATCTAAGGAATTACAGTATTATACACATATACTCTTAATATTTTTCATTCTATTAACATACCAAAATATTATCTGAAATATTATAGCAAATTTATCCATTGAATTATTAAGGTATTTATTAGACCAAATTTTTTTTGTTATAACACTTACCCTACAAGGTACAACAAAAAAATCATATTTTTTTTGTATCTAAGGGTTATTTTTAGGTTAGATTAATCAAATGAATTGAAAGCATAAACCTAAAAAAATAATGAAGTGCAAAGGAACAATAAACAAAAACACATAAAATAGAACAATCTCACCCAATGTTTTCATTCTCCATGGTTGATCTCCATTACACCTTCTAACTTGTTGATTTGTGTTGTCCTCAGATCGAACGTGCGAGCAATCCTTGACGAAGACCTACACAAGCTTTGAAGGATTTTCTTCTAAAACGCCTATGCCTATGACAATATTATTGAAATGCCAATGCCTAAAATGTGCCTAGACTAAGTGGAATAAATGTTGCAATTCTTGTGAAATATCTAAGTATGTCAGTGCGTAATCTAAAAAATGAGAGCAAAATAGCATTTTATAGAAAATGCCATTTTGAATGGATGGACGAGATTGACTTTTGATAGAGACCTAAAATCAGAGGCCCATATTAAATTTGATAATCCCTAATTAGGGTTAGGGAAAAATCATTAAGCAAGTGGTCGAGATTTCATCTGAAAGAATTGAATCAGCAGTGGAGAATAAATGAGATAATTAATTCGAAAATAAAGATTTTCAAAAATTGAGAAGATAAGAGTTGAACTAAAGATCATATTTGAAAAATCAATAATCTGCCCGATTACTTGATTTTTGGAGGAAAGTTACCAATTTGAATTAAATTAATTCAAAATATGGATTTTGTGAAATAATAAATAATCGATTTTCAGATTATTTACCAAAATGGACTGTTAGTTAAGAATGTGATGACATTTTAAATAATTTCATTTATTTATAATGAGATGAATATTAATTTCGACTATTAAATAATTGAAGATAATTATTTAATTTAGCAGATAAGATTAATTAATTAAATAAATTAATCAATTCATTTAATCATGACAATTAGCAACATATTAAATAAATAAATAAAACTTATTTATTTAATAATCAAAGAAATAGTGAAGAAGGTAATTAAATAAATTTTAAATTTATTTAATTAGGGAAAGACTTAGATAATTAATGGCGTATTAAATAAATAAATAAAATTTATTTATTTAATAATCATGAAGAATAAAAGGACATGAATTAATTAAATAATTATGAATTATTTAATCAATAGTGAATGTGGACCAAGGACATAATTAAATGTCATAATTATGCTAGGACGAAAGTGGTAAAAATAGAGCCTGCGGGCCTAGGTTATTTTTAAGTGTCTACATTTTGCCCCTCTTTGTCATAATGTAGCATGTTGCATTGTGACAAAGAAAATAAGTCAAAACCATGCCCCAATGAAGGTGTAGAGTATCAATGCCCTTCGGAAAATTTTACAAATTTTGGGTCGGTGGCAGAAAAATTTGGAAAGGGTCCCGATAAGTCAATTTGATGACTAGAAAAACAATGGCACAGACAGTTTTGGATTCTAACATGTTTAAGGCAGCCAAAGGGGTGGTCAAAGTTGGTCAAATGAGCCTCCAGTAATAACCTGGTTGACAAATGGCATTTTGACTTTATAAATAGGTTGACAAAGGGGTAAAATTCAATTCATTCTTACTATTTACATTGCAAATTTTGAGAGCTCAGAGCGAAAAGGAGTGCAGCGAGGATGGTGATTCTAGTGATAGAGCATCGCAGCGAGTTCGTGCAAACTTTCAGGTGGCTAGAGGGCTCAAAGCCAACGGTATGTACCTCTATCCTCCTTTGTAATTTTTTCATTTTGCGTGCCAAAACTAGGTTTCTACGGGGAACAATGAATGCACCACGATGCATATGTGTTCGCGTAAGCCACATTCACCTTCACGTTCAATGCATTTGATGCGTTGCGACACAAGTGCAATGGTAAATTAGGAGAGGCTGAGGTTTTGTACCGCATTTGCCAAAAATTGTGACTCATTCACCTTTTTGAGTCACATTTGAAGGCTAGAATGTTGCAGTCCTCATCTTGTGATGCAATTGCCTGTTTTAGCAACACATTCACGTAGAACGATGCAAGTGTCAAATTTCGTGACGCAAATGCTCTAATGTAATGTATTTGAGTAACCAAACAATGCAATTGTTATGTTGCAATGCATTTGAGGTACAAAACGACACATTTGATGTTGTGCGACGTATTTATAGTCAACATGATGCATTTGACTTTGACTTTGACTAGGGTTGATTTTGATGTTTGTAAAACCATAAATTCTTTTGATAATATTGGCAGTTGTGCAGAAGGTACTGACACGTTGTTTAGCTTTGTGCAAAGGTAGCTTTCCTTGATAGACACACGAAAGGGCAGACAGACGACCTTCAGGTTTGCTGATTAGTTGAGCCTATAAGAGCGGCGATGATTGATGTCACTGGGATTGTTCTATGTCATCTATATGCTTGCTATTCGGGCAAATAGGGGATTGTTGACTGCGCTATGCGAGTGTTGGCATTTGGAGACCTGTTCTTTCCACCTGTCGACAGGTGAGGTGAGTATCATAGTGGAGGATGTGTATCACATTCTACAGGTGTCAATCTGAGGAGAGCGGATCGTCTACGACCCTTGCCATGGCGAGTAGACTTTCCAGGAATATTACCAAGATGAGGGTGCAGGACTCGGCATCTAGGGATATGAGATCCGATGGGAGTTCATAGCAGAGCACTATGCTCATTTTGATGGTTTCTTGGTGACACTTATTAGCGGGATACTGATTCCTGACCATCGCGGACATGGATTCCCTATTGGCTAGGGAGATGTCTTGGTTGGGATGAGATGTGACAGGACAGTTTATGCCTAGGGCCCATGTTTATTGGGCACATTCTACCACCAACTACATGAGGTTGTGTACCGGAGGGCAGAGAGTATCTCTTGCAGGACCACCCTGATGATGATTTGGGCTTGGGAGCACATAGCCATATTTTGTCCACCGATTCAGAGACTACAGTTGGCCGAGGGGATTCCCTATGCCTATTATTATGCTGGTGCTTTACAACATACCTGGATGGGCGAGATAGTTTGGTGGCGGCATCAGATTGACATGATGGTGTCCTTTATCTAGTGACCATACAGAGACTACGAGCAATGGGACAATGAGGATGACCACCTGAGCTTATGCAGACAGTACCGCTACTTGATTGGCAGGACAGTGCAGAGCTCATTGATCATAGAGATGTATCTTCCATAGCGTGTCCTCAGGCATTTTGGAGAGTAGCAGGGTGTACCTATAAGGACAGCTAAGTACGCACGGTCTTCCAGAGAGTATGCTTGGGGGCCAGCCATTCTAGTAGCCTTCGTAGAGCAGTAGATTGATGGGTTAGGAGCCCAACCGTGGGGATCAAAAGGTGGGATTGTCAATCCTAGGACCACAGGAGATTACGATCTATGGTGGCAGGCACATATACTAGTTCCATTGACAGATCCTGATGGGCCAGCACCTGTGGATAGACGGTCAGTGATACCTCGTGTTTGAGAGCTAGGTGAGGAGGTAGGGGGAGAGGTGGAGGCAAGGGGAGAGATGGAGGTCAGGACAAAGGCAAGTATGGGGCAGACACGGAGGCTAGGGTGGAGATGATAGAGATGACAAAGATGATGGAGGAGATGGCCGGAGGTGGAGGAGAGATGGTCATAGATAGGGCCAGAGGGTGTGCCCATGTGTGGCGAGGGTAGCATTAGATGTTATCCCCAAGGTGGCCAAGGAGGGGAGAGAGAGGAGGATGTGGTTGAGGCGGAGGTGGAGGTGGAGAGATGAGAGGAGTATGTGGCTGAGGTAGAGGTGGAGGTGGAGAGATGGGAGGAGGATGTGGAGGTGACAAAGGCCAGATAGGAGGAGGATGCGCCTCAAGATGAGGGAGTCGATGGAGAGGATGTGGCAGAGGATGACGATGATGAGGATGATGCCATGGATGAGGCCGAGAGACTCCTCAAATGGCAGATGGTGGAGGGATCGGAGGAGATACCATCCTCCTCGAGATTGCCCCAGGATGCCACGATAGATCAAAGGGTGGCCGATCTACAGAGGAGACTGGATGAGAGCATGGCCCAGGTCAGAGCACTGCAATAAGGGCTAGAGGTGGCTCAGGTAGAGCGGGATTAGGTAGTGATCCATCAGCAGGACTCAGCTTACTGGTGTGTCGAGTTTGTAGCCTTATGTACAGGGCCTTCTGGGGATATGGCTCGCGAGCTAGCCAGGGTGAGCATGAGGTTGGGCCAGTACAAGACATTATATGAGTAGGCAGTGCCTCCTGAGTGATGAGATCCTACATTGTCACGGTCACAGACGAGGACAGGCAATGGCCACTGATCAGGGAGTGGGAGCAGTAGTAGGAGTCATACGAGTGCAGGAGGGTCCACCTCGTTAGGGCACACATCAAGGCACAGGTCCCACCACTCTCATAGGCATGTCTCGAGTCATCACTCAAGCCACAGTCATAGGTCTACTGGTTCAGTGCAGAGTTCAGTACAGAGGCAGCCACCAGTGGCAGATCCATCTACTTCTTAGAGCCAGGTAGCAGTGATGTCACAGGGGTCCATTACCATGGAGATGATGCCATTAGTGTCAATTCCATTGGTTGCACAGGCAGAGGTTGCTATAGGTCCACCCATCATTTCAGTGCCAGTCATAGAGTTCCAGTCACCACATTCTTCGCCACAAGGGGATGATGAGAGTCTACCCTAGGGGCATGTTTGTTATATTTGTTTCCATGTTATGGCACATTATGTATATATTCTTGAGCCTGTGATCTCCATTTTTGGGATATCTCTTGACTTTATCCTATGGCATTGTACATTTTTTAGATGATATTATGATGCAGTTTTAATGTGGCCTACATGTGTGCTATGTGATGTTCTTTGATTTATGCATTATGATATATGTGATGTATGATGTTGATTTATGATGTATCATGTATGTCCTATGATGCTTACTTATGATTATGATGCCATGATGATGCAATGTTTACTTATATGTGATGATGATGATAATGATATGCATAATGTATGTATTAAATGGATGCAATGTTTATGATTATGTTAATGTAATGTTTGTGATTATGTATATGATTTAATGCTATGGATGATGTATGTATGGACTTGATGCAATGTTTATATGAGCATGAATGCACTTATGTCTTTGTATGTTGTAGGATATCATCGTGAGATGGATGAGAGAAGATGACCAGACTGATGGGAGAATATGACCAGACCGAAGGAGATGCATGTTAGTTCCTAGACCAAATCCTTCAAAACTTTACCATAGGACTTTAATATTTATTGCTCTTAATCATCATTGGGAAGACTGTTATAATGGCCAACAAACACCATGATATGACATAGATCAAGGTGTGCAAGTTTGTACCATCACATAAGACAAGTAGTCATAGACAAGGATGATCATGACTCAAACTAAAGCGTGATAACCCCAGTCTTTTTGTCATAATCAACCACAAGCAGAAAAGGACAAGGACAATTCATAAAATGTCGTTGCTTCTCTAAATCATGTTTCTAGGACATCCTTGAGAAACTAGCAACATGATTTCCAAAATATAAAAATAGAGCCCTTATCATGATACGTCGTTGTTTTTTCTAAATCCCAGAATCAGGACCTCACTAAGAAACTAGTAGTCATGCGTGTCAATCGTCATGATACATTGTTGCTTCTCTAAATCCTGTTATTGGGATCTCGCTAAAAAACTAATAACATGATAAAAAGCCAGAAGACAAGTGTCAAATGTTTTCCAAGTGCATCTAGATATCCATTGTTCTGATGTCAAGATGTCAGGTTTGATGATGATGAGATGCCAGAGTGTCAAAGTTTTGATGATGCCTAGATGACAAATGTCAAAAATTGTCGAATTTAGGAAGGACACATCTTGAATAATATTGACGTCAAGAGGATTTGATCCCTAAAAGTCGAAAGGGGTCTCTCAAAATGATGACAATGCCTAGGAAGGACACATCCTAAGGCATAAATGATAGAGTTTATTCTTCATAAGGACACATCTGAAGAATACTGATGTCAAGAGGATCCCTCAAAATGTCGAATGACAGTGACAATGCCTAGGAAGGACACATCCTAAGGCATGAATGACAAAGGTTATCTTTCAGAAGGACACATCTAAAGGTTAACCAAGAGTTGATAGTTTGACAGGTTATGATGATTTGACTTGCTTTGACTGAGTTTGACTTGTGTTGACCATATGTCGATATTGTCATAATGATATGTGCTGATGAGATTTTCATGCTAAATAAATGATTGCCATAATTTGCTTTATGAGCTTTATCCATTTGGGAATGATTTGCTTTGTCTTGAATACCTTTTGACGTGTGTGCCAATGTGATGCCATGAACCCTAATGGACTAACCTAGTGCGGCCTCGAGGGCTCATCGACAGATGGCCTTGCCTACGTCATGCACTTAGAGACCTCGTAGTTTGACATGACCAATGACTTTATTGATGACCAAAGATTGTATCATGATTTTATTTTGACAAACCTAAAAGGACTGATGTAATGTCTCGGGGACTCAAAAATGAGTCTTGCCTACGTAGCAAACGCGTAGAGACAACGTAGTTCAGAGCAGTGATAAAGACTTGAGTGATCGTCATGATGTATTTGAGAAGAGATGACTCTGTGTTTGACATCTTGTTGTGGTTTTCTTCAAGACATTTTTCAATTTTTTTTAGGTCTTTCTTCAGGACTTTTTGCCATGTTTTTAGTCTTTTTTTAGGACTTTTTGTGATGTTTTTGGTCTTTTTTCAAGACTTTTTGTGATGTTTTTTATCTTTTTTTAGGAATTTTGGCCATGTTTATTTTTTTGTCTTTTTTAGGACTTTTTGTGATGTTTTTTTCTTTTTTCAGGACTTTTTGCCAATTGCCGAAACCATGTGTGACATCCACTGTAGTTATATGATAAAAGTTTTGCCCCCAGTCAGGTCCAAGACTTAGCCAATTTTAAGGGACATGAAAGGGATATTGTTGGTGTACCAGATGGACAGTCGTCAGGACTTGATGTCAACTGTTATTAACCATGAAAGGAAGAGTATGATGTGGTGGTGACGGAAAATATATTTCATCCTAGACCACAGTAGACAAAGTGACAGTAGATGGCAGAGCAATGATTGAATACGCATGGTGCCTGTTTGCCAGGTTTTCACCATAGTACTTATCCAAAGTGCCTGTTGGCCAAGTTTTCACTGTTGGACGAATTATTTTTCTTTACTATTTTTGTCATTTTTCTTATTATTTTTTTGGTGCTGCCAAGACGCTTGCTTGCTAGGTTTTCATCAAGGTAATGATTTTTTATTATTTTTTAATTTTTTTGTATTTTATAGTTTTCAACTAGATCTCCTAATGTTATGTGTAGAACTTTCAAAGATGTAAACTATTGATAGGCTTTGTCAATTGTTCTCCATCTGGATTTGCTAGCTAATAGGCTCCAGAACCAAAAGAAGATATGATGATGTAAGGACCCAACCAGTTTGGTTCAAACTTTCCCGGCTTTTTTCTGTCAGCCTGGTTCTTAGGGTTCTGCATGAGGACTAGATCACCAATGCCAAACTTCCTGACCATAACCTTCTTATTGTAGCTATGACAGAGACGGTTCTAATATGCTTGTAGATGGTTCAAGGAATTTTTCCTTCTTTCCTCTAGCATCTCCAGCTCGTGCAAGCGTGATTGTCTATACTACTTGTCATCAATTAAACCTTTCAGGGAGACTCATAACAAAGGAATTTCAACCTCAATGGGCAAGATGTCCTATGCTCCAAAGACTAGGGCAAATGGAGTGGCTCCTATAGGCGTACAAATGCTAGTGGGGTAATCCCATAGAGCAGGGTTGAGTTGTATATGCCAGTCACGGCCAACGTCATTGACAGTCTTTTTGAGGATTTTAACAATGGTTTTATTTGATACCTCAGCTTGACCATTTCCTTTTCGGTAATATGGAGATGAAAAATGATGTTGTATATGGAATCGCTCACATAACTCACGAACGTCTTGGTTTTTAAATGGACATCTATTGTCCATGATGATGGATTGTGGAAGGCCATACCAGAAAATGTAGTTAAGAATGAACTTGGATATTTTCTTGTCGGTTATGTATGTCAGAGGGATGGCTTCGATCCACTTCATAAAGTACTCAGTGGCAGTGATGATGAATTTGTGTCCATTGGACGAGGTTGGATGGATCTTACCCACAAGGTCGAGTCCCCATTGAGTGAAGGGCCAAGGAGAGGTGATCGTCTGAAGTTCCTGTGCTGGAGCGTGGATCAAATCACTGTGAATCTGGCATTTGTGACAAGTCATGACATATTCTATTGCATCTTTTTCAATGGTCGGCCAATAGTACCCAAGTCTCGTTACTTTCTTGGCTAGGTCATTTTTAAGTGTCTACATTTTCCATACCTAACTTTTGAAATGTTATCTTGAAAATATATGATTGCTTAGGTTCCACATCTAGTGATAACTTGATCTCAAATCTTTACATGATAAAATACTAGGACCTTTCATCAAATAAAATCAATAATGAGATAATGGAAACTAATTTTTTATTTTAAAATTTTTCACTTATTAATATTAAACACAAAATCAAAAGGCGGTATACTTATTTAGAAAAATTATTATTGTAGTGTTGAAAAATTTACACCTTTACATTTTCACACTACATTTGAATCCCCTTAATTTATTGGACTTATTTAATCCTTTAATTGGCCCAATTATGCATTCACGAGCCTAATTGATTTTGTTTTCCGAAAGGGAAACCACATTCAATCAATTCCTACATTTAATTACACATCTTGGAAAATGTGTGTCCTAGGTTTAGGGCCTAGGATCCATTCGCCCAAGGGTGAATGGGTCCTCCTTAAGTCTTGGATATTATTTTTTAATATGTTTTTGGTGGCATTTTAATGATCTAAATTCAAATTTCAAAGGTCATCTTGTGGTGTTTAATTGTTGGGTAATTAAGAAAACACCTATAAATACAAGGTCTTTTTATCAATTCAAATCTAAGTGGAATAATTCAAATTTCACAAGAGAAAATATTATTGTCAAGAGCATTGAAGAGTAGATTTATCAAGCATCTATAGTCACATTCAAGATCATATCATGATGTCAATATTTATGTGTGTTCATGAATGCTTTTGGAGCTAACATTGTGATGTGGGTTTCAAGTTTCAAGAAAGCATTCAAGCATCAAGATCTATCAAGCAATAAAGCCATTTCATGCAAGATCCAATCCTTAAAGAAATGTATTAGACTTTAGTCCTCTAAACACAACCATTAAAGGGTTTGGTGAGGTGTAACAAGATTTTTTCATTCACCAATTCCTTCATTTTATCATTATTTCATTATCAAGGTATAATTACCAAACTAGGGTTTGACCAAGGAAAACCTTTATCCACCAAAAACAAACAATTTTTCTCTCTTTGTATGTGCAAATTTGCAAGTGAAGAAGGATTGAAAGTTGATCAAAATCACAATTTTGCAAGGTTATCAAAGTTGTCACCAAAGTTGTCAAGACACAGAAACTCGCCTACAGGTTTTATTTTCATCTTTTTGACAATGAAACCTGGTGGAATTAGAAGCTTAGATCCAAGATACGAGGATTAAAAAATAATTTTTAGATCCATGTACAAAGACCCATTTTCCCTTGGGTGAATATGTCCTTCAATAGAGCCTAAAACCCAATTTTAGAGCCAAGTAAACACCATCCTAACCTACTTAGATTTGTTGGTTAATTATTGTTTCTAATAGTATTATCATAATACTTCATAATCCAAGTGTTAGACCTCATAGGTTTCATTGTTAAAATACTTTTATCTTTCTCCCAAAATTGCTTTTTAGTCATTTATGTCATAAGGAATATGAGGTAGCATAGTGTCCAAAACCTAGGGTTGACTCACCTTAAGGGTTGTAAGTAAATTCTAATCATTTGTGGCACTATGCACTCTTCCTAATGAATAAGGGAAAGGTGAATTTGTGACCTCCTTTTTTTTACATACTCCTCTTATCACATAATTCCCACTTTTAGGGGAAGGATCCCCTTTTCTTTCATTTCATTTTGGTGAACCTGACATTGTACATCCTAATTCTAATTTGGAGACCTTGAAAACCCTAGACCTAGGTTTACATTAGTTTTTTTTCACTGCATTTAGGGTTTATTTTTGCATGTTTTCATCATTTAAATTCATAAAAAAAATTAGAATTTTTGCATTCATTTTACATACATCTTGCATTGTAGTTACATCAAGTGTGTCTTTCAATCATTTAGATTTAAATTTTAGTTCAAAATTTCATTTCAAAATTTGTCACTTTGTTCACTTATTATCACTAGTCGTGTTTGCATTAAGGCACCTAAAACTGGAAAAGTCTATCACAAAATTCATAGTCTGCAACCTAAAACAGAGAACTCAAACATCAAACCAAAAAAATAAACTTTAATTTTTCCAACCTGTGTACAAAGACCCATTCACCCTTGGGAAAACCTATCCTTGTAGAAGTTCCTTTTCATATTTTTGGGTACTATTTTGTCTTTTTTTTCTTCATTTCATTCAACTTTCAGATCTATGTTTCAGTTTCACAAAATAGGAAATTCTATACTTTCTTGCATTAGGTTCAATTGGTCAAAATTAATTGCATTATTTGAAATCAAATTTGGAATTAAAAAGACATCATTTTCAAGTTTTTGCATAGCATAATCAATAAATTATCATGTTCCAAATCTAAAAATTGTAAAATCTTTTTACACACTTGCATTGTGATTCCTACTTTTGTGTGTTCATTACATTTGCATAGTACCTTTTCTCCATCTTGGGTGCACTTTTGGTTTGGTGAAACTTGTACGAGCTTCACAACTTGATGTCCTATTTCCAATACTTTAGCGAGATGTAGTTTGAGACTCATGACATCCTATGCTAGTACATCTATTGTCGATCTTGAGTTTTCTAACTCTTTCACTCATAGTTTTGACACTAGTCAACCCATTATGGACCATAACTTTGTTACCACATTTACCACGACTAATTTACCAACAACTAGTGTAACTAATGTTGAAATAATGGTTGCTAATGTCTCTCAGGATAAGTTAAAACAAATGGATGAAGCCTTAGAAAAACTTCAAACTTTGTGAGTGTTGAATACATTGCTAGTATTGTGGTTCTTGTCATAGATAACATGAGGAAAATGCTTGATAATGAACAAGGATTAAAATTTGTGCATAGCCTAGATCATATCATTGACAATCATGTTCTTACAATGGCTAGTTGTGCTCAAACTTTGGGGATGAAGACAAGAGTACATATATTTAAAAAGATTGTTTATCACCAAGTATAAAGCCAAATTCCATAAATTTTGCCAATATTTTTCTTGTACATTTCAAAATGGGAGCTTTGAAATTTAAGGTACATGGAAATCAATCCAAGGATAAAGAAATTGATATTTTTGTGACTTGGACATCTTCCTATAGTCATTACTCTATTTCAAGCTATGAGGCAATACAAATAGCCTAGTTCTAGTTTGTTGTTATCATTTTTAACACAAGTATTTTAAAAAATGATACAATTTTTAGTGAACTAAAAATCCAAATAAGAATACAATGTTATATGTTGATAAAAAGTACAATATATGTACAAGAAAGCCATGTGGGCTTAAAAAAAGTCATATAGGCATATAATGTCACATATTTATAATACAAAAATATGTGAACATAGTTTCCATATAGGCATACAACAAAGTCATAATATAATCAATTCCCTCCATAAGGGAAGTGTTCATGAGCCTTTTCCTATCAAGTGGATGGAGAGGAAAGCAATGAGGGTTGCTTGTGAACCCATTGAATTGAACTTCTTTCTAAGTTTTTTTTGAGATCCACCTAATATAATAAAAAGTATACACATTAATATATAAAAATTGAATTATATAATGACAAATAAGGGAATTATCACTTACCACTAACTTATAATTTCTTTGAAGCAATCATTTCCTCTCTTCTTTTTTCTAAGGGGAAGGTGGGTGAACTGGAGTTGTGATCCCCTATAACAAGCATAAAAAAAATTAAACTATAGATGAATATCATTCAAATTTTCACTAATAGATGGGGATAAAATAAAAATAGAATATGAAATTTACTAATATAGCTCATACCTATGTCAAAGGCATCAAAGATAAAAAAAATGTTGTAGAAAAACCCTCCTCCACTATGTTATGAATACAGAGAGGAGTATGAAATGATGTCATCAATTGAAAATGAAATAATATTAAATTACCAAAATATAAATAACATTATTTTATAAATATAATGATTAAACATAGTCAAGCTTACCTTAGTGAAAGATGTATGACCACTCCCACCAACAAGTCTTGATGTCTAAGGCCCAACATCCACATGGTCACCATCTAATGTCAATTTTAAGATTACCATTTATATAAGGTAGAAATGTTTACATGTATCATATTTACTAGCTATATACCTATGGCCTTAGCATGGTTGTGTAATTGGGAGCTAAAGGGCCACATAGGGTGAAGCTCTGACCCTAAAATTTTATTACAATTAATTTAGTAGTTTAGTTAATATTACATTTAAAATTGAAGTATAGTAAAAAAAATGATGAATAGGCAGTTATCTATATTAATTATAAAGATAAAGATACATATTCCCAAAAAAAAGGCAAGGTGGTAAGAAGGCACACCCCAAGAGTCACATGGGTAGTGCCCAGAAAACTGAAAAAAAAAAAAAACCAGTCACTTGGGCCTAGCTCAAAATTCCATGATTACAAACATAAATAAAAAGGCCATTAAGTGGCCAAAGTAGTGTCAAAAAAGCTAGGAGGGTCTTTGTCATCCAATTTTTTCCCCCATACACTAGCAGGGTCTAGAGTGGTGTCAAGAGGACCCCATCCATCATCATCTTCTTTTTCTTTATCTTCAGTTTCCTCACGTTGAGGCTAGATTGCAAGCGCTAGACATAGAAAATATTTCCCAATGTCTAGCCAACCAAACCCACTATGAAGAACATTATCAGATGGTCACCAGGAACTGCCACAACTACTCTCTGCCACTCCTCTAGAGGGCCACCCTAGGTCATCCCGTAGAGGAGGAGAACAAGACTAACAAGGAGGTTGGGAGCGAGGGCAAGTAGAGCCACTCCATCGTCGGCCTTGAGAGGGTGACTGGCCATGGGAGGAAGTAGGTGAAGTAGGCACCTGAGCCATAGTACAGAGGGCATTGACCCAATGATCCAGAAGCACTTGAAGGTGAGACACCTCAAGTGTAACTTTATTGGCTTGAACTTGAATCTGCAAAAGTACATTAGAGAAAATAATAACTTTAGAATACAAAGAAACATTTTATCCATTTGGTTGTGAGAAAATATGCAGGAATTTCTATCTTTCCAAATATTGAAGAGGATTTCCACCCTGGAAGTGTACCAAAGCTAGGTGTATTTAGCAGGAAGCGTAGGCGAATCCCTTAGTAGAAACATATGCCAGGAGAAGGGCTCCAGTCTAAAAGGATGAAAGAAGTCATTAATCCAATTCCAAAATTGTTGAGCTCGGGTACAAAACCAAAAGAGATGCTTAAAAGACTTAGCTTGCCCACAAAATGGGCACCGAGGGTCCTAGACCCCCAAGTGAACAAGCCGAGACCCCATAGGTAATCCTTGGAAAATAATACACCAAGCAAAGTGGGTGAGTTTAGGCTCAACACTTGCAGACCAAGTGGTAGAGAATCTTTTTCACCAAAAATGAGTAGAAGAATGAAGATTCCACCTCTAGATTAGACTTTCAATCATTGGAAACTATGGCAAAAGCCACATATAGCCAAGCCTAGGCTTATAATTATTGAAAGGGGTGTTTGGGTACAACTTCCAGTCCTTCCATCAAGGTTTGGACCCATTAATTCCCACCTTATGAAGCATATCTAAAGGAATAGAATTCATCATACCATCATAAGTATCATGGTCTTGGTTTTGAAGACTGTAGAGAGTGCATAAATCTTCCCACAACATAATATGCATTGTGGGTCTGTGAAACACATGTTGAAAGGTCTAAATATCTTTCTTGTGGAATCTTAGAGCCTTAGCCAAGGTGATTTGGCCAATGGCTGATCATTATTGGAAAAGAGGGGTGACCACCAAACATTCTATTGATTGAGAAAAATCCCATCAAGGAAACCAAAGCCATCCAAAAGGATCCAAGGCTTAACCGCTTCTCAGGGTCTCCAAATTCTCTTGGCCATGAAATTTCCCACAATCTAGACTGGTTCCTTCATAGCCAAAAGGATTTAAAATCCAATCCCCTTCCAAGCTAGTCTATGAACATGAAAGCTAGACTGAATGCAATGCCTTAGGAGAATTTTTCAAGCTTCATCTCCAATAAGGGCTCTAATTATCCATTTCACACACAAGGAAGTCCCTTGTCATTGAGTGGAAAATAGACCAACCCTTCCAGAGTCTCTGGGTAGGTAGTAAAACTCCCAGGAAATATGATGAAACCCTCTATGGGTCTCAACAAAGGCCCAAAGAAAGTCTCATAACATCTTTTCAAGCTTAGCATAGGTAGCTTTCAAAGGAGCCCAACAAGAGGAGTAATAAATGTGCATAGTAACCAAGATCTTAGAGCACACTTGGAATTTTCCTGCCAAAGAGAGAGGCTTGGTAATCTAGTAAGCCAGCTTTTTCTCAATCCTGGAGAGAACAACTTGCCACAACTTAGCTAGGGAAGCCTAGAAGGTGAAGGGAATGCCTAGAAACTAAAAGATTTCCCCTGGCCCAATCCATTTCTAGTGGTATTGTTGAAACCAGTGAGTAGAATAGATTTCCTGTAGCATAAGGTTTTATGCCATTGAATGACAAAACCAAATGCAAGACAAAAAATGTTAAGGCATTCAAGATCCACCTTAATGTTATTTTCATCCTCTAGAAAGGTGAGGAATGATTCATCAACAAAATGGCCATTAACAAGTTGAGTCTGGGAGTTAGACAAGGCAATGCCTCTAACACACTATTGAGAAATCGCATTGGGAAGTAGATAGCAAAACCCTTTAGTAGCAAGCACATAAAGACAGGGGACAAATGGACATCCTTTCTAGATGGAGTGGAATAAGCCGAAGTAAAGAGATTGGTAGCCATTAATGGTGATGCAAGTAGAGGCATTTGAAAAAAGCATTTGGACTACCTAAATGAAGTTAGGCCCAAACCCTAAGGCTTTCAACATGGAAAGAATGAAAGGCCACTCAATGTGGTCATAGGCTTTAGCAAAATCAATTTTGAGAAAAATGGCTTTCTGGTCTAAACACTTGGCCCAATCCATACCTCCCCACATGGCAATAATGTTATCCAAAATAAATATGGATTTAATAAAGCCATTTTGATGCGGATACAAAATCTAAGGAAAAAGACGGTGGATCTTTAAAGCCAAAGCTTTTGCTATGATTTTGTAAGAGACATTGAGGAGCATGATAGGCTGCTAGTTGCAAATATCCCTTGGATCTCTAGGCTTAGGTATGAATTTAATATTCCCTTTATCAATTATGTTTCCAAGGGTTTTGGAATGAAATCCCTTGAGATATACTTTATGTAAGTCATTCCCAACACAATCCCAAAGGGCCTTGTAAAATTCACATGGGAAGCCATCAACGCCTGGGGCCTTGTCATCCACCATGGTGTAAACAACTTCCTTCAAGTCTTCAACACTGATAAATTGCTCACAAAAGGATTTATGGGCTGAAGATAGCCTATTTGGCACAATAACAAGACAATCCTAAAGGGTTTGATGTCACTCCAGTGTGTACTCCTAAGTAGTGAAAACTTGTTCATAATGCCTAACAAAGTCCTAGAGAATGTCAAGTAGCTCAGAAAGCACCTAGGTTCCTTCTTTAATTTTTTTTATGCTAGGAGATGAGTGCTTGGCACATAGGGCTAGAAAAAACTCCTTTGAGGCACAGTCACCAATTTTTAACTAGTGCAACTTGGTTTTGATTTGTGTACCTCTTGCAACATAATTATCTACAGCTTTATTTTTGTGCCTTCATTCTGCCACCCTAACTTGTAATGATCGGGAGTGTTGGTTATTTTTATGATCCAAACTTATTCTTTATAAATACTTATGGAATTTTCCATTTCCAATAATTAATACTCTAAAGGGATTGTCCAAGAAATGAGTAAAAGCTGCAAAACTCCTACTCTTACACTTTGGGCTCTATGAAATCCGGGAGAGTAATCCCACAAATTATACTCAAGAATTCATATGACTAGCATTTCAATACATTGTAATCAACAAGTAATTCTCATGTAATTACTCAATAACGTAGTATATCAAACAAGTTGGCAGCTCATTTATTAATACCCTACATTTGGAGCTTGAGAATAACGTAGCTCAAAACAAAACAACTATAGTGGTATTCATTTGAAATTTTGTAAATAAAAGGTGATTAGCCGATGAATCAACATAGAAACTGAATTGTGAATACTTTGCATGGACCAAATCCTTATCCCAAACATAGAGTCAATCTCAACCTATGTAACTAGACAACAACTCAACAATAGCAACATACAATCTCAAGAAATACTGCATTACAACATTCCCACATTATATTCATTGTCATCACTGCTTACAAATATCCTAGCGCCTAATTCTTATGAGTTAACAATCTCATTCAAGCATTTACATTAATTCATTGAACTAATAAGAAGGAATGAAATTAAACATCCATTGACAAACAATAGAGATGAACAAAACAACCCTTGATCATTTTAATTCATAACTCATAAATGAGTACAAAGGAGAGACAATAACCATGAAATTGGTATTACACTGTATTGTATTTGCTATATTGTTATCAAAATTACATACATAACAACAGATCTAAAATTAAGATAAAACTTAAAACATGCTTGATATTCCTTTTACAATTTACAGTGTTGATTGTAAAACAATGAACCCCTACTTTCTATCCATGGATTCCTTCTTATAGAAACAAAGGAGAAAAACAAACCTTAGGCTAGAAAGTACACATGTCATTACCTTATTGGACCGCTATAACAAAGATTCCCTTTTTGAGTTACTCTTCATTCCCAGGAGGTGGGAAACATGTGTGAAATAAAAGTAGTCTTCATTCATTGTTGGAGATCCAGTCCCATTTTCAAAAAGGTATCTTCAAACACTTTCCTCAAAAAATTGTGCCCACACACACAAAGTGAAAAGACAAAAATCATGAAAGAAACAAAAAGGAAAGGACAAAGAATATGTCCACGTCTACAGCCTTGTCACCCATTCAATTTGAATAAAATGCACTATATTTTCAATACTTTAGCAAAAGCCTAATATGTACTAAATCCAAGCTATGTAGTGTGTTTTCACCTTTCCATTATTCATCATGATTGCAAACTCCAAAATCAAATTTTCAAATCACCACCCTACCATTTTATATTAATCCACCACTCCCTCCAAGTATCTTCCTATCCATGCTTGGAATTCCTCTTCAGTACGCTAGTCAAAATTCATGACTTAATCAGCTCTTTCTCTATAAGGTGCATACTTGGTAGCAATTTGGTTGGCCTCCTTATCAAACCCCAACAAGAAAATCTTTGCATGAGACAACATATCCATATTTCTTTTTAGTGTTCCCATGTCATATCTTTGAAAAATTGAAACTTCCTGATATCAAAAAGTTTTACTAGTTTCATCTTTCCATTCTTGTAGGGTATTTATGCTACCATCATCCCTTAGAATGGATGGAATGAGACCATGATGTGATTCATGAAAGTATTTCATGAGCTCCCTTATTTTTATCTCCAAAGGTTCAATATTTACCCTGTACCCCTCAACTTTACATACAAGAGTAACATTGGGCTTAAACTTTTCAAGAGGCTTGGAATTCTGCTTAGCTCCAATTGGCATCAATCTTAGTTCTTTCATCCTAGGGATCCATGTTTCCATGAGTGTAATAGCTCTTTCCTTGTCATTGTCAAAATTATTCATAGAAGCTACCATGTGTAAATAATTATCATGAATGCTAAATTCAATCTATTATTTACCCCTCTGTTCAAATGCTCCAATATTGTAGTGACAATCTTCGTATTGCTATTAAAAATCTCCTTATCATGATTGTCACATTTCTCCTTATATTCATTTAGTTGCTCAAGCAACTCCTCCCTGCTAATATCTTCCTTAGCCTATAGTATTTTTGTTGTACTAGACTCTATTATTGAAACGGGTACACTTCCCATGTTATATGGCACAATTTCCCATGAAGAGCTTACTTCAGTGGTAAAACGGAGGGGTGCAGCTTCTTGTGAAGTGGTAGGGGAGTCAACACCAATCTGCTTATGCTTATTTGATTGCAAATTTTGCAACTTATCCTCCAATAATGCTACCTTTCTTTGCAACTACATATTTTGTTGCTCAAGCTTTTCATATTTAACTAACAAATTATTGTATTTTGTCTTGAGCTTATCCTTTTCTACAGTTATAGATTCTACAGTGGTCCTTGTGAATTATGCAACATGTAATGCCATGTTTTCTACCTCTAGAGCTGATGTTTCTGACACCCTCTTTATTATTAGGCCTCCACTGTAGTTAGGTGTAGCCTCAGCAATGTCAAACTTCCTTGTACTTGGGCTAGAGACCAAATAGCTAATGCATCCCATTGTTCACTAAAGGCAGACTGTTGTAATGCAATTGAAGCCTCTTATTTTGAATTGTAGAGTGGCCTATCACATCTCTTTATTGTATCAAAGGCTATGGAAGAAGCTAAATCCCATTCTAGAAGTAATAAAATTCCATTATTTCTTACCAATTATCTTCCTTCCTTTGTAGTCATCCTTTGGAACCTAGCTCTCATTTCATTCAAAACCTTTGTCTGGATAGTGGAATTAGTTAATTCTAGATGAAGGTTTCTTTCTATGGCCAGGATTTTGACATATTCATCTCGTTTAGCCTTGTATGCAAATTCCATAAAAGCTTGAGACTTTACAAATGAGTCATCATCTAAAAAATTTGTGCATGATTCCACTCGCATATCATCTTTTCCATTGATCCCAGTGACATCATCATTACTCAACCTCATACCTAATTTTTGCATCACCCTTATTGCTGGTGGGAATTCCTTCTTGCATTTCCTACTCTGATACCCAAATGTCATCATCAGAGTCTTCATCAACATAGTCCACCAAACCAGTTACTTCAACCTTTTTTTTCTTCAACGATGGCTCTTTTGGTGGTGATGCACTAAGTGGTGGAGCATCAAGATCCACAATTTATGGATTTATTGGCCTTGGAGGAGATGGTGGTGGTATTTGTGACACAGAAAAAGTAGGCTTTTGATCCTCTTGTTGGGAGGGAGCAGGAGTTGTATCATTTTTCTTTTCCTTATTCCTTCTCCTTACAAAGAAATTTATTCTTGGTCCTTCAAGGGATTGAGATGTAGATTTCTCTTCCATATCAAGGACTTATCCCCCACCCTATTCTTCTTTAATGGGCACTTTCCCATTATATTTACTTATCACCCCTTTAGTTTCAAGGTGGCCCACTATTATCTCAAAATTTTGGGATACATGTTCCACCTTTTGCATTACATTTTCAATCTTCGAGAGAACCTTGAAGTCAAGCTCTTATTTATTTATCTTTCTTTGCATCTTATTGAAGGAAATCCACCTTGCTTTTATTTTTTCTTGTTCCACAAGGTCAAACACATTTCTCATCACATCTTCTGGATATTGTAAAATGTGCACAAATTTATAACTCTTATTCCTTTCCTTCAACCAAGCCATGAAACCTTCGGAATCATATATAACCATCTCCACTAATCTTTGCATACAATAGGCCTTGAGTATATCAAGTATTTTATTCCAACCTCCTTTTGTCATTACAAAATAAGAAAAGCATGTGTACAAAGGAAAGAATATTCCTTTTCCTTGATTCAACAGATGTTCATTTTCTACACTTCCCAATTGCCATATCACCTAAAGGAAACCAATTCTCTCAAGCACAAATCTTGGTAGTAGGTTTGGTGCAACAATTGAACCATACACTCTTAAAATAGTGTAATCGGGATATGGGATTACATCTCCCTAATTGTGATCAACTCCCAATTTAGGCCTTCTTTCCTTGGGTCTCAAGAAGTCATGCAAGAGTATGGGAATTCTAGGAATATTCACAACCAAGGATCTCTTCAATTTTGAAGCAAACAAGTTCCGAAATGTCACATAACCATATGTCATGTCATCTTTTTCTAAAATAGTAGTCCAACACTGCACAGGAAAATCCAAGTTACACTCCTTTATATCCAAAGTTGTATTTGTCCCAAAGTAGGGTGCACCTTTGAATAGAAACATATGCATCAACAATGAGTACTAGCTAAACCTTACTCCCAATTCACCTTTCTTTAAGCCTATCAAACCCTCGTGAATTCTTCATGAAAGAAACCCCACATAATAATACACTATGCAATATTGGGGGTGCTAAATATGGGTTGCCATGTACATTCATGACATAGGCATTCCCATGATAGGATCATAACCAATTATCTAGAAAATGGAGTAAAAGGTTTTTTTGAAGTAGGAAATAAAATAACCAGTAGGGAAAGGCTCCTTATCATGTTTCCCTATTGTAATCCTTTGGCCCATGATTTTTGCTAGATATCTTGGTAGGATGTGGACTCTAAATGCAATCTCAATTTTATCATATTCCTCCTTAAGAGTGTTTTCATTGATCTAAGGAATTTCATCACTCCACCTAGTGAGTTTGAAAACATGAGTGAATTCCTCCTTGGTAATTTTGACCATTTCCTTCCCATCATATGTTCTTATAGTCCTTGAAATAGGATCATAATTAGTGGCCATTGCTTTAAGCAAGTCAACATCCATGTAGACAATTGTTACAATCAACTTCCTTAGGTCACAATTTCAAGGGTTACCCAGTAGAAGACCCATGTTTCTATTTTTGAACCAACCATAGAATAATTCTCACCCAGTATAAGGTAATTTAGCATCCTTAATAAAACTATTCTTGGCAATCAAACCCTCAACTACTTGTGGACCTCAGAGAAGAAGTTGGCCCTTAGGTTTTTCACTAGTCGAGGGTGGAAACTAGTCAATAAGGTCTTTACTTAAAGGCCTTTTGGGAGCAAAAGATTTTCCTTTAGATGAAGATGCGTTTGATTGAGCTCTGGGAGTCATGATACAAAGAAAGGTTTCTATTTTATTGGAAGAAGACTTAAGGATTATATAAGGGTTTGACATGAATTATGACAATGTAGAACTAAGAAATTCTCTTTTATGAATGTCAAACCGTAAAATGCTAAACCAAGAAATTCCTAATCAACTCTAAGATTTGGGAAACTACAATTTATCAACAATTCTGATGGGAGGGTAATAATTCACTTATGAGTTCTCTTCGCAAATTAACAACCCTAGCTCCAACATCAGAAAAACCTGAAAACCACAACACAAGTTCCTAGAGTGTATAGGATATCCTTCACAATGTTGAATTATGCTTTCAAAATAGGTTTAAATAGTTAAGCAACCTCCTGCTTCAGTACCTTGATGTCATTTCAGCTATTAAGGCTATCTTGCATGAACCAGAATGACTCATTCTCCCTCAAACTGATTTTTGAATGCCAACCATTGATCACATGGGCGTGTTAGTTGATGGATGATCCAAATTTAGTCGGCTTGATTTGAAAAATCTAACTGTACAAAGGAACAATATTCACCAAATGATAGAAAGCCACATGGAACCACTTGCTAGTGATCTGCAAGCTCCACTTTTTCTTTGTCATTGTAGCCAGGATCCACGTGTCTTCTTCCCCTCACCCTCATGATTCTTAACTCATGTGTAACTTTCATCAACGGGGAGACAGGGAAGGTTTGAGATTAAATCTCATGGCCTCTATATACTCACACCTTAATTCAAGACCATTTCCTGCAACCTTGTTCCTTTTATACAATCAGTAGCCTAGGTTAAAAGATCTTCAAACACATGCATTATATCTTGCTTTAGTAGCACACACTTTATTCTCCATGCCCCATGTTTAAACATTTGATTAATATTTTCCCTTGCTCCAATGCTTCTAGGTTATTCCACATGGCAATCATCCGCCTCCCTGTTGAGAACCAAGTATCAGTGGAGGGACCCACACAGGATAATGGGGAGCAGTCACGATTGACCCACGTCATCTGTTATCAATTGTTGATTCACTTGAAAGATTTGCCTGTAACTGCCTGAAACCATTGAACCCACTACTAGAAAAGACATGTGACAACTACCTATCATCCCGTGTGATTATTTTAATGGAGAAAGAAAAAAAATGGGTGGGCAGGAAATGGTGGTGATATGTTTGCAACAATCAAATGGTCATTGGGGATCCTCACATCTACACATGTTGAAATTGTTAATCTTAAAAGAGGGAACCGACTAGGTTGACAAGACCACAACCCATGGGATAAATTATTTAAGGCTCAAATGATTTTATCAGGAAATTTTTAGCCCAACTTAGGAAAAATTAAAAGAATATCCCAACATATGACAATCAAAAAAATAAGACCAAAGGTTCGGTTACTTCATGGGATTCGATTGCATAAGATATGACTTGAAAGATCAAGAACTAACTGCAAGGAGTCAACAGAGAATCAAAACCTTGGTGAGGATACAAACTCAAGGATTTTTTCAAGTAGGGTCTTAGGTAAGCTAAAACTCTTAAAAAGTGATAGTAAACAAGACCCTAATCCCTCAGATACAAACCTAACTCAAAATTAAGCAATATTTTGTGATGGAACATGAAATTTTTTAGGGGTTTCTGTTACCTAATTTTCACCCTCATGCTCAATCAGACAAGGCATCTATGTTGCAGGTGTTCATAAGGGCCAAATGGGATATTTCCATTGAGGGTTAGTTCATGCATTTGATGAAATTTCACAGGAAGCTTAGTTGGGAAGCCTGCTCTGTTGGAAATATGCCTCAATAATCACAGGCCAAAGCCTCCATTAGAACTAGGTCGGTATGACATCTTCACTGTCTGGCCGACTAGCAGCTTTGATAGATTATGTTTTGATAAGGTCGTTGTGACCCAACTTTTGTCCTGTTGAATGAAGCTGCAGAGCCTATCGCTGTGACAAGAGGGGTTCGGTATGGCCTCTTATCACGTGGATTTCTTTGGCCGATAGGCCATTCAATCGTAAATCAGGGAGACTCATGGCGACCACAGGCTTCGAGATAACAAAGTGGCTTGGTAAGAAGTCCCAGCGAAGGGTTGATGTCTCGCTGATAACAGCTGGTTTAAAAGCCATTGAGGAAGCTCTCTCCAGAAGAAGATTGTCGGTAAGAGGTCTTACCAACATCAAAAGGTCACACCGACTGCATTCCTTTGGGGTAAGTCCTAGCGCTCGATGAGAAGTCCCAGCGAAACTAACATGTCTCGTCGACAGTGCCTTATGTTGAAATATTTGGCGTGGCAATTTGAGCTCACCATGAGGTCTCAGCGACCTGGAGGTGCTTTGGCGACAGCAATGAGCTCAGTGAAAGTATCCCCAACACAAAAGAAGGAAGGCCCTCAGTACAACTAAGGGATCTCGCTAAGAGGTCTCGGCAATGACAAAGGGTCTCCCCGAAAAAGAGGTCTCAGCGAGCGGAGGATGTCTTGCCGAAGAATGAAAAGGGGGCCTCGATATGTTTTCATTCGGCAGGAGTCTCGCCGACCACAAAAGACTTCACCGAGAACGTTGATATCAACGTAAGGTCATGCTAAGTGGAGATTTCTCCCCCACAGGAAAGGGAACCCACCGAAAGACAAAACAAAGGAAGAAAGTCTCAGTGACCCGATAAGTCTCATCAAAAGGATGCCTTCGGTGTAGGGAGAAAGCTTTACCGAATGGTCTTGCCGAGATGGAAATGTCTCCTCGACATGAAGAGAAAACAAGTTTTCATCGCTGGAAGGTCTCGTCGACCTGGAGTGTCTCGCCGATAAGAGGTGCCTTCGGTGAGAGCGGATGCATCCAGCGAAATGTCTCAGCGACTAAGTATTGTCACACCGATAAAGTTTTCCATCGGGGTGAATGGGGTTGTTCAGCATAAGTCTGTGATGCAGAGCTAGGAGGATTCACAACACATCTCACTAACCTTCAACAATAATCCAAAACAATATTTATATAACACATGTTATTAGTCACTCTATATCATATTGAAAACATAGCTATGGCACCCCACAATTTATTGCCATGAACAGTCATTAATAACTTCTACAAAACAAATCATGAAGAAAATCCCTCTAGTGAGATTGAAGAAAACATAGTAATAGTCTTTTCCTCCAATTCTTATGAAGATCCAACAGTGGAAATGAAAGTTATTATATTTTTCCCAAAACTGCAAACCCTAAGTAGGGTTCAGACCTGCCCTCACAAAAATGGTCATAACTCATTCAAATATTAATGAAATTTGATGAAAATTGAACCAAATGAAAGTATATTCACATGGACACAAAATAAAATTAATTTCAGATCCAAATTATAGACTTTACATTCCATACCATCACACTTTTTATACTATAAATTCTGCACAATATTGTTAGAATAGGCAGTCTCACCAAAATATTCATATCTTCCACAAAACTCGATGAAATTCAAGTAGACAAAAAGAATTGGAAACTAGAAATAGAGATATTTCCATCAATATATGATACTCTATAATTTGAGTCCATACCAGGCTGTACAAATCACAACTTCAATCTGGTAACAATGTAAAAATCAGAAAATGCATACCAAACTTGAGGTTGCCATTCTTTAACTTCAAAAATAATGTCTCCAACCCCCAATTCGAGTTTTGAAGGGTTTATTTATACATTTTCAACCAAAACCAACTATTTTCAACCCCCTTTTGATTAGTTAGTTGACAAAACACCTTAATGACATTTCATCTACCTAATTTTGCACTTTTGACAATTTTTACAATATATGAGAAATGAACAACATCCTAGGACGTATAACACCACAAAGGTGGCCTCTTGGACCTTATTACAATATAAAAACATTAAAATGGAAAAAATGACTCAATATGGCCTCATAGAGGCATGTGATCAAATAGGTGCTCCTGCACCAAACTCCCGAGGGCAAAAGAATTCAAGCCCCTTTGAATTATCTTCTTCCTAGTCTTCCAATTACTTTGCACCTTGTCCTTTGTATTTTCAATCAGATTTTTTCTTTTCTTCCTTTTTTTCTTCTTATGCCTTCTTCTATCAAGCATCCCTGCAACTTGGAAGTCCCAAAACTCTATCATATCATCAAACACTTCACGTTGTCCTTCATAACCTGCACATACATAGTCCAAGGAAAAATTAGAAACAAAATATAGAGACCTTGAGGTCTCCTCCTTGTCTTCTTGTACTTCAAATTCCTCTTCACCCATAACCAACTTATCCAATCTTGACACCAATTCACTTTCAACCTCAATTTCCTTGCTTTCTTCTACCTTGATGAGTTCTTCTTCCTCTTGTTTGAATTTGCCATCACCAACCTTACTATTCCATTCTTCTTCAATGGCTGCATATTGTGCCCATAAATATTCTTCTTCATCTTTGACTGAATTTGCTGCCTTCTTTTGTTTTCTTTGTTTCTTCATAATCTGCTTTATAGGCCAAACCATCTTCCTTTTCAATATCAAATGCCAACTTGTATCTTTTTTCATCATTTGTTCCATCTTCATCATGGATTCTTGGAACTCTTCTTCAAGTCTTTTCAATTCTCCCTTCAACTCAACAATCTCTTTGTCCATCTTCTCTTGCCTTATCCTTTTCTTTCTTTCCTTCTTTCTCAACTCTTTTTCCTCTCTTTCCTTCTTTCTTGAATCCTCAGCCTGCAAATATCTTTCCAATCTTCTCAACAAATCCATCTCCACAAGCAAGTCTCTCCTTGCTTCCACTTCACTTTGCCACACCTAGGCAATCAGTTTCCTTCCTCAACCTGCACAACACACAACCACAAACACCAAACCAACAAACTTCACCAACCCATATCTTTTCTAGGCTCTAATACCAATTTGATGCAGAGCTAGGAGGATTCACAACACATCTCACTAACCTTCAACAATAATCCAAAACAATATTTATATAACACATGTTATTAGTCACTCTATATCATATTGAAGACATAGCTATGGCACCCCACAATTTATTGCCATGAACAGTCATTAATAACTTCTACAAAACAAATCATGAAGAAAATCCCTCTAGTGAGATTGAATAAAACATAGTTATATTATTTTCCTCCAATTCTTATGAAGATCCAACAGTGGAAATGAAAGTTATTATATTTTTCCCAAAACTGCAAACCCTAATTAGGGTTCAGACCTGCCCTCACAAAAATGGTCATAACTCATTCAAATATTAATGAAATTTGATGAGAATTGAACCAAATGAAATTAGATTCATATGGACACAAAATAAAATTAATTTCAGATCCAAATTATAGACTTTACATTCCGTACCATCACACTTTTTATACTGTAAATTCTGCACAATATTGTTAGAATAGGCAGTCTCACCAAAATATTCATATCTTCCACAAAACTCAATGAAATTAAATGAGACAAAAATAATTGGAAACTAGAAACAGAGATATTTCCATAAATATATGATACTCTATAATTTGAGTCCATACCAGGCCATAAAAATCACAACTTCAATCTGGTAACAATGTAAAAATCAGAAAATGCATACCAAACTTGAGGTTGCCATTCTTTAACTTCAAAAATAATGTCTCCAACCCCCAATTCAAGTTTTGAAGGGTTTATTTATAAATTTTCAACCAAAACCAACTATTTTCAACCACCTTTTGATTAGTTAGTTGACAAAACACCTTAATGACATTTCATCTACCTAATTTTGCACTTTTGACAATTTTTACAATATATGAGAAATGAACAACATCCTAGGACCTATAACACCACAAAGGTGGCCTCTTGGACCTTATTACAATATAAAAACATTAAAATGGAACAAATGACTCAATATGGCCTCATGGAGGCATGTGATCAAATAGGTGCTCCTGCACCAGTCTGGCCAAGTGTGGGATGTCCTACCGATAGAGGTTGCCATTGTTGTAACATTGGGAGTTCGGGATGAGTCTTTTCAACCTGATAGGTCTCCCCGACCATTAAGCACAGGAGAATGAGCCCTCGCCAAGACAAAATTAGTTTGGCAAGACTCTTTCCGAAACAAAAGGTTCTTGCCAAGAGTATTCCATACATAGAGGAGTTCACCAAAGAAAAAGAAATTCTATAAGATGTCTTACCAAATGAAGGTGGTCTCACCGATGGATATGGATAACTTTTCAGCCTGACTAATGAAGCCGCTATGACTCTTGCCGATGATGTGAGTCAGGTCGATAAGTTGCAAAATGATATAATCGCATTGGTGAGACACTTTCAATGTCTTGCCGAGATGTGATTCTTTTCAAAAGACTTTTGACCACCCTTAGAGTCTACGTGGAATACGCTTGACCAACCAAGAAGAGCTGAGGTGAGTCATCGCCAGTCTGACCAAAATGTAGAATGTTAACATAGGATGCATGCAACATGAATCAGTGGTGAGCTCAGGGCATTCAAGGCATTCAGCCGAGGTGGTTCAAATAGGACACAATGCTAGAATCAGAATGAATGTGGCAGTTGCAAAATATCATAAGGCTTCTACAGAGATGACTCTTCACCGTCATGGACACATGTTGACATCCCAAATGGCACAACAACATTGCAAATAGAATACTGCTACTCTATTTCTCTTGAAAGAGAAAGATGATCACATGGATATCTTAGCTCCCAAGGTCCTAGTAGTTGATTCTCAACTGTGCTGATGTCCCTCAGTGGTCAATGTAACAGTAATATTTAAGGGACCTGCTAGTGTGAGCTTTTGGACTGTTGTGAGAGCAAACATAAACTTAAAACCTATTCTAACTGGGGTTTTAAAGAAATGTAAAAATATGGATCAGGGCTTTGGAATAGAAAAGAATGACACTTCATCCGAATTAACTAGACCTGTCACCTTCCAAGGAATTCCTAACTACAACTGTAGAATGGAATTAACTTGTGACTAACACAGAGCCTCATTCATTCACAGTGTTGATTTCAACAGCATATTGCAAGTTATCATTCAAACAAAACAGAAAATCAAACTCATTCCTTGAAAGCTTTCAAATCAAATGATCAACTCAAGACTAACACCATTCTGAAACACAACATGAAGTAGATTAAGATCTGGTTGCTTCTATTGTTCATAAAATAGATAAACAGCAATTGCAAAGCTGGCACAATCACCAGTGTACAGAAAATCTATGACTCCAAGTTGTTTCCATTTACACTAAGCAAACTAAAAGGTACATTCTTCTATTTTGATTCCTACTCCTAATAGAGAAGACAAAAGAAACTCCTATTACAGAGAATTAGGATCATCTTCTATCCCCTCTACTTCTACTGATTTCAAAAGTTCTAAATCTACCCTCTCTAATCTAGAAGTTCTAATCTGGAAGTGCCCTCCTTTACAAAGAGGCAAGAATGCCTTATATACTGAATGTACAAGAAAGGATGTGCTATCCCCTTTGCAATAGGGTTTTACAAAATATTTGTACTCAAGAGAGTCAACTCTCAAATCTTTCTGAGGAAATTCAGTTGTACCTTTAATGTGAGTCCTCGTCATCCATGCTGATGAAAGATCACTCCAGAAAAGATCTATAGATCTTTTATTTCTTCAGCACCTACTCCTATGTCTCTGTGTCTATCTTTGAACTTCGTTGGGGCAGCCTTGAATGCTCTAGGATATCTGCATTAATATTGACCTACCTATGCTAGTATTTATCACCACAGGTGTCCCTCTGAGTCATGGCTTGTTTTGTCACTCAGCCTCCTTCACGCTTAGGACCTCTCCATATGTTTGATCGCTCCTCTAGAAATGCTGTCGAATCCCTTTGTAGATATGAACACCATTGTTCGAATAGATCCATCTTTAAGTGATCTCAGAATGAATCCACCCTGCTTGCTCTCTATTGATTTTCCCTCACAATAGTCAATCGGTCAAAGGGACCGATGAGTCACTCTTTGGTCTCCTTCTGGTTGATCGAGCATATGCCAAGCAAGCTCCAACTAGCGGTCAAAGATGGTTTGATCAATATCGTATGTCAGTGAGACACCATCGGTGTCTCCCTGATATGATTTCACCATCATGCAATTATCGTCATGACACGAGACAGTCGCCATGACACTTCGGTGAGCTAAAGAAGTCATATCGAGCTTCTCTAATCAACTGGAAAGACCACATCCCTTCACTGAGACCACATGGAAAAGATGCAAATCTTTCAGCAAACCCTCTATTTTCTCCCTGATCTCATTCATTTCGGCATGACCCTGATGAGTCGGTGAGAGATTACACTGAGCCATCTATCCTTCGGCAACTCTGTTTCATTTTGGTAAGACATTTCGAGGTCGTCGAGACCTCTTGGCGAGCTCCAACTGCTACGCCAATACCTCTTCATTTCGCTAAGACCTCTCCTGATCTTGCCATGTCATACCAAAGACTAACCCTTCGGCAAGACCTTTGGCGATAATTTCTTCGTGTCGCCAAGACCCTCTTATGGTCATGCCGATATACTTTCTATGTTCCATATGTTTCACTGAGACTTTTGTTTCACTGAGATCTTCCACAGATGTCTCCTCGCTTTGCCAAGAGCTTATTTGAGTTCGATGAGGGCTCACTTAATTAGCAAGATTTTTCACGTCGATAAGACCTTCCCTCTTCGCTGAGACCTTATGGCGAAGGGAGAACCCTTCGGCGAAATCTTCAACTTTTGCTGAACCCTTGTCATCGAGACAACTAGACTCTCTCACTGAAGAAACAATATGTCGATGAGACCTTATGTATTGGCAAGACTGCAGGATCTCATATCGATGGTTCCTTCCTTATGCTCTGTCGGTGAGACCAAGTATACTTGTTGAGACCTCATGGAAAAGTCCTTCACTCACTCGGAGTCCTTCTGACCTCTTCCTGTCCTCCTCGAGCCCCAGTTTCTATTTCGGTGTGACTTTAGGCTTTCGCCAAGATGTTTTGGTGAAGTCATGATCCATCGCCGAGCTCCATTTCTCTTCTGGTGGGGTCCCCCTCTTCTATCGGCAAGACCTCATATAGTGGGTGAGACCTTTTTACCGAACTATTTCATTCTCCCCGAGCTTGTTCGGTATCGGCAAGACCATCGCTAGTCGGCGAGACCTTATAGCGACGTCAAACCCTGGGCAAGCTCATCTTAGTTGTCGGGGAGACTTTGTCTTGTCGGGGAGACCTTCCGCCGACTTCATACCTCTTCGTGTGCTTTCCTTGTGTCACTGAGACCTCTCTTTGAAGAAAACCCCTCATGCCGACAGGAAACTTCGTATCGCCGAGACGAAGACGCTTGTCTTGCCGATAGAGTCTACATGTAAATTCCACTTGTCATGACAATCCTGAGGTCTTGCCGATAGGCAACACAAACACACATGAACAGAAAGCACTGGTAGTCGGCATGACATGAGCAAGGTCTTGGCGACCTTCATCTTCAAGGAGAAATATGACCAACCGCTCTGAGGAAAGCCATCCAAGTGGAATCACTTGAGAAATATTATCATGTGTGTGGCATGTTCCTGCAAAATAGATGCTTCCATTAGTCATCAAAAGGAGATAAGATATATTATCATATGATACACTTTGGCTTGTGATTTCCTCAAATTCTGGGGAAATCTGTGCAGGACAGATTTCCACGAAGAAGGGGACATTCCGGAAAATCCGAAACAAACAGAGAATAATGGACTCTAGGAAAATCCAGAGGAGAAAGAAATCTACAAAAATCTGGTCCATACGGAATTCTGCGAAGACCAAAAATCTTTGAACAACAGCACTCAGCCGGAGATCGAGCGAGATCCAGGAAAATCCGAAAGGGATGGAAAATCCCGAACTCAAGAGAAAACTCGAAGAACCCCAAGAGCAAAAGAAAAAACCAAAGGCAAAGAAAGGAAAAGAAAGGGGGACCCATATTTTTCCAACTCAAAATGGGGTGGTTATGCAGGGCATAACAACATGCAGGTTCCTGCATTGAATTCACCCAAAAGTTCTGTGGATAGATCTTTCTGAGCCCAATAGATATTTTTTGTAAGCCCTGAGGGGCCGATCTTTTCTGCATATAAGGCATTTTTTGCCTCTTTGTAAAGGAGTTCTGATTTATGCTCCTCTAAAGTCTGTGACCCTTTTTGTAGTCCTCTCTCAGAATAGCAGGATTCTGTAACTCAATTAGGAACATAATATACAAAATTTACCTTGGTTACCATTGATGGTCCATCATTCTTCCTTTTGGTTCTTGTCAAGTATAGTGCATTCTTTTAAGTGATTCATTGAGCTACTTAGTGAAATTTTATCTTTCCTTATAGCTTTTTGTTTCATGTCATGCCTTTCTTTGTAGAAGTAGTATCATGTAGGTTACAAACTGTGTTTACTTAATCCTACACATGAGCTTCTAGTTTGTGAAAATCTGCCTTTCCTTCTTGAGGACATGTGCATGTCAAACCTGTTTGAATGTGTGACCTATAGGATCTTGTTGTGCAGTCTAATGGCTGTCACCAGTATCCAAGTGTAGCTCGAGTATCTCATTGTTCTTGTCATTTCGGTGCATCACCTTAGTTTAGTTTCAATTTATGTACTCCTTATCCCTTTCCCTTAAGAGAATCAGTAGTTTACACTAAGGCGTTGAACATCAGGTTCAACAAGGGTGCAACTTCAGGTGCTAACAGTTTCATCAGTGGCTCTGACTGGGGATGCATGTCTCTCATAGGCATGGCGAGATCCTAGAATCTCAAGTTGAAGCAAACCAGTCAAAATACAACGAACCAAAAACCAGGGAACCACCTGGACTAGGTAGCAAGACTGAACCAGACACAACCAAATAAAACACACCTATATACAAAATATACAAAACCTATAGTGTACATGGAATCATAACATACTTAGTAAAAGTATGGCTTTAAGAACTGTCCATGTACTGGCAATTCAAAAAGTTTACCTATCAAGCTTTGGAGGAAGTATGAATCCTCCCCATGTGTAGTGGCTATCAGATAAGGGCCTAACCATAATGCTTCAAACTTTCCATGTTTACCCTTGTCTTGAGCCCTTGAATTCTAGGCTAGTACCATACTATTCACCTCATTTTTTTTGGGAGAAGCTCTCTTATAATGCAAGTGCTTGGCTTGCAGTTATAGTTTTGCATTTTTGGATTGAGCTTCTCTTCTCTTCTAGTTTTATCTAATTGCACTAGATTAGCAATTCTATGATGCATATAATCACATATATCACTATCATATTCTTGCACAAACTTATACATCTTCAACAAGTTTATATGTGGAAACCTAGCATCTATACCATATGCCAAGCCAAACGGTGAGTACCCAATAGCCTTTTTCACAGTCACTCTATCTACCCAGAGTGCAAACTTCAGCTTTGAGTCTCAAGCCTTCTTGTTCTTCTCCATCACTCTTTTGATGATTTTCATTAAACTCTTATTGCTAGACTCAACCTGACCATTTCCCTGAGGATGATAAGGTGAAGAATAAGAAACTTGTAATATTCCATGTTTATCACAAAATTCTTTGAAATCCTCATATCTAAAAATAATAGCATTATCTAAAATGATCTTTTATGGGACTCCAAACCTAATGAGAATATTATTTAATAGGAATTACACCACCACTTTGCTTGTTTCCTTTCTTGTAGGAATTTCTTTTGTTGAACATTTCAAATAATTGAGAGGGGGGGTGAATCAATTATTATAAAACAATTTTCTTGACTTTAATTAATTCGGAGCAATATTAAATCAATCAAATAATAATCTAACATATATGAACATGAAAGCACATAACAACACCATGCATAATGAATACCAGAATTTATGTGGAAACCCAAGAAGGGAAAAACCGCATAGAATGCTAATTCTCAATTATAGAACACCGGTTAAGGTGATTTTTACAAGGGCTCACTATTGGTGGGATCACTGCCTAACTATTACAGCCAAAGATAAAAAGGCTTACTACCAAAAGAGAAAGGCTCACCTCCAACAAAGGGCTCATTGCGAGAAGAATGATGAAATGGAATCCACCATTGAAGTAACTATCACCAACAATGACACCAGATAGAATCTCACTGTTTGTTGCCTCTGGTCATATACTTTTGCATACTTCATAATGTCTAGATTTTTAGATTTGCATTCATCACACTTGCTTTCATTTAATAGAAACAACTTTTACTTATACCATTCCATGCTTCCATAAACTACTAAGTTGACCAAACACAATTTGAATTAGGTCACCAAAAAAACATTCCCATGGTGGAGGAATGAAATGTGGACCATACAAAACCTCCTCGTTGAAATCAACATGCTACATATTTATCATGATATCAGGAACCAAATAATAAGATATACACCTTACAATGCAAACAATGTGTTGAAGCATGTTAACCAACTACTAGATTGGTCTGAACCCATAAGAGTATATCTCATTATGTTGCAAAAATAATGGGACTAGAATAGACACGATCAAAGATAGATCATTACAGCACAACATCCAAAACTATGCCAATCCATATCACCAAAGCATTAAAATTGAACCTCATTCAATCAACCAAGATATGTTGAAGTCAATGACAACATACTTTGGGGTTTTAGTTATGATTTTCAAAGACTCATTTGTCTCTTCTTCTTCTTTCTTATCCTTCTCTCCTCTGTCATCTAAGTCATCCGATTCATATTCAATATGCCTATCAGGATTTCTTTTAACATCTCCATCTACTTTCACATTCACACTTTCAACTATCTTGTTCAGTCTCTTGTTGTAACATCGATATGATTTGCTTCTTGTAGAGTAACCTAAAAATATGCTTTCATTAGCTCTATTGTCCAGCTTTCCAGGATTTTCCTCATATCTTTGGATGTAGCATTTGCTTCCAAAAATTTTGAAGTATTTTACTATGGGAGCTCTTCCATGCCATAGCTCATGTGATGTATTTCTATATTTCCTTTGGAATAGTACTCTATTAAGATTGTATACTATTGTGTGTATTGCTTCTCTCCAGAAGATCTATGGTAAACTTGCTTCCATGATAATTGTTCTAGCTACTTCTTGAACTATCTAGTTCATTCTTTCCACTACACCATTCTGTTGTGGTGTTCTAGGGGTAGATAGTTGTCTTTTGATACCATTTTTTTCACATAATTTGTTGAATTCATCAGAAGTAAACTATCCTCCTCTATCAGATACTTGATTCTCCTATCAACTTCATTCTCAACTCTTGCCTTGAAAATCTTGAATTTTTCTAAAGCTTTTGATTTTTGTATTAAAAATGCAACCCAGGTTAATATGGAATAATCATCTATTAAAATCATGAAATATTTCTCACCTTGTAAGCTTCTTGTTATGGTCGGACCACATAGGTCAATGTGTACAAGGTCTAAAAAATTGGTAGATGATTCTTCTTTCTTCAAAATGTTTCTTTAGTTTGCTTTCCTTCTTGACATCCTTTACAAATAGTGTTGTATGGTTTGGTCATTCTTGGAAAATATCTTACTATTCTTTTTAAACTTATCCTTACCAAGTTGTCGAAGTTGATGTGACACATCCTTTAGTGCTAGAGCCAACTGCCATTAGATTGTGAGAATAAGAATCTCTTTGTGGCTCCTTCCAGTTGATACATATTCCCACTTGTTCTTTTTCTAGCTGCAATAATAGTTCCAGATCTCTTCTAGATCTCACATCCATCATCCTGAAATACCACATTATAGCCACTTTCTAACATTTTTCCAACACTCATAAGATTATGATATAAACCCTTCACATAGTAAAAATTGTCAATGTTATGTTTTCCATCAAAGGTAATAGAACCAATTCCAACAATCTATGTTGTTTTATCATCTCCAAATCTTATAGAACCTCCATCATATTTCTCAAGCTTCACAAACTTACTTTTATCATAGGTCATATGATTTTAACATCCACTATCAATCAACCATTCATCTCTATTTCTTTTACCAAATAATGTAGCTTCAGTTTTATCATTAGATTTTGGACAAATAGTAGAGATATCAAATCTAGGTTCATCCTTTTCCACCAAAAACAAACAATCCTCATGATTTGATTCATCATTTGATATACTAGTATTCTCATTAACATAATAGGCCTTCTTATTGATCATTCTAAACTTTTATCTTGTTCCTTTTTCCAGACACTTAGTTTCTAAATGACCAATCTTTCCACATCTAAAACATTTAAGAGGTAATATACCTTTGTACTTTCCAATACCTTTCTTCAATTTCCTTGTGAAGTTTGCTTCCAACTCATTTGGACTTTCACTATCCAAATCTTCTTCTGCCTTTGTTGCCTTGAAGGTTGTTTCGTATTTCTCATTTTCCTTTCCAAAATTCCTCATCTCAAACAAAATCAAGGTGCCGAATTTTTGCTCTTTGGTGAATTTCTTCGGATCATAAACTTCCTCAATAGCTGAGAACTTGTCACTGTAGCTCTCTGGTAGGGTCATCAGAATCTTCTCCATTACATCTTCATCTATAAGAGTGCCTCCTTGATTTTTGAATTCATTTACTACACTGTCAACTCTCTAAAAGTAGCTTGCTATATCCTCACCTTCTTCCATCCTCAAGTTTTCATATCTACACTTAGTTGTCAAATTATTTGATAATTTGACTCTATCATTTCCTTCAAAGATTTATTTTAACTTTTCCCAAACTTCATAAGCAGTACCCAATGAAATAGATTTTGTTAACTCAATCTTAGACAAAGCACTAAAGATTGCATACCTTTCTTTTTTATTTTCTTCATAGGCTGAAATATCATCTACAAACCTAGGACCATTTTTGGGTTCAACATTTTTTTTTTCAATAGCTTTCCAAGCCTTGTAGCCTAGAAAAATTAGGTAACCTCTCATCTGTACTTTCTAGAAACTGTAGTGAGATCCATCAAACATAGGAATTGTCAATTTGTGTGCCATCAGATCTACCCCAAGTGGTTAAGCTCTTCTTCGAGGAACCAAGGCTCTGATACCAATTGTTGAACAGTTTGGATAACTGAGAGGGGGGTGAATCAATTATTATAAAACAATTTTCTTGACTTTAATTAATCTAGATCAAACTTAAGTCAATCAAATAAGAATCTAACAGATATAAACATGAAAGCACATAACAACACCATGCACAATGAATGCCAGAATTTACATGGAAACCCAAGAAGGGAAAAACCACGGAGAATGCTAACTCTCAATTATAGAACACTGATTAAGGTGACACCGGTTAAGGTGATTTTTACAAGGACTCGCTGCCAAAATTCTTACTATAGGTAAGGCTCATTGCCGATGGGCTCACTTCCCAACTATTATAGCCAAAGATAAAAAAAAAGCTCACTGCTAGAAGAATGATGAAAGGGAATTCACCGTTGAAGTAACTGTCACCAACAATGACACCAGATACAATCTCACTATTTGTTGTCTCTGATCTTATACTTTCGCATACTTTATAATGTCTAGATTTTTAGATTCATATTCACCACACTTGCTTTCATTGAACAAAATCAACTTTTACTTATACCATTCCATGCTTCCATAAACTCCTAGGTTGACCAAACACAATTTGAATTAGGTCACCACAAAAACATTCCCACAGTGGAGAGGAATGCAACTTGGACCATACAAAACCTCCTTGCTCAAATCAACACGCTACATATTTATCATGATATCCAAAACCGAAGAATAGGATATACACATTACAATGCAAATAATGTGTTGGAGCATGTTAACCAACTACCAAATTAGTTCAAACCCATAAGAGTGTATCTCATTATGTTGCAAAAAGAATGGGACCAGGATAGACACGATCAAAGATAGATCATTACAGCACAACATTTGAAACCACACAATCTAGATCACCAAAGCCTTAAAATTGAACCTCAGTCAATCAACCAAGATATGTTGACATCAATGACAACCATTAATGACAACAATCAATCAGCATCACATATCAACACATTCCAACAATCCCCCCCTTGTCATTGATGGAAACATTCATCAATAACAAACCAAACAATGCAATTTCAGCATCAAATACCTTCTTGTCTTCTTTTCTTCTCCCCCTTTGACATCAAAGACAAAGGGAAAATCTCCCCCTAAAAAACTTACTCTGTTCCCCCATTGAGGAAGCCACCAAGCATTGATCTAGATAATAGTGAGCATATAATACCCTAGACTAATGCACACCCTGGTGCAAATTATTATAGACTAGGAGGGGGCATAACCCCTAACTTCTACTGTACATACTCAAAAGTATCTTTGCTCAACAGTTTTGTGATAATATCTGCAATATGCTCTTTTTTTGGTACATATTCAAGTTTTACCTCATTTTCCAAAACCTTCTCTTTCAAGAAATGATATCTAATGGATATATGTTTCATTCTAGAGTGTTGTACTAGATTCTTGGAAATTCTTATCACACATAATTGAGATTGGCTCATCAAATGATATGTCAATGTCCTTCAATGTTTGTTTCATCCACAATACCTAACTGCAACATGAGGATATTGGAATGTATTTAGCTTCAACAGTAGATAAAGATGCAAAATCTTGTTTCTTACTTGACCAAGCCACCAACTAGTAGCCAAGTAAATAAGCTCCACCACTTGTGCTTCACCTATTATCAACACATTCATCCCAATCAGCATTAGTATAAGTTGTCAAAGTGAAATCTAATTCCTTTAGATACCATAACCCCATATCTTTTGTACCCTTCAAATATCTAAAGATTCTTTTTATTGTAACATGTGATTCCTTTGGTTCTTGCTAAAATCTAGCTGCTAAACAAACAACATACATAATGTTTGGTCTAGTGGAAATCAAATATAACAATCCTCCAATCATTGACCTATACATACTTGCATCAGCTTTAGGTGAATCATCTTCTTTTGTCAACTTACATCCGATAACAATAGGTGTACAAACCGGTTTAGAATTCTTCAATCCAAACTTCTTCAATAATTCTTTGGTATACTTGGACTAAGAAATGAAAATTTCCTTGTTGTTATGATTTACTTGTAATCCAAGGAAGAAATTTAACTCACCTATCATAGACATTTCAAATTCCTTTTGCATTTCATCTACAAATTTTTTCCACATATCATCATTTCCTCCAAAGATTATGTCATCAATATAAACCACAACAACCAAAATTTGATCAGAGTGAATTTTGTAGTATAAATTACTATCAATAGATCCTTTCTAAAATCCTTGTCCAGTTAAATACTTGTCTAATCTTCCATACTAGGCTCTAGGTTCCTACTTCAATCTGCATAAAATCGTTCTTCAACCTGCAAACAACATTTGGGTTTGTTGGTGTAATTAAAAGTGTTGTACCTTGTCCTAGGTCATTATTACACCTTAGTTAAGTTTACTTAGGGACCACATAGGAGGTAGTTGGAGAATTTCTACTTTTGGTGGACTTATCATGTTATTACTTTATCACATCCACCTTTCGTGGACACATCATGTGATTACCTCTCCACCTTTTGTGGGTGATCCATGATTTGTGGTGATTATCACATTATCACTTTTCCACTTTAGGTGGAGTGATAGCTTTTCATAGTTGTCTCATGTCATAAGATTACAAAACTTGGAATAATCTTATTCCCTTCTATGTTCTCACCTTGGCTATATAACCAAGGGGTCTCCTATGTACTTTGGCACATTACATTCTATTTGCATTATTGGAAAAATACACTTTATTCTTGTCATATTGCTTCTATCTCTCTTATGCTTGTTCTTTCTATTAGGCCTCTAGATCTTGAGTGGCTACCTTCATAGCCAATTCTTACATGGTATCAGAGCAATTGGAGTGCCTTTGGATTGTCATTTTGGAGAGATTCTTGGAGGGTTCCATTTTTTTCCTTGTATTGCAGATGCATTTCGGGAGCTTGTTGCATCATATTTGAGCTCACCATTGGGTCTAAAGTGTCCAAAATAGTTAGATTTTCCTTTTGTTTCATCTCAGTCGGGCATTGGAGGCCAAATCTGCAAAGGGTTGAAGATTGGAAATGGTTTCTAGATCCAGGAGCTAGCTACCACTTCGGAGCATTTTCAACCAAAAAGGACATCACCATCGTGCTCAGAAGGGCCAAAAACCCCTAAATTGACTACCAAATCGTCCAAATTGGAGAAATTTGTTCGTCGAGGCAAAAAAATATTGTTGGTCGAGTCGTACGCCTCAGCCATCATGACATCAGTATGATTTTATTTTCTGTATATATATATATATATATATATATTATTTCCTACGAAAATATTTAAAAAAAAAAATCAGGAAAAATTTTATTATTTCACAATTGTTTGAATTGTATAAAGTTTTTCTTAAAATAAAATAAAATTAAAAAAAAAAAGAGATCATTCTACAGACTATGGTACACAGGGTACTATCGAAGGTACTGCTATACTATAGCCACCCTCACTTCACCACATGGCTCCAAGCCAGCGGCCCCCACCACACCCGGTGGCCGTTTTGTTTCAAAACCAGCAGGCTCCATCCAATTACCAGCCGGTCAACTCACCAATTATGTTGGCAATATAATAAAAATCTAGTGTCAAAAGCTTAACCAACAAAAGAATATTCTAGGGACGGCGACCAGATTCCGTCGAGATTTTGGAAAATATTCCTTTTGGAAAGAGCATATTCCATCTATATTCTACGGCATTGTGATGGCCTCCCAACCATCAAATTTTACTTAGTGGCAACAACGATGGCTGAACGGCTGTCAAATTGAACATAGTGTTCAACTGACATCAACACTGCATCAACATCTTTTTGGAAAATTAGACCCCCTCTCCATTTGAGTTTTCAGTTTTGCAGTTCAACTTCTAAGGCTCATATCTTGCTCATTTTGAGGCCTTTTTTGGTGCAATTTTTTTTATTTGGGCTAATTTTTTGTGTACTTCACAATGGTGCAATTATTTTCTGATTTTGGTGCATGTATTTTCCAGAAAGTTTGATTTTTCATAGGTTTTTTTGAGTTGTCACAGGTGTTGCTGAGTTTCCACCATTCTTGCAACTTCTGGGGCTCCATTTAGGCTCATACGAACTCCTTTTTAGGTACCATTTCTTTTAAAAGTGCATGAATTTTTAACTTCACAATGGTGCTATCAGTTTATAGTGATTGTGATCAGAAATTGTACTTTCAACATATGGTCTATTTTGGCATATTTTGGCATTTGTAAAGATAAGTTTTTAGTTTGGTCTTTTGTATCAGTCATTTGAGTCTATTGTAGCCTACTTAAGGTTGTTGTAAAACATTAAAAATTAGAACCCCACTTTTCTTGGCTAGCAAGTGGCCATTGTACACACACTAAGTATAAAGTGCCAAATCATCTTTTTGGGGGGTGTTCTTTGATTGAGTGAATTTGGGGGGGTGTCTTGTGTGATTGTGCCTCTCTCTCTCTCTATCTTGTTCTCTTTCATTTTGTTGTTATGGTTTCTCCTAAGTTTCCTTTGTTAACTCTACATAACTATGCTTCTTGGAAAATTGATGCTTGGAGTAAGTTAATGGAAAAAGGATTAACTCATTATATTGATGGAACTGTTGTTGCACCATTTGGTCCTAAAGCTGATCCTGTTGCTCATATGTATTGGCTCACTAAAAAAACTATGGCTCTTGGAACTTTAAGGAAATATGTATCAAAAGTGTAAAATAATTAAAGAAGCTTGCAAAAATTTTGGTCAATTGTATGGCCAAGTTGATGAGATTAAAGGTTGTCAGCTTGGCAATGATCTCACCATGTTAGATCCCAAGAATTTTGATACAATCCAAGACTATGTCACTAAGGAAAATGAGCTAAGAGCACAGCTTAATGATTGTGGCATTGACAAAAAGGATGCATAGTTGGTCTACAATTTGTTGGGAAAGCTTCCATCAGAATATGCAGCATTTGTTTCTAGCTTCCAAACCCATTGCTTGACAGTGGGTAGTTCTTTCACTATGCCTTCATTTGATGCATTTACAGAAATATTGATGCTAGAGCAAGAAAAGTTGATAAGCATGGGGGTTCTCAAGTCTTCAAAGTCCAAAGCTTTGGTGGCTAATCAAGGGAATCAAGGGACTCAAGGAAAGGGTTCCAACAAGAAGCAGAAGCAATCTAATCCAAAGAAACAACAAGATAAAGCATAATCATCCTCTCCACAACAAGGGAATTCTTCATCTTCTCCCAAGGGAAATTCAAGCAAGAAGGAGAGACCAACTTGTTCATATTGCAAGAAGTTTGGTCATGATGAGCATCATTGCCACACTAAGCAAATTGATGAGTTGACAAACATCATCAAGAAGAAGAACATCAATTTTCCATCTTCCTATAAGAAGAAGGATTCATCTCCTTCGACTTCCTCACAATCAAAAGGAAAAGGGAAAGCATTTGTGGCTACTTCAGGTTCTTCACAGCAATGGATACTTGACTCGAGTGCCACTCATCACATGGGTTCTACAAGGGAGCAGTTTTCTTCTTTGGAGCCATCTAAGGTACCTCACATCTTCATAGGTGATGATACTCAAGTGGAAGTTGAAGGCGAAGGTTCAATTGTCATGCATAATGGAACATTTGAGAATGTTCTCTATGTTCCTAACTTGAGCACCAATCTTCTTTCAATCTACCAAATCACTCACTTTGGAGATGGCAAGAAAGTTGAGTTTCTACCAAATTCAATTGTGGTCAAAGAACTTAAGGATGATGCCTTGGTTGCAATAGGAAAAGCCAATCACAACACATGTCTTTACTCATTCTCCCACTTTGTGTCTAAGTCTCCTTCTACAGCCTTGCTCACTCATTCAAATTCAGAAAGTAAGCTATGGCATGAGTGGTTTGGACATCTCAATTAATGTTATCTTCAACATCTTAGCTCCAAAGATATGGTTACAGGACTCCCTCAAATCAGCTTTTTAGAAGATCTTTGTTCAGGTTGTTCCATGGGCAAGCATCTAGAAGAGAAGTTTGACAAAGGGAAGTCTTGGAGAGCTTTGGAAGTTCTTCAATTGTTTCGTAGTGATGTAGCAGGTCCATTTCTAGTGCCATAATTTAGCAAGGCATGTTATGTCCTCACCTTCATTGATGACTACTTTCGCTTCACATGGGTCTATTTTCTTGTTCACAAGAGTGAAGTGTTTGACATATTTCTAGCCTTCAAGGCTCATGTTGAGAATCAATCAAGGAAGCAAGTCAAGATTCTATGCATAGACAATGGAAGAGAATATGTGAACAATAGACTTGAGGAATTTTGTGCTCTTGAGGGGATTACTCTTCAGCATTTAGTTGCTTACACTCCATAATAGAATGGTGTTGTTGAAAGGAAGAATAGAACCCTTAAGGAGATGGCTAGCTGCATGATTCATACTCATTCTCTTGGTCCTCAATTTTGGGAAGAAGCTATCAGTTGTGCCACACACATCCAAAATTGGGTTCCCCATAAAGCTTTGAAGGGTATGACTCCTTTTGAGGCTTGGTGTGGTAGAAAACCTGTTGTGAGACACTCCAGATTTTTTGGTTTTCTAGCTTGGGAACGCATACCTCCAGAGAAGTGCAAGGAATTGGAACCTCAGAGGAGGCCTTGCATCTTTGTTGGATATCCTGAGGGTGTGAAGGCATATAGAATTTTGGATCTAGAGACACATGAGCTATTCATTGAGAGGAGTGTTCACTTTGAGGAAAGCTCTCCTAGCTTGGCCTCTAATCCTCCTCTTCCTTCCTCCATAGTGGAAAGTGATGATAGTGACTCAGATGATGATTCTCCCTCAACTCTGACTCATAGGATTACACCTTCATAGGGTTCACTTGTAGTTGAGGAGCCTCATCCTTCATCTCCTACTAGACCTTGTTGGGATCGATAGACTCTTGAGTCAGCAGGTTCTCTTGTTGGGGATCCTTCAGATACTTGAAGGACTTGATCACAACATCAGGATTTTCCACATGCTTTTATTGCTAGTGCTTTAGATCCACAATCCTTCAAGGAAGCATCAGGAGTTCCAAAGTGGGATTCAGTAATGGAGGAAAAGTATAGTTCCTTAATGAGGAACCACACATGGGATTTAGTTCCACTCCCTAAGGGGAGAAAGATGGTTTGATGCAAGTGGATCTATCGGACTAAGTATGCAACAGATGGAAGTGTTGATAAATACAAGGCTCGGCTTGTGGTAAAAGGTTTCTCACAGGTTCTAGGTGTTGATTATACAGAGACCTTTGTACCCATTGCTAAGATGAACTCCATTTGCTTGACACTTGCTATTATTGCAACTCATGGTTGGGTTTTACATCAGATGGATGTGAAGAGTGAATTTCTTCATGGGTATCTTCATGAGGAGATTTACATGGAGTAGTCGCAGGGATTCATACAGGATTCTTCTTTGGTTTGCAGATTGAGGAAGCCTATCTATGGCCTCAAACAGGCCCCTAGGGCTTGGTGTGCCAAGATGGATTCCTTTCTTCTCTCCGCAGAATTCACCAAGTGTCATTCAGATTTGAATGTCTACATTTTGTGAGAGGATAATTCTCATCTACTACTTGTGCTCTATGTTGATGACTTGATCATTATAGGGAGTACCTCATCCATCATTAGCAGTGTCAAATCTACTTTGTAGGACAAATTTTCTATGACTGACTTGGGCCTTTTGCACTATTTTCTTGGGATTGAGATCACATAGTCAGCTTCTGGGATCTCTCTTTCTCAGCCCAAGTATGCTCTTGATCTTCTAGCTCTGTTTCACATGGATGATTTTAAGCCTTCTCTTACTCCCTTTCTTTCTAGAGTCAAGCTTGAGGCTAAGTTTTCTAATCCACTTGTTGATGCCACTTTGTATCATTAGCTTGTTGGGAGTCTCATCTACTTGACTCACACACGCCCCCATATCTCCTTTGGAGTTGGCATGGTTTCATGCTTTATGCAGGAACCACATGAGCATCATTGGAAAGCATCCAAATGCATCTTGCATTATATACAAGGTACATATCATCATGGGATTCACTATGCAGCAAGTACAGGACTTACCTTGGTGGGATATATAGATTTTGATTGGGTTGGTGATCATGATGATCATAAGTCCACTTCTGGCTACAACTTTCATCTTGGTTCTGGCCCCATTTTTTGGCAGAGTAAGAAGCAACATTCTATTGCTCTTTCTTCAACTAAGGCTAAGTATTGAGGGGTTGTTAATGCCGCTACTAAGCCTATTTGGCTTCAGAATATTCTCACTGAGTTTGGATTCACTATTCCACATCCTGCAGTCATTCATTGTGACAATTAGAGTTCCATCTAGATCTTGAAGAATCCAGTTCACCATCAGAGGATAAAACATATCGAGATTCATATGCACTACATTCGAGAGCTAATACAGGAGCAGGTCATTGATTTGTAGTATTGTCCTTCAGCATAGCAGGTTGCAGATATCTTCACCAAACCCTTCAATGAGAGTATATATCATCATTTTCAAGCTCTCTTGGGGGTGCAGGATGTTTCATCTGAGGAGGTCACTTGACTTCTTCATTCTCTTTTGGGGGGGTTTTTTTCCTCACTTGAGGTTTTTCCTTCTCATATTTTTTAGTGCAGTTTTTGTTTTGTTTCATCTCTCTTTTGGGGGGGAGTTTTTTCCCACATGGTTTTCTCCTTTTCTCCGCTTTATGAGAGATTGCATTCCATTTGTACATGGGTACCTAACATGGCCTGGTAGCTAGGACCATCTTGCATTGTTTTCTTTTGTGTAAATTCTCCCTAAGTTGCACTTAAGGGGGGGTGTTGGTGTAATTAAGTGTTGTACCTTGTCCTAGGTCATTATTACACCTTAGTTAAGTTTACTTAGGGACCACATAGGAGGTAGTTGGAGAATTTCCACTTTTGGCGGATTTATCATATTATTACTTTATCACATCCACCTTTCGTGGACACATCATGTGATTACCTCTCCACCTTTTGTGGGTGATCCACTATTTGTGGTGATTATCAGATTATCACTTTTCCACTTTAGGTGGAGTGATATATTTTCATAGTTATATCATGCCATAAGATTATGACACTTGGCATAATCTTATGCCCTTCTATGTTCTCACCTTGGCTATATAACCAAGGGGTCTCCTATGTACTTTGGCACATTACATTCTATTTGCAGTATTGGCATAATACAGTTTATTCTTGCCATATTGCTTCTATCTCTCTTATGCTTGTGATTTCTATTAGGCCTCTAGATCTTGGGTGGCTACCTTCATAGCCAATTCTTATAGGGTTACTTTCAAAATTAAATCCCTTCAGTTGCTCAAGGTAGACTTCTTCCTTCACTTCTCCATTCAAAAATGTAGATTTTACATCCATTTGATAGACTTTGAAATCCTTAAAAGTTGCAAAAGCTAAGAATATCTAGATCACTTCCATCCAAACAACAGGGGCATATGTTTTTTCAAAATCAATACCTTTGATTTGAGTGTAACCTTTGCAAATCAATATTTCCTTGTTTCTCATTACCTTTATGTTTTTTTCCAGCTTATTCTGGAATACACACTTTGTTCCAATTACATTTTTGTCTGTCGGTTTGGGCACAAGTTCCCAAGTCTAATTTTTCTCTATCTGATCAACCTCTTCTATCATTGCCTTCACCCAATTTTGATCATTGCATGCTTTTTCCACAATCTTTGGCTCAATTTCTGAGAGTAGACACAATAATACTTGATCTTGAGTTGCCTTGCTTCTTGTGATGATTCCTTTATTCTTATCTCCAATAGTTTGATTTTTTGAGTGGTTTCTCTATACATACTTTGGGGTTTTAGTTGTAGTTGTTGGAGCCTCCTTTGTCTCTTCTTCTTTCTTATCCTTCTCTCCATTGTCATCTAAGTCGTCTAATACATATTCAATATGTCTATTAGGATTTCTTTGAACATCTTCATCTACTTTCACATTCACACATTCAAATATCTTGTCCAGCCTCTTGTTATAACATAGTACACTTTGCTTCTTGTAGAGTAACCCAAAAATATGCCTTCATCAGCTCTACTGTCGAACTTTCTAGGATTTTCCTCATCTCTTCGGATGTAGCATTTGCTTCTAAAAATTTTGAAGTATTTTACTGTGGGAGCTCTTCCATGCCATAGCTCATATGATTTCTTTCCATATTCCCTTTGGAACAATACTCTATTAAGAGTGTATACTGTTGTTTGTATCACTTCTCTCCAATAGATCTGTGGTAAACTGCTTCCATGATCATTGTTCTAGCTACTTCTTGAATTGTCTGGTTCATTCTTTCCACTACACTATTATACTATGGTGTTCTATGGGCAAATAGTTGTCTTTTGATGCCATTCTTTTTCACATAATTTAATGAATTCATCCGAAGTAAAATATCCTCCTCTATCAGATCTTAAACACTTGATTCTCCTGTCAACTTCATTCTCAACTCTTGCCTTGAAAAACTTGAATTTTTCTAAAGCCTCTAATTTTTCTCTTAAAAATGTAACCAAGGTTAATCTCAAATAAGCATCTATTAAAAGCATGAAATATTTCTCACCTTTTAAGCTTCTTGTTCTGATCGGACCACATAGGTCAGTGTGTACAAGGTCCAATAAACCGATAAATGATTCTTCTTTTCTTCGAAACATTTCTTTAGTTTTCTTTCCTTCTTGACATCCTTTGCAAATAGTGTTGTCTCATTTGGTCAATCTTGGAAAATATCTTACTGCTCTTGTTAAACTTATCCTTACCAAGTTATTGAAGTTGATGTGACACATCCTCTAGTGCCAGAGCCAACTATCATTGGACTGAGAGAATAAGCATCTCTTTGTGGCTCCTTATAGTTTATACATATTCCAACTTGTTATTTTTCTAGCTACAATAAAAGTTCCATATCTCTTCTCGTTCTCACAACCATTGTCCTAAAATACCACATTATAGCCATTTTCACACATCTGTCCAACACTTAGAATATTATGACATAAACCCTTCACATAGTAAAAATTGTCAGTGTTATGTTTTCCATCAGAGGTAATATAACCCATTCCAACAATCTATGTTGTTTTATCATCTCCAAATCTAACAAAACCTCCATCATATTTCTCAAGCTTCACAAACTTACTTTTATCACTGGTCATATGATTTGAACATCCACTATCAATCAACCATTCATCTCTGTTTCTTTTACCAAATAATGCAACTTTAGTGTTCTAATCATTAGATTTCAAACAAATATTAGAGATATCAAATATAGGTTGATCCTTTTCCACCAAAAACAAACAATCCTCATGATCTAATTCATCACTTGAAATACTGGCATTCTCATTAACATAATAGGCCTTCTTATTACATTTTCCTTGTTCCTTTTTCCAAAAACTTAGTTGCTAAATTACCAATCTTTCCACATCTAAAACATTTAAGAGGTAACATACCTTTGTACTTGCCAGTACCTTTCTTCAATTTCCTTGTGAAGTTTGCTTCCAACTCATCTAAACTTTCACTATCTTGATCTTCTTCTATCTTTGTGGCTTTGAAGGTTGTTTTAGATTACTCCTTTTCTTTTCCAAAATTCCTCATCTCAAACACAGTCAAGGTGCCAAATTATTGCTCTCTGGTGAATTTCTTCAGATCATAAACTTCCTCAATAGCTAAGATCTTGTCATTGTAGCTCTCTGGTAGGGTCATCAGTATCTTCTTCATTACATCTTTATCTGTCAGAGTGCCTCCTTGATTTTTTACTTCATTTACTACACTGTCAACTCTCTAAAAATAGCTTGTTATATCCTTGTCTTCCATCCTCAAGTTTTCATATTTGCACTTAGCTATCAACTTCTTTGATAATTTGACTCTATCATTTCCTTCATGTATTTCTTTCAACTTTTCCCAAACTTCATAAGTGGTGCCCAATGAAATAAATTTTGCTAACTTGGTCTTAGACAAAGCACTAAAGATTCCATACCTTACTTTTCCATTTTCTTCATAGGTTGAAATCTCATCTGTAAAACTAGGACCATTTGTTAGTTCAACATATTTTTTCTCAACAGCTTTCCAAGTCTTGTAGCCTAGACAAATCAGGTAACCTCTCATCTATACTTTCTAGAAATTGTGGTGAGATCCATCAAACATAGGAACTTTTAGTTTTTGTGCCATTGGATCTACCCCAAGAAGTTAAGCTCTTCTTCAAGGAACCAAGGCTCTAATACCAATTGTTGAATAGTTTGTACAACTGAGAGGGGGGTGAATTAGTTATTATAAAATATTTTTCTTGACTTTAATTAATTCGGAGTAAACTTAAAGCAATCAGATAATAATCTAACAGATATAAACATGAAAGCACATAACACCATGCAAAATGATCACCAAAATTTATGTGGAAACCCAAGAAGGGAAAAACCATGGAGAATGTTAATTCTCAATTATAGAACACTAGTTAAGGTGATTTTTTATAAGGGCTCACTGCCAAAATGCTCAATATAGGTAAGGCTCACTATCAGTGGGCTCACTACCTGGCTATTACAACCAGGGATAAAAAGGTTCACTGCCAAAAGAGAAAGGCTCACTGCCAATAGAAAAGGGCTCACTACAAAAATAATGATGAAATGGAATCCACCATTCAAGTAACTATCACCAACAATGACACTAGATAGAATCTCACTATTTTTTTCCTCTGGTCGTATGCTTTTTCATACTTCACAATGTCTAGATTTTTAGATTCACATTCACCACACTTGCTTTCATAAATAGAATCAACTTTTACTTATACCATTCCATGCTTCCATAAACTCCGAAGTCGGCCAAACACAATTTGAATTAGTTCACCACAAAAACATTCCCATGGTGGAGGAATGAAATGTGAACCATAAAGAACCTCCTCGCTCAAATCAACATGCTACATACTTATCATGATATCCAAAACCAAATAATAAGATATATACATTACAATGCAAACAATGTGCCAAAGCACGTTAAGCAACTACCAGATCGGTTCGAACCCATAAGAGTATATCTCATTATGTTGCAAAAAGAATGGGACTAGGACAAACATGATCAAAGATAGATCATTACAACACAACATTCGGAACCACACCAAGCTAGATCACCAAAGCTTTAAAATTGAACCTCAGTCAATAAACCAAGATATGTTGACATCAATGACAACCATTAATGACAACAATCAATTAGCATCACATCTCAACACATTCCAACAACTTCTACCCATTTTTGTGAAATAGTCAGTGGCAACAAGGATCCATGAGTGCCCTCCACTAGAATTTTCTGGCATCTCTCCAATGAATTCAATTTCCCATTGTTGGAAAGGGGCCTGAACATAAATAGGTCTATGTGGTAGATTCCCTAAAAACTTTAGTTTTCCTACAAACCTTTGACAAGCATCACAAGTCTTAACAAACCTGTGAGCATCCTTAAAGACAGTAAGCCACCAAAACCCTACTCTCAAGACCTTATGAGTAATGGTCTTTTCCATGTAATGACCACGACACACTCCATTATACATTTCTTGCAAGATTTCTAATGCCAGCTTTCCATCCACACATTTAAGCAGTACACCATTCGGGTTTCTCCACCATAGCTCATTGTCAATAATCACATACTTGATGGCATGTAATTTTAGTGTCCTTTTGTCATTTTTAGCCATATCTACAGGACATTGTAAAGTTTGTAAATATTGGACAATCCTTCTATACCATCCACATGTTTGCATATCATAGATATGTGCAACATCAACCATTTATGTCTATTTAATCTGCTTAGCCTCCAAATTAGTTTCTTCCATCAATTTATCTAGGCCTTTCCCTCTCACTAACTTGGTAATCTAGACATCAATGTTGAATTCTTGAATCCTATTGATCTTTCTACATTATTTTCATGTAGTTTCTTGCTGAGTGAAGATATCTTTCATAGCAGCACTTGGTACAAAAGCTATGATAGTAGCTCCCACTAGGTAAGTCTTGAAATTCTTCACATCCTTAACCAGAGAATATGCTTGCTTTTCAATCATGTCATATTCAAGCTCTGCATCTTGTGAATATTTCCCAAAAAATGCAATGGGCTATTCAAATCCCTCCTCATTTTTCTATAATAAAATAGCAACAATAGTATGATAGAAGCTGTTAGAACTGTTAAATTTTGAAATTTTCACAATCAATTGCATTCTTGAGTTTCTAAATGAGTCTTCATCATAAGCATAAAATTCCCTCTTTGTATTGTCTTGCTTATTTTCTGTCATATGATCCACTGAATCCATCAAGTCCTTTGTATTTCATTGTATTGCCTATTTTGGTAGGACATAATGAAAGTCTCCCCGACCTATGTATTTTTCACTAATATATACTTGTTGCAGTATATCGGCAGGACTCTTCTTTTGCTCCAGCGACTGAGAAGTTTCATATCGGCAAAGGAATTATTGTCAGAGTAGAGTCATAGTGAAGTATTTTTTCTTGCCGGCCGGCATATAGAAAAAATGTATCCACATATGTTGGGGCATCGATGCAATGTCACGGCGAATACATTATGTCATACTAACTAATACATAGAGGGGTTATTTCGGCCAAACTGTTTGGTATCGGCATGAAGTCATAACGAAATCATTTTGTTTTACCGATTGGCTTGCAATCAAATGTCTTGGTAAGACTTATATGCATCGAGGAAGGTCTTGGCGAAGTGGCTATTGTTTTGCCGAACTGAATACAAGGAGATTCAAAATCTATTGGAGAGAAGTTATAGAGTCTTGCCAATGCAAAAGTTACGCCGATAGAGATGTGCATCGCCAGGAGGAGAAGTCTTCGGTGTAAGTCTCACTGAGGTTTGAATGTTATATCGATAGGGTATTTCGGGGTGAGTCTCATCAAATGGAGCAATCTAGATGAAGGGGTTTGGTGAGACATTTGGTGTCGGTATGAGTCTTTTCGAAGATTCATGGTCTTGTCGATGGATTTATTTCATCGGTAAGATTTATTTTATCGGTGAGAAACTCAATGGTCTTGCTGAAGAATGGTATCATCGGTGAAGGGGTGATTTTGTCTCAGCGACTGGAGAATGACTTGAAGAATGCACATCGGTAGGAGACAATGAATTCTATGTAACATCTCCCTGACTTAGAATTGTTATAGCGACATGAAAAATAGAAGCGATAGTCATCATTTTAATTCCAAATGTCAGTATGACTGTATAATGTGTTGGCAAAAAGTGTAATAGATGTTGCAAAAGGACTTCACCCTAGATTTTAAAGTCTCTCATTAAAAGGACTTTTGATGCGACAGTGCCAGTTTCAAATGGGTCTTCATTTGTGCTTCATTAATGGACGATGGGATATAACAGTAAAGTTTTAATCAATTCTTCAATTCCGAATTGATTACGGGTGAATTAGCATGCTGAACAGAGAACCGGGATTTTTCTCAGCCTAAGGAGCTCGAGCAGAATACTATAAGTAATTTCTTCTTGGTTTTTTCACATTTTGATTCTGTAAGCTTGAGAATGGAATCTTCTGGTTCTAGAAAGGGTAAGGGTAGAAAGCCTGGTGAGAGTAGTCTGTCAAAAGGAAAGAAACAAAAGGTTGATACAGAGCATGAGGGCACTGAAAGGAGGTTGAACCAAGACCTTATTGATCAATTGCCTGGTTCGGGGCCTAAAGCTAGAAGGTCTGCACAGCTTAGGTAGAATTTGATAAGTTAGATGATAAATGAAAGTTCATAGGTGATGTCTGGACTGCCGTAAGAGGGTATGAACTTTTCAATTTTCACTATCATAGGAGAAATCGCTTTGAACCAGCCTGTAACCCATGGAAGTTGAATGTAGGGAAACTAGTGTGCCCTAATATTTTTGTAAATGCAAAATTAGTGAAATTGAATGCAGATAATTATGATCCAAAACATAAGGCTATATGTGACCCATCTAGAAAACCATAGATATATGTTTCTAAAGAAGCAATAGGTGAGGTTTTCAAATTGGAAGGGTTTTGCAATGAGGAGATCAATTGTGAAGAGTTGGAAAAAGAATTCTCAAGAATGGATACAATCTATAAGGGTTGGAGGTTGCCTATTCATAGAATTAAACAGGGTAACAAGCCAGAACCTCTACAAGATAGTGAAGGGCCTCCTTATCATGTAGATTTGTTTGAGCCTTATATGAAGTACACATATTTTAAAGTGTGTCAAGTATTGGGGATGGATGCCTCAGAACTCATGTCAATTGTGCCAATGATTATCACAGCAAATATCCAATATCACAAATCTAGACCATTTGACTATGCTTCATATATTTCTATGGGGCTTGATTAAGGGTTGATGGCTATCAAGAGCGGATCATCTATTGTTCATCTCAAACACTATTCATTGTTGATGCACTTGGTGCTATATTTTGGACAGGAGTTGGGAGTATGGCCTCAAAAAATGAGAATTTCTCAAGTTGGTAAGGAGGGTGAAGCATTTCCTATTCAGCTGTGGACTGTTATTTGGGACAGTAGGTTTGCTAGTTCCAGTTTCATTCATTTTGAAGAGTATTTTGTAAAAACATTGTATAGGTTGTATCAATATCCTTGTAATTATTCATTGACTGATGAGATTAAGAGATTCCTACGGCCAAAATATTTCAATGGGACAATTGATCATAACTGGGGTGACTGGTATTGTTTGGAGGGAGCTACAATGATCAGAGTATATGGGTTTGAAGATGCTCCTCTCATTCTACCAAGGATAGTTCCAAACAGAGTTGCATATTTGGAAATTGTCAAACAAATGGATTATTGCAGTGTGATGCATTTCAGTTCTTTTGGGAAGCAGGCTTTTATGCCTAGTACCTTGTGTTTTGGTGATTTCACTATGATGGCCAAGGAAGGATATGATTCAATCCTTGATAGGTTGTTGCATTATAATATGAAGAGAGGACCACCTAGGAAGAGCTTTGACCCAAAGGGATATATAAATTCTGCTAAGATGAAGATAAAATTTGGGGGGTATTAGCATGTACCCTATCCTTTTGATGATATGATCAAGAATCTGAATGAAGATGAAGTTGAAATGGTGGTTGAGAGATATAACCAAGGGCTGTTGGAGGTAGAGAAAATGTCTTCAGGGGAAGAAACACCAAAGGGTAGACCAGAAAAGGTATCCAGGTTGAGGACTTAGCAATATGTTTGCCTGGTTAGAGAACAGAGTATTGAAAGTGGTGATGTTGATGCAAGGCACATGGAGTACAGATCATTTATCTTTGATGATGATTTTATAAATTCCCCAGAGTTCAAGGCATTCTTGTACAAGTAGAAGGGGAAGGAAATAAGAGAAAATGTTGATGATGTTACTTCAGGGAATGAAGAACAGTTGCTAGTTCAATTGAGAAAGTGTGTGGATGATGAAATGACAAATATGACTCCTAAAAAAGGAAGGAAAATGTTGGAGAATGTTGGGATCGTGATCTTTCCTGGACTTGACTTGAACTCTGCATTGGTCTTTGATAGTTTCTTGAGAGACAGTAATGCTACACATAAGATTGACAAGGAAAAGGTGACAAAGGTGTATGCAGGCTCCAAGTATAATACTGATGAAGGATCATTGATGATCTGGGCTTTATACCCACCCCATAAGAAATCAATGGTAATTGACATAGAGAAGGCATTTGGCCATGTCATGACTCTAAAAGTTGGAGAGGCTGATCCTGTAGCTACTACAGAGATTGGGGTTAATATTGCAAAGTTGAATAAAGCACAAATTCAGTTACTAATAAAAGAAAGAGATATATACAAGGCAAACAATGAAAGAATGTTGAGAGAGAATGAGAAACTAAAATATTTGGTTGGTATTTCAATGGGGTCAACCAAAATGCTCACTCAAGGAGAAAGTTCTCAGGTAAGAGATCACTGGGTAGGATCAAGTGCTTATTCTCAGGGAAAGCATGATGCAATTGCAGCAATTGTCAAGAAGAGGCAGGAAAATTTGACATCTTGGTTGAATAAATTGTGGGGAAAATATTCTCATACTCTGGCTACATTGAAGGAGCATGAAAGGATGGATGGACGAATAATGGAGAAGTTTCATGAACTGGCCCAAAGTGATGTTTCTAGCAGTGCAGCACTTGAAGCTGCAAATCATATTGTGAATCATCATCCAAACTTCTATGAGGAATTGGAGGGGGATGAATAAGGATTAATTGAAGTTGTCAATAAAATTGTGATCATATTTTTTGATGATAAAGGGGGATTGAAAGAAGCCACCAGATGGATAAATGAATGTGATTCAATGTTGAATGAAGTCATGAAGACAGTTTCTGCAGAGGATACAGCATTGGAGGAAGTGAGCAAGCAAAATGAGGAAATGGTCAAGATGGAAATCACGATCTAGAATTTTGTTGGAGATGCGGACACATATGAGCACTAGGATTATTTGGACCACCTCGCTAAGACTCATTTGTGGCTAAATAGAGCCTAATTATTCTCTATCTTTTGTTTTGTAGTTTGATATTTCCTATTTCCGAAAGGATGCGTCCTTTCATATTCTCAATGTATAAATATCCATTTTGAAAAAAAAATGTGGGCGATAGGTAGAATAGGATAGAGAATAGAGAAGAGATGGTGAAATACAATTTTTTGGCAAAGAATGAGACTAGTTGCATATGTAAAATCATGGAGATATCAATGAAAATCTAATACTATGGTGCAATTGTTTCTGGTATCAGTTGTTTATGGTATTCATTGAAAATATTATTGAAGTTGTCTTTGTAATGGTGTTTTCTGGTTATTTGAATTGGTATAACAGGTTTATACTTAGTTCGTCAATGCACATTTGTTGCATCTATATGGTCAATTAATAGTTTCTTTCCAGTAAAGATTAAATTCTTTGAATTGATCATAGTAATTAGGGAATGTCAATTGGATTATTAAGAAGAACTCAATAATCACAATCCTACATGTTTATACAAGCTATAAACCAAATAAAATGTTAAATAACTTGAATGTCTGCCAGAACAATCTACTTGTTTCAGATTTCTCTTGACTCCCTAAATCCTATAAGGCACTGGTCTTTTCATTTTCATTCTTTAGTTTCACTCACATTTTTTACATCTGTTAACTGAGCATATTAGGGTTTAGTTTTGAATACTAGTATACAATATATACCAAATTTGATTTAGTTTGTTCACTTTCATATGCCAACATGGACAAATCATTGCATGAAAAATAATTATAAGCCAAGCCTGCATAATTAAGATAGGTATACTTGCCTAGGTCTAGCAGCACCTGAAGAGTAGAAGGTCCAAAGTCTTTTTGACCTTGTTTGTTACCCTAAAGCATTGCGAAAGATTGGCAACCTTTTGTGGTTCAAACCTGCATTTTCGAGAGCTAACAGAAGCAAAAGAGAAAATATGCATTGGTTTAGAGAAATTTGGGGATTTCAAGACTAGAGCCTCCTTGATAGTTTGTTTAGTTTTCTTGAACGCCTAACTATGCTCCTCACTCCAAAGCACCTTTTCTCCCTTCTTCAGCATCTTGGAAATAGATCTTGTGATTTTTGCAAAGTTAGTCACAAACCTTCTTAAAATATTATCTGTCCAAAGAATGACTGAATTCCTTTGAAATTCTTTGGTTGAGGGATCCTATCTATGGCTACTACCCTTTCAGGGTCAATCCTTACTCCTTTGGACACAATGTGCCCCAAAAATTTTACCTCAGTGACCCCAAAGGAACATTTCTTCAGATTCAGAGATATCCCATACTCTAGAGACCTAAAAAATACCTTTTCCAAGTGCATACAATGATATTCCTCTTTCTTGGAGTAAGTAGTCAATTCATCTTGGTATATAGCCATAAATAAATCAATAAAATTAGAAAAGGCTACATCCATAGCCCTCTGAAAGGTGGCACATTTATTTTTTAAACCAAAAGGCATTCTCACATAGACATAAGTGCCCATGGAGTAGTGAAAGTAGTCTTATATTTCTTAGACTCCTTAACCTTTACTTGGTTATAACCCAAGAAACCATCTATCATTGACAACAACTCACAGCCAGTTACCTTCTACAACATGGCTTCCATGTTTGGCAATGAATAGTTGTCCTTTAATGAGGATACATTCAAATTCCTAAAATCAACACACAACCTTATATCTACATTCTTTTTTTTCTAATTGGAACCAGATTAGATACACATGAAGAATGTCTAATGGGTTTTATCATGCCAGTATCCCTCAACTTTACCAACTCCTCTTGCATCTTAGGAGCTATAGTAGAATTAATTGGTCTTTCATTTTTTCCTAAAAGGCTTAGCATTCTCCTTCAGGGGAATCTCATGCTGAAATAATTCCTCTTTATAGGATTTTAGGTCATCGTATGACCAAGCAAAGACATGTCTATATTTTCTCAGTAAGGCAATCAACATTTCCTTCACCTTTGGTTTCATCTTCTTTCCTACATACACTTTCTTAGGGGCATTTTTCAGTCCCCAAATTTACTTCCTCTAGGTCCTCTAGATGAGCATTAGTTGCCTTAATCTTGCTTTTATCTTGACTATCAAAGACCCTTTAAAGTGCTACAAGGCCTTTGGGGATTTTATTTGTCTAACTGGATGACCTCCTTCCCAAATACTATGTCCTTTCCATCTACATTTTCAAAAAATCCACCAAATTCAATCTCCTAACCTTCATATTCGTCAACACATTTCAAAAATTTGAGAATATCCTCATCATCATTGAGGATTTGCTAGTTGTGCACATTGTCAAGAATGCAAGGCCTTGAATGTACCTCAACCTTAGATATACCTATAAAATTTATGTCATTTGGTCTCAATGCAATGTTAGTAAGTAAGTCAGGTACACGGTTTTATCTTCTTTCCATCTAGTCAATTCCAAAAGCATCAAACTACTCAATGGAATCCTAGAAAGAATTTCTATACTACTTCATTCTATTGTTCTTGCAAGCATATTTGGCTCTTACTTGGGTTATCACAAGCTCAGAATCACCAATTACCATTAACTTTTTTATTATGTGCTTCTCATCCAATCCCAATCCTAGTAATAATGCTTCATATTTTGCCACATTATTTGTGCAAAAAAAAGGACAATATGAAAGTGAATTTGTAAGTACTGCCACTAGGTGACACCAATAATATCCCTACACCAAACCCTTCTTTGGAACTTGCACCATCAAAGTACATTTTCCAAAGTCCATCCTTGTCAAATAATCTTAAAACCTCATTTTCTATAGGCATAGGGCACCTATCAACTTCTCTTGGTACTTCTTCCACCTTGAAATCACCCATATTAGTTTCTATGAAAAGAATTATGTCATCTTCAGGAGTGTGCTCCAACATATGTGGTACCTTTGGTTCTTGCATCACTTGAACATACTTACCATCAATGGGAAATGTGGCATAAGATATATCACATTGCATATTGCCTCCCATAGATGCACTGCATTTCCAACATAGCAACATTCCATAATTAGGTGGGATATCCACTACCACCACACTCATTTTAAACTCTTTGTTTGGATAGGCTGCTAATTTGTAAGGAAGTTCATTTATCACACCGATAATAGGGACTTCTCTTCAATCCATGGAATAGCACTTACCATGAGTACTATCAAATTTTAGTCCCAATGCCTCCATAATTTTGGTTGGCATGATATTTTCCGATGCCCTAGAATCAATAATACATTTTTTTTAAATTTCCCTCAACAATTAGTGTGAGGAAAAAGGGATCAATATTCCCAGGATAAGCAGTCACTGAATTTCCTAGGAAAATATGGGGTATCTCAGTGATTACTCCCTCAACTTCCTTGTCTTTCTTATCCTTTTCACTCACCTTGGGTGGAGTGGGCACCACTAAATCATTATAGGCTATAGTAGCACCATTGATAAGGGCTACTGCCTTTTGTTTATGTTCATCTATTTTCATCATTTCAAGAAAAGGCACAAATACTTTTACTTAGCTAAGTAATTGAAACATATCAATAGGAGTATACTTGGGTAATTCAATTGGGAGCATACCTTGTTCAGTGTTGCTTTCCTTCTGTTAATTTTTGGTTATCTCAACTCTATGCTTGGCATCCTTCCTTGTAACTTCAGGATTTTTCTTCTATGTCTTTATCTTCACAGCAAGGGATTTGGCTTCTTCACTAGCTTTTGGCTTATCTACTTTCTTAGCCCAAATTTTATCCCCCTGACTTCTTTAGCTTGAACTACTTCTATTTTTCCATCGGGCTTGTGCTCTCTACTTTTGGCATTCTGCTCCTTAATGAAAAGACCAGCAGGACTACCTCTTTCATCCCCAAATGTTCTATTCCTTAGATGATATGAACTTCTGGCTTGGGCAGCCAAGGCCACAGTATATCTTGCAATCTCCTCATCTGAGGGACTTCTCAAGAACACACCATCTTCAATTGCTTCCAAATTATATACCTTAGTATCGCCATCAACATCCTCATCAAATAGAACTTGTTGATGATATGCACTAGCAATTTTCCTTTGATTATCTACATCCATCTCATGGGACTCTATATCAAAAGAGCAGTCATTATCAGCAAAATTAGAATCACCCATAACCATATGTATATAAATATCCTCCTCATCTAACTGATTACAGTCTTCAATTGCATCTTCTTCCACCTCAACCATTTGTGCAACTGCACATTGCTGAGGAGAATGTGACATTTGGAAAACCATGCACCAAGGGGTCTCTTCAACAAAAATTCTTGAATTCTTTTGCAAAGGATCTAGAGGGACCTTATTCTGGGAATTTCTTTGATTATTAGGAACATTCTTCCCATTATACCAATTAGCATTATATGGGTGATCCTACAACTGAGGAGGTATTTCATTCCTTTGATAATTTTTTGGCTAGGCCTTTTCTTTTCTTATAATTTTGTCATTTATAGTTTTCATAAAAGTATCAATCTTATCCTCAAGAGTTCCCCCTTTAATACCCATACTTTTATCCTTCTTTTTTTTTATTTTTGAAGAGTTTTGCATCATCTCTTCTGCCAACTTTACTAGTTGCTCTTCTAATATTCTCAATATGTTTCGCCACCTTGTAAGCTTCCCTCAATGTCTAAGGATTCTTATCCAGCAGTCAGTAGCTCATTTTTTTACCAAAGGAATTGTAGTAGTTTACCAAGCACACATTGTCATTCAACTATAGACGAGGAGGCAACATCTTCCTAGCCTTTTGGAACCTTGTATTAAACTCAGCCATGGACTCATTAGAAACTTTATCAATTTTATTAAATTGATTCAACAAAAAATTGAATCAATATTTTCACCGTATTTCTCTCTAAATATCCTTTTGAATTCCTCCCAAGAGCCAATGCTCTTAGTAGGAAAACTCCTATACCATTCTCGAGCATCTTCAATGAGAGACTACATAAACAATTTCATCATAACATCCTTTGTCTCTACCTCAAAGTCATCCATAACATTGGAAAATTCTTTAAGATGGTCTTCACCACTCAGAGCATTGTTTCCAGCAAATCTGACTAGAGCAAGTCTGAAATCTTTAGGAAATGGGTTGGGATAGCTAGGTATTCCAGTGAAACACAACTTTTGATATCTATCTACCTAGAGTAGTCTCTGATTATGTTGATCTCTATGATCATCTCTTTTGTTGTTAGATTGATTGCTATCCTTCCCCTTTCCACTTTCATCACTACCACCTCCTTTATTGTCTCCTTCATCATATTCAGAATAAGAATTCTTATTCTTATTATTTCCTCCACCTCCACCACCTTGATCCCCACTCCCACCTCCACTAGTAGTGTGTCCTTCAGACTTCTTCTTTTGTGGCTCACTACTAGTATTTCCAGAGCTTAAAGCCTCTAGAGTGGGTGTGGACATATTAAGAAAGGCAATCTTCCTAGCTATTTCTGCATTAGCAACTTCTATTTCAACTTTCTTCAAATCTTCTTACAGTTGATCATTTTCCAACTATAGTTTCAAGATCTCAGGATTTTGAGGTATAATGGATGGAGTAAGATCAATTTTTGCATTATTGGTGGGGGTTTTAACATATGAAGTATGGGTATTTGTACTAGTGTTATTTTTGAAAGTATTGTAAGTTGTCTTCTTTTCCTGATCAATGGGCTTCCTCCCATGATCTACAAATGATGTTTTCTTAATAGTAGTAGAAGGATCTAAGGCTCTAGTAGTTGAAACAGATGTGGTATAGGTATCAGTAGCAAAGGTTCCCATCTATAATGTTACTTTAGGAATTCTAGGGGTAATCTCAGTGGCCAACTTGGAGACATTTTCTTCAAAGGCCTTCTACCTAGCAACATCTTCTCTAATCTTTGTTTTCGAGCATCTCTCTCAAGTTGCTTAGCTCTAATCCTATATGTCTTCTCCTTTAACACCCTCACTCTATTCTCCTCTTCTTCCTTAAGCCTCAGTTCTTCGTCTTCTAAAGCTTCCATGTGTTTATCTATGTCTTCTTCATTTTCTAAGACATTTCCAAGCTCACTTGGTGTAGGAGTATAGTAGGATTGATCAATAGGATCTTCCTCAAGAGGAAGATGCACTTCTACATTAGGAGAATCACCTCTTGGCTTGAAATTTTTCCATTAAAAAAATATCAGACTCCAGGGTTAAAGGTTCTGAGAACTTATTCTTACCCCAAAACTCCCACCTATCCTCCTCTCTTGAAATGTTAAGTTCATTATAAAACACTTTCTCAATAGGAAAACTTCTTTGATCTATGTTAGACACTTCACCTTCATGTACCTCTTCTTGGATATTTGCACTACTTACTTGGATATTAAAGGTAGGAGATGCATCAGCAGGGGATTCAACAGACTTACTTGATTCAGAGCTTTTCTTAACCTAGGCAAGTTGCTTCTCCTTTGTAGGTTTAGATTATGCCTTCTGCTCAGGATGCTTCTTTGTATAACTTCCAGTCTTCTTCATGGTGTCAAATATGTCAAAATCCTTCTTCTTACGTTCCTTTTGAGAATTTATCTTTATATTGGTATTAGAGACTTCAGAGTTGCCACCTAGAATGCTGGGAAATAGAAAGTGATTGCACTTTGACTTTGTACTTGTGAGTACCTCTCAAATCTGCAAACATTTTAAGCTCCATAAAGAAGGTGAGTGCATACAAATTTGCTAAATACTCCTATGAAATAATGCAAAATGTTTCCTACACATGATAGCAAATCAAACTAAATTGAAAGCATGAAAGATACATAATGCACACATTATCTCATATTGGATTGGTGCCATTGTAGAAAATAGCCCTTTCCCAATCCTTGCTTAAGCTTGATGTTAAGATGCTATGAAGATGATGATAACATGGGCAAGATTAGCTCTCCATTGAAGAGAGTAACCTTGTATGAGATTGTGGAAATTTGTGGAGGATTTGCTTGAAGAATGATGCCTCTATTTGTAGATTTTCTTGATGAGAGATTGGCCAAATGGATGAATGTGGGACTAAAGATAAGCCAATGAAAAGAGGCCACTTGTCATCATGTGAGTGGTTGATGCATGTGCAAGATTTGGGAAATGTGCCCAAGAGGGGGAAATTTCAAATTTGAAATGAGAGTTAATGCTTAGTTTGACTTGTGCAAGGGACATGTAAGAGAAATGTAAGACCTATTAAATGCCCTGTTGGATGTACCTTTCAAGTTGCTTTTGAATTCAAATTTGAGGGAAGATTCCATGTTGAGTGAAAATGTTGGATTTTAATAAATCAATAAATTGATTTATTTGTGCAAGTGGGATTATCTAAAGGATGTGACATGCATTAGATTAGATTTAATGAGGATTAATTAGCTAGGATGATGATTAGGATGCTTTGACTTTTATGACTTAAATATTTGATTTATTTAAATCAGAAAAGGATGGGAAATGACTTTTGAGATTTTAATTAAATAAATTTTGATTTATTTAATTAAAGGATGATGTGAGCCTTTGATTTATTTAATAGTCCTGATTTACTTGGTGAATGAATTTGTTGTGTTTGATTTATTTAATGAGCGGATGAACGTGAATTGAGTGCACGATGTTAATTTCACATGTCTACATTTTGCCACTCTTTGAAGCAATGTACTTGTTGCATTGGTTCAAAGAATAAACTTGCCGCGATCAAAATTCAAAAATCTGATTTTTGGATGCCTAGCGGAAAGTACTGGTACATTGCCCCTCGAGAGATGAGCGAAAAGATTCGATTTGAGGGTCGATCTCACGATAAAGAGGTTCAAAATGGATGGTTATTATCAGATGATTTTAAGATGCAATGGATGATTTATGCAGATGCTTAGACTGACAGATCTATATTATGATGATGATATGTTGTGATTATGCAAATGTATGATTTATGTAGATGCTTAGACTAATAGATCTATATTATGATGATGATGCAAATGCAATGCATGTGAAATGATCGATGTTTCCTATTATGTATGATATGAATGATATGTGGTATCTTGTGAGTTTTCTAGATGCATGATGGATGCATTGATGATGATGATGTTAGTCTTGAGAAATGAGATGATGACAAGAGGATCCACAAATGCATGATTTGACAAGACTTTATTAGAGATGATGATGATGATGATAGATGATGATGATTTTTCTTATCAAAGGTTGGAATTTTAAAAGGGCTACTTACCTTATGTTTGATTACACGTGTAGATACGATGCATCAAGGTATAAAGAACCCGGGATGGCATTGTACCTAGTGCGATAGACTTTGATTTCGACAATGATAGGAGTATTCTTTTCACACTTGACATCACGGAAACCTTGGGCGTACCTAACAAAGCAAGTATTCACAGAGTTATTTACAAGAACATCCAACAAGCACAACAAACAAAAGATAATGATCGTTGCCCCATTCTATCTCTCTAAATCCTTCATTCGAATATCATCGAGAGGTCCTTGGAATGAGTGCAATAAGATAAATCAAAAGAAAAGATCAAGTACTCAAACAAGCCAATGTTCTTCATACCTTTAGCCAGAGGGATGTGTTTTGATAGGATAAGAATCCAAAGTGATATCCAAAATGATGCCCATTGTCGGAACGATATATCCTAGGACATGCATTGTATAGGATGATGATGGTTTGATAAGTTGTTTGATAGGCTATTGATATAAGGTTGATTGACATGTTTGAGAATGATCAAGAGTTTGATTTTGTTTTAAATGTTTATTCTTTGCTTCAATTTTGATTTTATGATTAAAGCTTGCTTTTCTTTGCTATGATTGTTTCTATTTGTGTTGTCAAAGGATGAAGGTGGCGATCGGTTTATTATGGATGATTGATTATTGCGGGTGCAAGTGAGATGGGATGGGTGGATTTTTTCAAAAATTTGGATGTTTTTGACGTTTTGAAATGTTTTGAGGCTGTTTTTGGTGTTTTTGAGATTTTTACAAATGTTTTTTTTGGATTTTTGCAATGTTTTGGGGTTTTCTGAGATTTTATGAATGTTTTTGGATTTTGATTTTTTTCAAATGTTTTTGTGATTTTGATGTTTTTTTGAATGTTTTTGGATTTTGATGTTTTTTGAATGTTTTTGGATTTTGATGTTTTTTTGAATGTTTATGGATTTTGATGTCTCAGGGGCTGATCAAGGATTAGCCTTGCCTACATTTAAGCTCAGAGACAACGTAGTTCGGATTCCATATTTTTGATATTTTTCTAATTTCTTGAGAGTTTTTGAATTTCTAATGTTTTGAATGTTTTTTGGATTTTTGGATTTTCTGATGTTTTTGGATTTTCGCATGATTTTGATGATTTGGATATGGATATGTGTGATGATATCAATTTTTTTGTTTGGGGATTTTGCTAAAAAACAAGATAAGGTTGATCGATCAGGTAGATGGATTGATGATGATAACATTGTTGAGGATGCACAATAATGCAAGGATAGTGTTAAGCAACACAATGATTGGGAATGATATCCCGAGATGATGATGGGATTGATGATGATAACATTGTCAAGGATACACGACAATGCAAGGATAGTGTTAAGCAACACAAGGATTGGGAAAGATATCCCCAAGATCATGATGTTTTGATTGGATTTGATTGATCATGATTGATGAAGCTCAGTTTGAAACAAAAGTTGTTTGAATGATTTGACATGATGTTTGAAGTGTAAATTAGATGCAACTGATAGTGACTGTTTGGATTGATGTTTGATGAAAGATGAGGCTTGACGAGGAGTGTCTTCTCGCCAAAATATGCCATGGGCTAGTGATTTGGATTTTTTCTCACAAGTGGTTTGACCAATTTGATTTCACATTTGCCAATGTTCGGATCACCATATAAGTTGGAGGATATAGATCAAGGTTTATTCCTGAAGCAAGATGTACATAACTACCCCCAGTGTGTAGCAATATATAGAATGCCATGGATGGGTGCTTGGATAGGTGTGTGGATGGATGGATATGGTAAGTACGCAAAAGATGCCAAGGATTATCTTGTGATAAGATAAGGTGTTTGGATAAAGAATGCTCATTTGGCTTATGCTTCAAGGCTCAGATAATGCTAGGTAGGACAGGATCAATGAAAATGACCTATGTCAAGATGTTTACCATAAGCAAGTGTAAAGTGTGCACCAAAGTTTCATCAAGATCAAGATAACTTGGATGATGGATACAAATGGATAAAGATGGATTGGATCAATGGTTTATGGATGGATGGATTTATTATGGATAAGAGGGATGGAATGCTAGATTTATTATGGATGGGATAAGATGCTTTCATTTGAACTAGCGCACGTAGATGCTCGATTCCACACATGACACCTGTTTTCCAGGTTTTCATCATGGTCTTTCCCAAAGCGCCACCATAGTGGTTTTCACTAGAGGATGATTTTTTTCTCTTTACTGTTTTCAATCCTTTTTCTGATCTTTTTTTTTTGGATTTTCTTATTTTTTGATTTTTTTGGTTTTTTCTGAAAGATTCATGCTGACCCACCTAGTGGTGTCGATGTAGATGCTTCTATCATAATGTGCCATCGGTATCCTACCTGAAGAAGTTGCTTTGCTAAGATGCATGCACTTGAATACAACTTTTCAGATTCCTAATTTGCTTCGTCGATATCGGAGTTAACTCGGTCTCTGTGTGTACATTGTGATAGAGTGCCTTCAGAATCCTTATGGTGAAGAGTTGTGTCCAATACATGGTAAATGCGAGAGTTGGATATTGTGCGTGGAGGCATGGATGGAGTGTGTTTAGGGATAAAAGATGGATTGGTTGACAGTTTGGAACCTTTGACTCTCCAAACTTGGGAAGATGAGCAATGATAGGTGGATACGAAATTGTGCATGGAATTAGGACCAACTGCTTGATACACTTTGTACATTGCTTGAAAATCCTGCTTTTTATTTTGTGGACATCCTTGATGGATACTTTTCCCTTTTTTATTTTTCCCCATAGTTTCTTTGACTGACGGAGTTTGATAGGGATGATCTTTCTTTGTATTCTTTGGTATCCATGTGTACTTGATTTGTCCATTATGCTTCTCAACTTCTTTTGCTTTGATAACGTTCTTCATACTTTGATTCAAATCTTTCTTTCGAAGTTGGTCCCAATTCGTGGATGGGGTGATGGGTGGATGAAGATTCGTGACATGGTTGGTTGTAGTATTAACACTAGTTTCATCATAAGGACTCTTCGTGCTCCCTATGTTGACATTTTCTTGAGATGAAGTTACCCCTAGTATGGTGGTAGTAGTACATTCATGCTTTGATTCTTCTTGTTCTAAGAGCTCTTGTTCAGAATGAATTCTCTGATCAATGATCACCGTAGGTGACATTCTTTCAATTTGCTGCTCTGCTAACTCTGAATTATATTGTTCTGTCTAACTCATTTGCTTGAGCGGATAATGTTGAATATCCTTATTCATGATTTCCCCAGTCTAAGTTTGGGACATATTTGATCCTATTGTTGACAACTCAGTTTGACTATAGGAATCGATAACCTACTCTTTTTGTATAATAGAATCTTGTTCTAGCTGAAGATCATCTACGTGTCCATCCAAAAAAAGCATCTCATGGGTAGATGGAGGAGTATGTGGTACATGGATATGATCATCTTACATAGATAAAAGAGTGTCCATTAGATTATTGTAGTATCTTGAAGATACAAATTCTTGATCTTGAATGATTTTGGAGTCGCTTTCGACATGCTTTGGATCAAGTTCTTGATATGGATCAATTTCAAAGGATAGATTGCTTACAAAGGGTTCTTGGATGTCATCATTAGACATGGTAAGTGGTTCAATATCCTCAAGTGTCGAGTTCAGGGTTCTTTCAGTATCTGTAACCATGAGGTCAAAGGGGGTCAACAAGTCTTGGAAGGGACCATTTCTAGACCTTGGTGAGGGATTTTGATCATGCTTTGGAATAAATTCTTTAGATATGTCTTCTAACTCATAAGACGATGTACAGACATTTGCAATAAGATCATTGGTCAATGGTTTGTGCATTATGTCGATAGGATCAAATAATCCTAACACTCCTTGAAATAGATCACTAAAAAGTGGCTCTTGATGTATGGCAAGTTGATCATCGAATGCGATAGAAACATCTTCAAGGTGCTCATTGATGGAGAAATCTTGATCATTTTTTTCAACAATTGTGGTTGAGGGATTTCCGATGTCCTCAATCGTAGGGTCAAATGATGTTGACATTTCTTGAATTGGATCATTGTTGGTTGGTGGATTTTGATCATGATTTAAAAGTGACTCTTGGCATATGTTGATTTGATCATTGGATGAATTATGGACAACTTCAAGGTGCTCAATTATGGATTGATCTTGATCCTTGTTCTCAACAGTTGTGGTTTTTTGTGCTTGTGCTTGTGTTTTTTGGGTATCTTGAGAGGCTTGGGTAGCTTGGGTAGCTTGAGTAGTGTGGGTAGCTTGATATTGTTGAAGCGCTTGTTGGTAGGCTTGATGTGCTTTTAGTGCGATGTTACAATATTGACTTATTGCACTTGGTTTTGGTGGTAGTGGTGGTGTATTCGGAATTGTGTTGGATGTAGTGACAAGTGGTTCATATGCGCTTGGAGTGATCATGGTAGTGAGAGGTTGAGATATGATGGGTGTGATAGGGGTGTTTGGAGTGATCGAGGTGATAGGGATGGTTGGAATCACCGAGGTGATAGGCCCTTGGGAGACCATGTTTTGGTTTGTTGGGATCAACATTGTTGCTTGATTGAATACCATCGGTTGGTGCGATGTCAATGTTATATTCAAAGGATTTGATGTGATGGCTTGATTGGTGTTAGGTGGATTGATTTGGAAGGAGTGATTAGTGCTAGGTAAAGGGGAAAGCCCTAAACCAAGGAATGATATAGGTAATGGTCGTGGAGATGTCTCTTGGTGCAATGACTCAACTATCTTGGAAAGTGTAGCAATTTGATCTCGCCAAATTTGATCTTGATTCCCTTGATATAGTTCATTTGGTTTTTGTTTAAGTAGATTTGGAGTGTGTACTTGTGTTTGATTTTGGAAAATGTTCTAATTTGGGATGATGTTCAAATTTGGCATTATGGGTTGAAATTGAACATTGTTGATGTTGGGAATCGCATTGCCTTGTTTTAGGTAACTCTGATCTTGCATGGTGTTACCTTGACTTGGAGTTGTTAACATCTTGTTTGGATCAATATTCGTATGATTTTCAAACATATTTATCCCAAAGTTTATTGGATTCATGTTTTGAAAACTTGTACTTGGTACATTCTCATTTGGCTTGTAAGGATTTGGTGGGATGACATTGTTCGTTTCAAGACCCATGCATTGATTGTTTGGTTGACTGACTTGTAGGTTTGGATTTAGATCTACCATTGAGAAATGTTTTCCAATATTTGATTTGGGCATACTCACACTTGTTGTGCCATTGATATTTGTAGAAGGTAATGATCCCATGTATGGATTGTATAAGTGTGAGTTTTGATAATCAATAGGCATTGTAAGGCTTTGAACGTTCAATAGATTTGGATTACTCATGATGTATGGATCAAGTTTGTATTCCATGTTCTCCTTGTGTTTTGACCTTGCTGCAAAAAAGTGACCTCTAAGGTTCCTAGGACCAATGACGAGATGAAGGATGAAAAGGGGAAATGATATGAGTGTTGAACATTTAGGAACTTTGGATCAATGCTAGACTTAGGGTTTGATTTTGATTGGTTTGATTGGATTTGGATAATGGACTTCAAACCCTAAGATGTTGGATGTTATCTTAGGATGAACCTTGTTCAAAGGATTGTTGATTTAATTAAATGTATGAGAAAGGATGCATTCTCACACACCTAATTAAACAAATGATTTTGGTTTGATGATCTACCCAAGTCTAGAATGATGTTTCCAAAGATCTAAAGTTGTTTGTGGGATGGATTTTGATAGATGTTTGGGATGGGTGAAGTGTTTGATTTGATCCTAAATGAACCTAGGAAGGACTTGTTTACAAGACCAAGATAGTGAAGAACATGCTTTTCTCTAAGAGTAATTCAAAATCAAAAGACCAATGTTTGCATGAAAACCATATGACCAAAAGATGCCAAGCACATGTGTGGGGTCCAATTGATTCAATCTTTGCTTAATGAATTCTTTTTACCACAAACACACTCTTGATTAGATTTTGAATCTAGATGTCTAATGTCTCAACTTTCCCCTTATCCCACAAAGTGTATTATGTGGAAACCAAGGAAATTTGAGGCAAGAGTTACCTAAAGTTGACTTTAGTAGAAGAAAATTAAGATGAAATCCAAATGTTTAGATGCCTCTAAGGACACGAATCCCAAGGGCAAGCAATAACATGTGAATTTGTTCAAGGATATTTGCCTCTCCTAAAGGGTTTGCAATTTTGATGATTCGTTGAATGTTGGTTTTCCAATGTTTTCGATAAAACCACTATGTTTACAAACTAACTCACAAGCAATGCAACATCCTAGCTCAATTGGTACATTTTTCTTGGTGGGCTTGCCTCATGCCCTTTGTAGTAGAAGAGATGATTTTACATGCAACCAAGGATAAAATATAAAGGCATGTTAAGAATGAAGTCTTAACCTCTATATTTCAACCAAGATCGAACATGGCAAGTAACTTCTTGGAATCTAAGTTCCAATGCACCACTTTGATAAACTCATTGGATGGACTAGATGGCTACTACAAACAAGGTTCTTAATGACACAAAATCAGGGACATGGCACCTTACGAGCGTCCAACAAGCCACTAAAGGCTTTAATCAATCCTACTAGGGGCTCTTATTCGTTTTACAGTAGTACCTCATTCTGAAAGACACTGTACGGCTAAGACCTACATACCATGAGGACTTGACAGTTTAGTCTTATCCATTTATATACCGGCCCGAATGAAAAACTGGTTGGAGTCGCCTTCAAGTTCTCCTTTTGGATGTGTCTCTTAGGAAAGCCCCTCTAAAGGTGACTCAAAGCAATAAAATTCATTTTGAGCATTTCTATTGCACCCTAGATCACACGAAGCGCAAGGGGAGAGGATACGCACTCAAAATGTACCAAAGACAAAATCACACAAATCAAACACTTGTTCATTTTAGCCTCAAAGCAATGATGAGTTCATTTTAAAGCACCAAGATCAAAATGTGAAGTTTGCTTGTTCAATTTTAGCCAAAATTGAAATCTAGTCAATTTCTAAGGTTCAATTTTAATCCAACTTGGAAAAAAAACAATGATTTAGTTGGCTTAAAACAAAAAATTAAATCAATAAATGGAGGCTCCAAGCACTAAAAAATGATTTGTCAACTTCCACTTTGATGCTTAATTTCCTTCAACTTCAATCTGCTTGACTTCACTTGATTCCAATGCTTGATTTCAATGTCAACCTGTGATTTATGCAAACCCTTCGAATGCCATACCTATGAAGCAAAAAATGACCATACAATAAGTGCATTAGTTATATGCAAATCCATGAGTTTCAATGCAAAAATCAAAACATGACAAATATGTGTATAGGTAAAAGATTTTCCAAAAACCAAAAAGTAAACATTCAACATCTGTAAATGACCACAACAAGATTGATTTAATCAATTCACAATCTGGAGGATAATGTTAATCATAAAAAAAATGCCTTCTTCAAACAAAGGGTGATTCAATCCAGTGTACGGCTGCCAATTCAAAATGATGTTCTTCTTCTACTTGTTTTGACTTTCTTTGTGCATCTTCTGTGAAGGCATGGTATCTATGTAGCCAATGTATGACTATAATATATCGTAACAAAATTACCCCAGCCACAATCTAGTAGATCAATTCAGAAAACTATTAGGAAGTTTAAAGCTTGCGAGGAAATTGATAAAAATTAAGATCAAGATGCATTGTATTAGGCTGTATTTACTACGGACAGCTATGAACAGACTCAAAGATTTTTTATTTACTACTGGCAGTTGTGCACGTAGTTAATGCACTCAAACCGTCAGGCAAAAAATCTCTAAAAAGATGTGCATTAATTTGCAACAGGTTATTTTCTAGATTCAAGAATAGACTTTCTTTAATGCTTCTAATTTCCCTGCAAACAATTAGTTCGTGCGCCCTCTCTATTTTTCCATTATAGGCAGAAGGCTGAGGAATTTAGGTTTATACCTGCCAATAAATATGGTTGCTCTAATTTAGGGTTGCTCTTTTTGGATATTGAACCAAATCAACAGGTTTTCAAGAGCTCCACGAATATAAATATTCGGCCTGTGTATTAGTATAAAACCAAAGGAGATTAAATAAAAGACACCCCCTGCCAATTTATAGTTCGTGAGAATATAGAGACTAGATGTGGTACGTGCTTTCAAGCATGGCGACCCCTATGACATGCCCTTCCTTTAGACCTGTCACGTGACTCTGCAATTTTCAATACACAAAAAAGTTACTTGATTCTCTTCAATAGTCAAATGCGGCATTTAATAGAAAGCATCGATTGGGTAGATGCCAAAGAAATAATTATGTTGAATGGGAATGTGCATTACCACCATCTCTCCGTAAGCGTGATGTGATTGAAGGTCAGTGGAAATTAATGGGAGAATGGACTGCCAACCATCTACCACCTACCGCTCCTGATGGAAATCAAAACAGCCAGTCAAAACAGTGAATACTTTTGACAAAATGACAAAGAGAGACGTTAGCTCCTAGATTGCAGTAATTGTAGGATATACACAAAAATTCATTTGTTAAAAAGGTTGTAGTAATTTTCAAGCAAATGTAATTGTCAGGCGTAAACTCTAATTCTCAAGCTTTTTCCATAATGACATGATTGCAAGCCCTTTGCCAGCATCCTCATTGCCAGCACCAATAATGAGAGCTCAGTGAAAAAAAAAGTTTCAAGGTTTCTCGTAATATGTTGTCATCCAAGAGCAGGCAGGGCTCACAGTTTTCATAGAATATTGGAGGTGGAGAGACACTTACAGAGTGTTATTGAGTAGAAGCCCTCTTTAAGTAGGTTGTAATCATCCCTTCTAATCTAGTAGTATAGTAACATCGATAAATGTCATAAAGAAAAGACGCCTCACCACCATAACTTGTCATTGCTGCCCTACATTTGGACCATCTCACCTGCACGATGCACTTAATTGGAAAGCCAAGATTTTTTTTTTTTCTATGTCAAAGCTTTAAGACTAAAAATGATATGATATGGTATGGAAATCTTAAAAAACATTAAGATAGTGAACGAAGCTATGCAGATTCATGGACAAAGTTTTAATCTAGAAAGCATAGAGATTAGATGCATGCTAAGACTCAGAACAAAAGACTGTAAAATTCGTTAAGAGTTAGAGGTTTCAATGGCTCTGTGGCAGGTTTGTTTTTTATCAACGTATCTTCTCCTTGTATTGCGTTCAGGAAAAAGGTGGAGGAAGTGGCTACCAAAATAAATTTGGAAGGATCCAAATCATGATTGAGACAGGCTTGAGGTAAAATGCATGGCCTGTGATGAGTTTCAAATGCTACCTCTATTGTAATAAGTCAGTGCCTTCTACTGCAATAAACCTTCATTTGCAGCACCATGAATAGATCCTTTTAGTTTATCATAGGTTTCATCATTTTCTCAAATGATTTAGTTTGCTACTCACCATAGTTTTCTTTGCTGTTGAGCTTACAAACTTTTCTCTTGTGTTATGCTAATCAAGTAGAGAATGTTACAACATAAGAGGTACTTCTATCAGGTGAATCTATATCAACAGTGACAGATGGAAGGGAGGTCTTCAACTAGATTTCCTTACAAAGCTCAAGAAGCTCAAAAGTTTGGTTTTTTTTTTAGTCATTTCACACTAACCGAGGAATCAACCTTATTAGAGCAACAACAGAAAATAAAAAAAATTTACAGAGCCTACAATATCTATAGAGAAAGAAAGAAAAATAACGTGGCCCACTTAAATGGAAGCATTCAACACCGAAATGCAGAAAAGAAATCAAAAACTCGCTATTGAATAACCAATGAATATAAAAGTCTTTTGTAGCCTTCAATCGGATTGAAGGCACCCAATTCAACATTAAGTAAAAGAGAAATGAAATTCATTAGTTGTTGCCCTCCTTCTAGTGCCATATGTGAGCACCTCTCAAATCTACAAACATTCTAAGCTCCATAAAGAAGGTGAGTGCATACAAATTTGCTAAATACTCCTATGAAATAATGCAAAATGTTTCCTACACATGATAGCAAATCAAACTAAATTGAAAGCATGAAAGATACATAATGCACACATTATCTCATATTGGATTGGTGCCATTGTAGAAAATAGTCCTTTCCCAATCCTTGCTTAAGCTTGATGTTAAGATGCTATGAAGATGATGATAAGATGGGAAAGATTAGCTCTCCATTGAAGAGAGTAACCTTGTATGAAATTGTGGAAATTTGTGGAGGATTTGCTTGAAGAATGATGCCTCTATTTGTAGATTTTCTTGATGAGAGATTGGACAAATGGATGAATGTGGGACTAAAGATAAGCCAATGAAAAGAGGCCACTTGTCATCATGTGAGTGGTTGATGCATGTGCAATATTTGGGAAATGTGCCCAAGAGGGGGAAATTTTTAATTTGAAATGAGAGTTAATGCTTAGTTTGACTTGTGCAAGGGACATGTAAGAGACATGTAAGACCTATTAAATGCCCTGTTGGATGTACCTTTCAAGTTGCTTTTGAATTCAAATTTGAGGGAAGATGCCATGTTGAGTGAAAATGTTGGATTTTAATAAATCAATAAATTGGTTTATTTGTGCAAGTGGGATTATCTAAAGGATGTGACATGCATTAGATTAGATTTAATCAGGATTAATTAGCTAGGATGATGATTAGGATGCTTTGACTTTTATGACTTAAATATTTGATTTATTTAAATCAGAAAAGGATGGGAAATGACTTTTGAGATTTTAATTAAATAAAGTTTGATTTATTTAATTAAAGGATGATGTGAGCCTTTGATTTATTTAATAGTCCTGATTTACTTGGTGAATGGATTTGTTGTGTTTGATATATTTAATGAGCGGATGAACGTGAATTGAGTGCACGATGTTAATTTCACATGTCTACAGTACTTGTAACCTTAAAAAAGATTTTAAACATATATAACTCGACACAAGGTGACTGAATGAACCTAGACTTAACACAAGATTTCCTATGATGTGACTATTGCAATAAAATTTGAACTAATTATTCTTCAAATAGTAAAGAATAATATAATAAAATAATTGTTTTTGACAGTACCAGATCTAAACTAGAGACTTTGCACTTAGCAAATCCCTAGCAAAGTCACCAATTTGTTGGTTATTTTTTATGAACAAAACTTATTCTTCAGAAATACCTATGGACTTTTTCATTTCCAATAATTAGTACTCTAAAGAGATTATCCAATGAATAAGTAAAAGCTACAAAACTCCTACTCCTACACTTTTGGCTCTGTGAAACCCGGGAGGGTAATCCCTCTATGTATACTAAAGAATTCATATGACTACTATTTCAATACACTGTAAACAACAAATAATTCTCATGTAATTACTTAACAACGTAGTATATCAAACAAGTTGGCAGCTCATTTATTAATACCCTACACTTGGAGCTTGAGAATAATGAAGCTCAACACAAAAAAACTATAGTGGTATTCATTTGAAAGTTTCTAAATAAAAGGTGATTAGTTGATGAATCAACCCAGAAACTGAATTGTGAATATTTTGCATGAACCAGTACCTTATCCCAAACACGGAATCAATCTCAACCTATACAACTAGACAACAACTCAACAATAGCAACATACAATCTCAAGAAATATTGTATTATAGCATTCCCACTTTATATTCATGATCATCACTGCTTACAAATATCCTAGCACCTAATTCTTATGAGTTAAAAATTTCATCCAAGCATTTACATTAATTTATTGAACTAATAAGCAGGAATGAAATTAAACATCCATTGAGAAAAAATAGAGATGAACAAAACAATCCTTGATCATTTTCATTCATAACTCATTAAACGAGTACAAAGGAGAGATAATAACCATGAAATTGGTATTACTCTGTATTGTATTTTATATATTGTTATCAAAATTACATACATAACAATAGCCTCTGAACTTAAGATAAAACTTCAAACATGCTTGATATTCCTTTTACAATTCACAGTGTTGATTACAAAACAATGAATCCCTACTTTCTGATCCTGAATTCCTTCTTATAGAAACGAAGGAGCAAAACAAGCCTTGGGCCAAAAAGTACACATGTCATTACCTTATTGGACTGCTATAACAAAGATTCCCTTTTTAAGTTACTCTTCATTCCAAGGAGGTGGGAAATATGTGTGAAATAAAATTAGTCTTCATTCATTGTTGGAGATCTGGTCTCATTTTCAAAAAGGTGTCTTCAAACGGTTTCCTCAAAAATTGTGCCCACGCACACAAAGTGAAAAGAAAGAAAGCATGAAAGAAACAAAAAGGAAATGACAAAGAATATTTCCACATCTGCAACCTTGTCACCCATTCAATTTGAAGAAATGCACTATATTTTCCATACTTTAGCAAAATCCTAATCTGTACTAAATCTAGGCTATGCAGTTCATTTTCACCTATATGTTATTCATCATGATTGCAGACTTCAAAATCAAATTTTCAAATCACCACCTTGCCATTTCATATTAATCCACCAATCCCTGAAGTCTCTAGCTATCTGTGCTTGGAATTCCTCTCCAGTAGGCCAGTCAAAATTCATGACTTCGTCAGCTCTTTCTCTATAAGGTGCATACTTGGTAACAATTTGTTTGGCCTCCTTGTCAAACCCCAACAAGACAATATCTGCATGAGCCAACATATACATATTTATTTTTAGTGTGCCCATATCATATCTTTGACAAATTGAGACTGATTGATCTGAAATAGTTATATTAGTTTCATCTTTCCATTCCTATAGGATTTTTATGCTACCATCATCCCATAGAATGGATTGAAGGAGACCATGATGTGATTCATGAAAAGATTTCATGAGCTCCCTTATTTTGATCTCCAAAGGTTCAATGTTTCCCTTGTACCCCTCAATTTTACCTACAAGAGTAACAGTGGGCTTATACTTTTAAGGAGGGTTGGCATCCTGCTTGGCTCCAATTGACATCAATCTTAATTCCTTCATCCTAGGGATCCATGTTTCCATGAGTGTAATATCTCTTTCTCTATCATTTTCAAAATTATTCATAGTAGCTACCATGTGTAAATAATTATCATGAATGCTATTTAATCTATTATTTACCCCTTTGTTCAAATGCTCCAATACTGTAGTGACAATCTCCATATTTCTATTAAAAATCTCCTTATCATGATTGTCACATTTCTACTTATATTCATTTAGCTGCTTAAGCAACTCCTCCCTACTAATATCCTCATCAGCTTGTAGTGTTTCTAATGTACTAGGCTCTATTATTGAAATGGGTACACTTCCCATGTTATATGTCACAATTTCCCATAAATAACTTACTTAAATGGTAAACTCGAGGGGTGGAGCTTCTTGTGAAGTTACAGGGATGTCAACATCAATCTACTTATGCTTCCCTAGTTGCAAACCTTGCAACTTATCCTCCAATAATGCTACCTTTGTCTGCAATTGCTTATTGTGTTCAAGCTTTTCATATTTAACTAACAAATTGTTGTATTCCATCCTAAGCTTATCCTTTTCTAGAGTTATAGATTCTACAGTGGCTCTTATGAAATATGCAACATGTACTGACATGTTTTCTCCCTCTAGAGTTGATGTTTTTGGCACCCTCTTTATTATTAGTCCTCCACTATAGTTAGGTGCAGCCTCAATAATGTAAGGCTTCCTTGTACTTGGGGCTAGAGACCATATAGCTAATGTGTCTTATTGTTCACTAAAGGAAAACCCTTGTAATGCAATTGCAACCTCTTCTTATGAATTGTAGAGTGGCCTATCACGTCTCTTTATTGTATTAAAGGCTATGGAAAAAGCTAAGTCCCATTCTGGAAGTAATAAAATTTCACCATTTCTTCCCAGTTCTCTTCCTTCCTTTGCATTCATCCTTTGGAACCTAGCTCTCATTTCATTCAAAACCTTTGTCTGGATAGTGGCGTCAGGTAATTCTAGATGAAGGATTCTTTATATGGACAGGATTTTGACATATTCATATGTTTTAGCCCTATATGAAAATTCCATAAAATCTTGAGACTTTACAAATGAGTCGTCATGCAAAAACTTTGTGCATGCTTCCACCGGCATATCATCTTTCCATTGAGCCCAGTGAGATCAGCTTTACTCAACCTCATACCTAATTATTGTGTCACCCTCATTTTTGGTGCTGTGGGAATTCATTCTTGTATTTCTTGCTTTGATACCCAAATGTCATCATCAAAGTCTTCATCAGCATAGTCCACCAAACCAGTTACTTCAACCTTTTGTTTCTTCAATGGTGGCTCTTTTGGTGGTGTTTCACTAAGTGGTGGAGCATCAAGATAGATAATTTCAGGCTCTATTGGCCTTGGAGGAGATGGTGGTGGTACTTCTGGCATAGGAGAAGGAGGCTTTTGCTCCTCTTGTTGGGAGGGAGCAGGAGCTGTATCATTTTTCTTTTCCTTATTCCATCTCCTTACAAAGAACTTTATTCTTGGTTCTTCAGAGGCTTGAGATGTAGATTTCTCTTCCATAGTAGGGACTTCTCCCCTACCCTATTCTTCTTCAATGGGTTCTTTCCACTTATCTTTACTTATCACCCCTTTAGTTTCAAGGTGGCCCACTATTATCTCAAAATTCTTGGATACATGTTCCACCTTTTGCATTACATTTTTAATCTTCGAGAGAACCTTGAAGTTAGGCTCTTCTTTCTTTATATTTCTTTACATCTTATTGAAGGAAAACACCTTTCTTTTCTTTATTCTTGTTCCACAAGGTCAAACACATTTCTTATCACATCCTCTAAATATTAGAAAATGTACACAAATTTGTAACCATTATTCCTTTCCTTCAACTAGGCCATGAAACCTTTAGGATCATATCTAACCCTCTCCATTGATCTTTGCATGTGGTAGACCTTGATAATATCAATTATTTTATTCCAACCTCCTTTTGTCTTTACAAAAGCAAAAAATCATGTGTACAAAGGAAAGAATGTTCCTTTTCCTTTACTCAACAGATGTTCATTTTCTACACTTCCCAATTGTCATATCACCTCAAGGAAACCAATTCTCTCATGCACAAATCTTGGTAGCAAGTGAGGTGCAATAGTGGAACCATACACTCTTAAAATAGTGTAATTCAGATATGGGATGACATCTTCCCAATTGTAATCAACTCCCAATTTAGTCCTTCTTTCCTTGGGTCTCAAGAAGTCATGCAGGGCTATGGGAATTCTAGGCATATTCACAACCAAGGCTCTCTTCAATTCTAAAGCAAACAAGTTCAAAAATGTCACATAATCATATGTCATGTCATCTTTTTCTAAAATAGAAGTCCAACATTGCACAGGAAAATCTAAGTTACCCTCCTTCATATCCAAAGTCATATTCTGCCCAAAGTAAGGTGCATCTTTGAACAAAAACATATGCATCAACAATGAGTACCAGCTAAACCTTACTCCCAATTCACCTTTCTTTAACCCTATCAAACCCTCATGAATTTTTTCTGAAAGAAACCCCACATGATCATACACTATGCAATATTGGGGGTATTGAATATGCATTGCCATGTACATTCATGACAGTCATTACCATGAAAGGATCATAACCAATTATCTGGCAAATGGAGTAAAAGATTTTTTGGAAGTAGGAAATAAAATAACCAATAGGGAAAGGCTCCTTATCATGTTTCCCTATTGTAATCCTTTAGCTCGCAATTTCTGCTAGATATCTTGGCAGGATGTGGACTTTGAATGCAATTTGAGTTTTTCATATTCCTCCTTAAGAGTGTTTTCATTGATCTTAGGCATTTCATTGCTCCACCTAGTGAGTTTGAAAACAGAATAAAATTCCTCGATAATTTTTACCATTTCCTTCCAATCATATGTTCTTATAGTCCTTGTAATAGGATCATAATTAGTGGCCACTGCTTTAAGCAAGTCAACATCCATGTAGACATTGGGTACAATCAACTTCCCTAGGTCACAATTCCAAGGGTTACCCACTGGAATACCCATGTTTCTATTTTTGAACCAACCATAGAATAATTCCCACCTAGTATAAGGTAATTTAGCATCTTTAATAAAATTGTTCTTATCAATCAAACCCTCAACTACTTGCAAACCTCAAAGAAGAAGATGACCCTTAGGTTTTTCACTGGTTGAGGGTGGCAACTAGTCAGTAAGGTCTTTACTTAAAGGCCTTTTGGGAGCAGAAGCTTCCCCTTTAGACGAAGATGCCTTTGATTGTGCTTTGAGAGTCATGATACAAAGCAGAGTTTCTAATTTATTGGAACAAGACTTACAACTTATATAAGGGTTTGACATGAATATTTATGACAATGCAGATCTAAAAAATTCTCTTTTATGAATGTCAAACCTTAAAATGCTAAACCAAGAAATCCCTAATTGGCTTGGAGATTTGGGAAACCATAATTTATCAACAATTCTAATGGGAGGGAAATAATTCACTAACTGGTTCTCTTTGCAGATTGACAACCCTAGCTCTGACATCGGAAAATCCTGAAAACCACAGCACAAGCTCCTCAGGTGTGTAGAATATCCTTCACAATGTTGAATTATGCTTTCAAAATAGGTTTTAATAGCTAATCAACTTCCTACTTCGGTAGCTTGATGTCCTTTTAGCTATTAAGGCTTTCTCACGCGAACCAAAATGGCTCACTTGTCCTCAAACTGAGTTTTGAATGTCAACCATTGATCACGTGGGCATGTTAGCTAATGGACAATCTAGATTTAGTCAGCTTGATTTGAAAAATCTGACTGTACACAACCATAATATTCACCAAATGACATAAATGGAACCACTTGCTAGTGGTTTGCGGGCTCCACCATTTCTATGTCGCTACAACCAAGATCCACATGTCTTCTTCCCCTCGTCCCTGTGATTCTTAACCCGTGTGCAACTTTCATCAACGGGGAGACAGGGAAGGGTTGAGATTAAATCTCACAGTCTCTATATACTCACACCTTAATTCAAGGCCATTTCCTGCAGCCTTATTCCTTTTATACAATGAATGGCCCAGATTAAAAGATCTTCAAAAATGTACATTATATCTTGCTTTAGTAGCACACACTTTATTCTCCATTCCCCGTGTTGAAACATTTGATTAATATTTTCTCTTGCTCCAATGCTCCAGGTTATTCCACATGGAAATTTCCCGCCTCCCTGTTGAGAACTGGGGATCAATGGAGGAACCTATGTGGGATAACAGGGAGCGGTCAGGATTGACCCACATCACCCATTATCAACCATTGATTCACTTGAAAGATCTACCTATTGACCAGTTGAAACCATTGGGCCCACTACTAGACAAGAAACATAGTAACCACCCGTCAGCCCGTGTGATTATTTTTATGGAGAAAGAAAACAAATGGGTGTGCAGGAAATAGTGGTGATCTATTTGCAATGATCAAATGGTCATCGGGGATCCTCATAGCTGCACATGCCGAAATTGTTAATCTTAAAAGAGGGACCCGACTAGTTCAACGAGACCACAACCCATGGGATAAATGATTTAAGGCTCAAATGATTTTATCAAGAAATATTTAGCCTGACTTAGGAAAAATTAAAATAATAGCCCACCATATGACAATCGAAAAAACAAGACCAAAGGGTTGGTTACTTCATAGGTTTCAATGGCATAAGATATGACTTAAAAGACCAAGAATTGGTAGCAAGGAGTCAACAGAGAATCAAAATCTTGGTGAGGATACAAACTCAAGGGGTTTTTCAAGTAGGGTTTTAGCTTAGGTAAGTTAAAACCCTTAAATAGTGATAGTAAACAAGACCCTAAGCTCTCAAATACAAACCTAACTCAAAATTAAGCAGGATTTTGTGATGGAACATGAAAAATTTTAGGGGTTCCATCAGAGAGAAAGGGCTAGCCACTAGAGCCTCGATGGCTGAATGTAGGTTAGCTATGGTAGCCTCATAAGACTGACGATGGAAAATGGCCAACTAGCGCCCATAAATGTGGAGGAATCTTGTCATGCGAGTAATAGCATCATTCCACCAACTAATCAACATTGTATTGTGAGGTGGCCTACACTCCAAATTCCAAATGCTATGAATGTGTGCTAGTGTGGGCTGGTGATAGAGCAAAGACGTGTTAAAAAAGAATTGACTCTTGTAGGCACGAGGTTTTCTTGTCTCCCATTCAATGAAAAAAGAGATGGGGAAATGATCTGATAAAGTCACATCCATTAACGGCTTAGCCAAGGGAAAAGAGCTATCAAAAGAGAAAAAATATTGAGCAAAGATCATGGCATGATCAAGGCACTTAAATATCTTGTCAGAGCTAACCTGGTAATTACACCAATTGTGCCAAAGGGGATGAGAATGGTGGCAGCCAATATTGGGATCAAAAAGCCCCAATTTATTGCACATGTAAAACCATGCCTCCCATTCGCCAGCTGCCCATCTGAATGGAAAAGTACCATCTTTATCATATGCCATCTCAACCATATTGAAGTCCCCACACAAAATCTAGGTAGCAACTAGAAATGAATCATCAATCCAACGCCAAAGCAGAGAGTGTTCCACATCATCATTAGAAGCATACACACTAATAATCCCAAAGGAATGATTATCAATATTAAGGAGAATCCATATGAGCCAATGTGTGGGGTCAGATCCATGGTCAACCACACAAGCATGCCACCATGGGGAAAAAAGGGTGACAACTCTACCACATCTAGCTTCATGATCAGTACAAAACATTTTACTAGCTGGCCCAATAGATCGACAAGCCAACGTGAGCAAAAAACCAGTGATTTTAACTTCTTGGAGACAAAGCACTTCAATACCAACATACTTCTACAACGTATCCCTAACAGAATACTTCCTGTAGAGGTTTGTCAGAACTTGAACCTTTCATGAGAGGAAATTCATGAGTAAAACTCCTCCATATCATCAGCGGTTTGACTCCTCATTCAAAGTAGAGAAGCGATTATGCAAAAATTCTGGTGGAACTGACCCAATTTGAATATTCAGAGAAGAAAATATTTGTTTCTCCTACACATATTCTCCTTCTTCTAGAGGAAAAAGGGGTTGTGAGACCGCCTTTGAGCTCTCAACATGGGAGGAGATGTAGTCGGTTGTGCTATCATGACAGCAGTAGGCTAAGGCGTAGCCTTAGGCCTAGGCTGCATCGAAGTATTGCCAGACCCAACCTAGGCCTCTTTCCCCTTCACCGAAGGGTTTGAAACTTCTTTAGCTGGCTCAAGGACTTTTGAAACCATACCAGAGCCATTGGACTTGTTTTTTTGGTTCATAACCATTTTCCATTTCTCCTCAAATGTGGCAACAAAATTATCCCCCTGACGGAGCTTTTTAGACTCTCGCAACGGAGGAGTATGAGGAACTTCCAAAGGGCGGTCCTTAATCTTATGGTCTATGGATTGACATCTATAACACATGTTCAAAAGATTGAAATAAGTGACCTTTTGGGTATGCTGAAGAGATCCAATTTGAATATCAATGGACTCCTTCAAATCCTTTGAAAGTTGCACTTCAACATAGACCCATTTTTGGGGTCGGGCCTAAAAAAATCCTATCTAGCTCAATAGAAATGACCTTCCCTAGAGAGGACATAATATGGCTTAGAAACCGAGAAAATCAATCCAAATTGGGACCCGCAACTTGGTGTCATCTAAGATAGCGAATTCCCAAGTCCATAACTGGAAAACCAACAGAGAAGAGTAGACATACCAGTGACCATGATTCAAGATTTCTTGAACATTACTGGCCTCCGCAAAGTGGAAAAGAAAAAAACCCTTTGTTAAATTTTGGACCATATTAAGACAGACCTCATGAGTGACCCAGGCCTTGTGGACCCATTCTTTAAGCACACTTTCAGGGGGAGTCCTCCCAACAAAGTACCCAACAAGAGTATGTTTCTCAAGCCATTGACATGCAGAATCAAAATCAGGCAAAGGTAAAACCACATCAACTGCGGAGTCAAAAGACTTACCTCGTGAAACACTTTCGAAACAATTTTTTGGGAACATTTGTTCGGAGGAGGAGCCATTGAGAAAAAACCACAATAAATGTGGTCGTACACATGAAAAGAGAAAAATCCTACGCCAATGGCACGATATGACACAAGAGGGTCCAAGGATGACCGTAGACACAAGAAAACCCTAGCAGAGCTCATACACCCCCCACACCATCCATTATGAAATTTTGAAATATAGTAAATTGAATTTAACCTTGATCAAATTTACATGTCTATCAATGCCAAATGTATCATCTAGTAGGTCATTTTTTATTGCCATTTCATCCATTATGGATGTGTCCTATTACTAGCCACATGCATCTTGATCATCATCAGACCCATAATCACAAAGAGGCTCGTGGATTCAAAAAATGTGAGGTGAACATAAATACTAGGAAACATCGCTCTCATCATGATGTGCTAGAGGCCTAGTGTGTTATAAAAGGGTTTGAGTGAGAAAGTTGATGGATTATAGGGTCTCAAACTCACACTCTCCTTCACAATATAATGGATTTTTACATGCTCAATATTGGGCATAGCAAGCTCGATCTCCATGCTTGCTCTTGGGGGTTATGTTCCTCCTCTATGTCATAAATAGATCCCCTACCTCTACTATACAAATCTCACATGTCAAAGTAGATTGGGATCTCATTAAGGAAAAACTTGCAATAGAGTTTCCTCAAAAAGTATTATGAGATTTCATTATTGTTGCATGGAGGATGGTATAAAACGGTCTACCGCCTATGTCAAAAATTCTTCTTTATCCCTTGGTGTTAGCATCAATGGATAGGTAACCTCCTACAACTATTGTGTAGGGGTGCATTAGTTCATGAGTTAATACAAAATGCACACAAATTGAATTTCAATGTTTTTATTTTATCTACTTGTAGGATAATTTATTGACATAAAATTATCTTGTCTCTTCCCTCTTGTTTGGCAAGGTGTTGATATGGACACTCATAGGATCTATGTGACAAAGGATAGATTCCACTAAAGTGACAAGGGTAGACCAACGGGAGGTTGTTCCACTCGGATTTCTTAACTTTTCAATTAACGTTTGAATTTCGTTCTTATTGCTTTCTATTTTTCTTAGGATGTTTTATTATGTCCCAAGAGAAGTTTGAAGCATTGTGGGAGGAGTTTTTTGTATTTTTTCTTCCCCAAGGTTTTCATGAATTGGTGGGGGATTTTCAATTTTAAAAAATTAAACAAAATTCAATCAAAACAATTTCTTTCTTGCTATTTAATTGATTTTTTCACTAAAAAACTAATCAAATTTACCTCCTCAACCTCATGGACGTCGTGATGGCATTTTTAGGTTGGTTAGGTGATCTTCACAATGCATGTTTTCTTCTAGTTTCTTTTTGTCTATATACTTTGCAAGGTGAAAGTTTGAGTTCAAATGAGCTTAGCCTCTTTAGTGTTTTATTTTTAACACCTCCCTTGGTTTACTCTTTATAAATTATGTATTATTTTTTAATATATTATATAAATATATGCATGTGTATATAAATGCATATACATGTATTCATACGATTACAATATGTGTAGAATATAAAATACCCAAAAGTCAATTTGACTATCTACCATCAACAAATAAAGATATATATACCATAATATATCTTGGTTGTGGATAGAAACATAAAGTCATAGAAGAATTTGTAGGTATTGAAATCATTATTTCTTGAAATTGATAAGACTTCCATGAAAGAATTTATTTTTTAATGAAAATGTCAATGGTAGGACTATTTTATCCTCCATCAGAGGTAAGATCTAAATCAATGTTTTGTTTTAGATGTGTCTCAATTGTAAGTCATCAACAAATAAAGATATATATCATAATGTATCTTGGTTGTTCATGGGGAAAAAAAAGTCATATAAGAATATACCATCAATAAATAAATATATATCATAATATATCTTGGTTGTTGATAGAAATAGAAAGTTATAGAAGAACTTGTAGGTATTGAAATCATTATTTCTTGAAATTCATAAGACTACGATGAAAGAAATTTTTTTCTAATAAAAATGTCAATGGAAAGACTATTTTATCCTCCATAAGAAGTAAAAAAAATTCAAAAACTAGCAATGGCACCTTGGCGTGCAATAGGTACGTTGAAGATTTGTGGAAGGTCAATTAGGGAGAGTTTTTGGTCTAATTTTTTGCAAATCATATCCTTCTGTTTATAATGTGGATAGGAAACTTTAGAATATCAGCATCATGACTACTTTATAAATCTGTAAGATGAGTTTTTTGTATTCAGCTACATGTTACTTTCCTTTGTTATAAAAATTTAGAAATTCACATTTAAAGTTTGAGTCTGAAACTATCATAATAAGGTAAGGATGGGAAGCATAGTTTAGATCTACGTTTGACAAGGCACTATAGTAAAAGGGGTCCTAACTAATAGCAACTCAAATGATATGATGGTCCTTTTTGTTCTTGATAGATCTAATTTGAATATAACATTATTCATTATACATTCAGTCCATCACCTTGGTTGAATTGTCAAAATTTGATTGGTATTATCATCTAGTATCAAATGTAGACCACATAGGTCACAATCATATCATTGTACTCGGTATATAACATTAAAATGACAAAATGCATTATCAAAGTGGAATATGAATATTATGTAGAATTTGAATATATTGGACTAAATGCATTATCAGATTGGAATATGTGCAATTTTTATTTTCTCATTTGATTGTTTGAGTTGTGTTTAAATCCTTGTAAGTGAATGCAAAATTGCATAAATGATCTACCATTAGATCTCATGTAGTAAAAAAATGCATGCAAAAAAAAATTAAAATGACAACTGTCTTCCATAATGACCCGTACTTTGATGACATTTGAAGCATTTGAAGAAAAAAATTCATCATAAATGGTCCAATACATAAAACTAAGATTGAAACTGTTGTCAAAAATCAAATATGTGTTGTTATGCATATAAAATTGAGATTGAAACTACTGTCCAAAAAGAAATATAAGTTTTTCTGATAATTATAAGTTCAGAGGGGATTTTGTACCAGCCCTCTAATAGTTATGTACGCAAATTTGTGTCTCATAATTACATAAATGTAGAAACAGCTGTCACCGTATTTTGTTGCTTTCCCACCGACCGCTATTGTTTTTCGCTCCTCCAAACTCTTCCTCGTTGGTGTTGACCTTTCACTTCTCCATTTTTGTGAGTTGCAGCCTAAAAATAAGATTTCCACATTTAGGTATGGTGGTGAGAAAATCACTTAAACTTATTCTTTGCTTGCCCATCTATTTACAATAATTTTAATAGAATCCTTATTTGTTGTTTTTCTTACAATAGGAGATGGCTTCCAAAGAGGTGTGGAATATTCACCTCCTCTGCCTTATCAATAGAAGCTTACCTTAGCCTAGGACAACCTCATGATGAGAAAAGCCTTCGTGAATTTAAGAAATAAGAAAAAAGATCGGTGTCTACGAAACAATGTTTTCAAAATTTATTGTGAATCAAGAGGTAAGCATTGTAGATTAAACATTGACAGAGAGAGTAGTACCAATTTACTTTGTCTAGGGAGATGGCGAAGAAGTTAAAATTAAAATGCATTAAACATCCACATCCACAAAGTTGAATTCCAAGAAAGCATCTATAATTTGTCATATGGGTAGAACTACTTCTAGAAAAGGATGGGGGGTGTTTGCAAGGATGCTATAGTATACTTCATGACACCATTGAGGCACATTGATGGATCTATTTGTCCATACAATTTTTTCTTCTCTATTTTCACCATCACCATTCAACATAGTTACATTGCAAATAAATCACAAATTTATTTCAAAATTACATAAGCTGCCCATTCATAAAAAAATAGCTACACTATTAGAAGAAAAAACTACGTAAATCTACCATTTTTACTCAAGTAAATTGATCTCTCAAAACCCTCGATAATTAGAGTGTTTGAAAAGCATACACACATTTCTTTGGCTTTTGCATACCTGTAGCATAGTAACTACAGTTTCAAAGTTAAATACACTACATGGAACTGTAGAATGTGAAGTATTCATATTGGACAGAGGAAATTAGAGCAAAAAAACAAAAAATAAAAAAGAGGGGACTGAGAACTTAAACAATGTTTCCATGTAGGAAGAATCTTCAATAAAAATCTTAAGCGAAGTAGGTTTCTATAGAGGGGCAGGGCCTCTCTAGATGGGCACAACTATACGAGAGGGTGTCACCCATCTTAAGGAGCTGTGACCTCTTTAAAGAGGCCGCACCGTACAAAACAAACGAAAACTATAGTGAAAAATGAAATTTCAGTTCATAAGCAAGAAGTGGGAAATAATAAACTACATCCAATCAGCGGCATTTGCAAACTCTAACAAAAAAATCTCTGCACAAAACCAAAACAAAAAGGGAAAAGCTAAGCTGAGTAAAAGAAATGTCTTCTAGAATCTATAATGTATGTATTTGGGGTCTTAGCAGCTGCAAGATAATGAAACTAAGGTTTTCGGTAAAGGAGGCTCAATCCCTCAAACATTTTTCCTCAAACAAAGTTTATAGCTTAGGCATACAATCTACACCAAATGGGCCATTGTTCATTAAAGACAAACCCCACACATTTACAAGAAAGAATATAAAACAAATATAGAAAACAAATATAGAGTTCACAAAACAAAAAACCCAAATTGATTGACCTAAATCCAATTTGACCATATATACAATGCTACAAAAAATAAATTTTGGTCTTTATATTTATGATTTACAAAACAGAGGAATCCTACGTTTTTTGCTACTTTCCCACCACTATTGGTTCCCACTCCTCCAAACTGTTCCTTGCTGGTATGGACCTTTCACTTCTCCAATTTGGCAAGCTGCAGTTTGAAAATAAGATTTCGACAGGGTTTTACAATATGCTTATTAAAATGAAAATTACGGGCAAGAGCACATTTAGGTTTGAGGCAAGAGACTTACCTCAAGTTTCTGGACAAATTGTGTCAAGCTGTCAACGATGCCATTGAGAAAAACTGTGCAGACTTTGCAATGAAGACATACAAAACCCTAGCACCGCCTAATGCTGCCTACCTCACCATCCATCATAAATTTTGCAATAACTGTTACCCTGCATGACGTGAAGCCTTCATTTCAAGGATCAATTATTGCAGATTACTGAACCTTCTTACCTGCCCCCTCTGTATTTTTCAACCATTGTCAGACAAAAAGAGCTTCAAAAGCTCAAATAAGGACAGCCTTGGACGTAATTAATGTTTTATTTTGGATGTCTCAATTGTAAGCCAACCTTATAATATGTGATTTTTGGAAGCCAATTGACCTAGCCATTAGCTTATTTCTTTGTTCTTCAAAATTTAAGTATAGTGTGTTGATTCCATATAGCATAAACAACAAACTTGTTAAAATATTAAGAAAACAAAGGTGTTGTTATTTCTTGGTCTAGGCACCATAAAGGGAATCACTGAATACCTTTGCCTATCATAATACTTTCAAGTATATATTTGTCAAATATTTCATATCAAAATGTTAGTGCAACTAAGAGCACATACTATGTTCTTATATTTTATATCAACATTTTAGTGCAGCTAAGAGTATATACTCAAATTTATTAACTTTAAGCACTCCAATGCAATTGAGTGCATAAACTTTGTTATACAAATCTAAAACTAAATACTTATTTGTTGTAGTGCAGTTGAATACTCATACTCCGTTATATCTATTTCAAATTATCAGTGTTATATTATAACACTACTACATACTTGTGTACTCTATTTTATTGCTCTATAAGTAATAGGGAAAACTATAGCATAGAACTATTGGACTAAGTTTTTTTAATACATTAAGTATCACAATAAATTTAGACATTAATCATGTGGACAAGTGAAGGTATATATTAGTACACATGCACATATACAAATAGACATTTCCAAATGACATGCAACAAAATTTGTAAAGCATGGTTTTACCCACAAACAAAAGGAATAATGTGTTTGTTAGTTGAGCAAGTTTAAAACTAAGGGAAAAAATTCAATAAACTAAAAAAGCACAAATAAAATTTGAATGAAATTTGTTAAAATATTTTGGCTCATTTATAGTTAAGATTTATATATCACTGAAGTTATGTGTTAAAGTATACCCTAAGTTTGAAGTTGGGATGCGAATGAAGATTTTAGAAAGAAAAGGTCAAATTAAAAATGGTGTAAAAAGTGTATAAAAGTTGGCATATATATATATATATATATATATATATATATATATATATATATATATATATTATATATATTATATTTATATTTATGTATATGTATTTATACATCTATGTCAACTTTTATACACTTTTTACACTATTATTGATTTGATATTTTTTTTCCAAAATCTTCATTCGCACACATACACACACAAATCAATAATGGTGTAAAAAGTGTATGAAAGTTGACATAGATGTATAAATACATATACATAGATATATATATGTATATTTATACATACATATATAGCACATGTATATGTGTATGTACATATATGTATGTATATATACATATGCATACATACATAGATATGTATATATATGTGTATACATGTATATGTACATATATGTATATATGTGTATATCTACATATATATGTGTGTGTATATACACACACTCACACACACACACAAACACACACATATATATAATGTCAAATATTAGGGTAAGGTTGCTCGTCAAATATTATTAAATGCATTGTTTTTTAATTTCCTTGTTTTTGTTTGAGGCAGAAAATGGGAAGAGTTTGCAGGTAAAATATTAAGCACATAAAAAATCGGCAGAAAACAAATAAAAAAATTGACCGAAAATGATCAATGACTGGAAATGATTCAATCGTCTTACATCATATTTCAGATGATGTGCACCATTGATTAGCAAAATCAGCTCGCCCCTGTTCAAATAGGGAACACCTTTGGTGTATTTATAATTGTAGTTCTACTTCTGTATATGTAAATTCTAATAATTTGTTTCTACTTTTTAAAAAAAAATCTAAATAATTTAATTATTTTTATAAAGACATCAAAAAATCTCTAATCATCAAATGTGACAAACTCCACCTGCACATGTATAAATTTACATGCATAACCTGGTATGCATGATTTAATCCCAACTGGCAGAACTGACATAAGCACAAGATAATACAAAGTAAACGAGAAAAAAGACAATACAAATCGACAAAGCTTGGAGTAAAGAACTATCAAAGATGCTCTACCCATCATCCCTCATCTCCAACCACTGAATCGATCTTAAGCATTTCTCAAAGATTTTCTGCTGGTCAATCATCTATCCATTTCCTTCAAGCATTCAAATCCTTTTTGCTCTTTTCCATCCTCCGCTTCCAATCTCCACCTTTTCAATCCACAGATGTACATGCTTCCTGAAAAACAGTTTAATGTACATTGAATGTATCTGATTTTATGAAGTCAATAGTGTGTTCTGGAGCTACAAAAACTTGGAAAGGAACACATTTTACAATAGTAAATAAAGCCTAATTCCTTCTTATAACTACAGGTTTGAAATACTTACATATTGTTACAGTGCAAGTCTATACAGATTGTTTCACTGAGGATCACATCCAATCTCTGCAAAGATATTGTCTTTGTTTGAAATAACAGAGCTGTTCGCATCCCACAGAATTTTACCTTGCACAATCTTGGAGATAAACTTGGTTAGAGTGTGGCAGTCAACACATACTCTGAAGATTCTTGACCATAAAAAAGTTGTAACATATGTTTAACAATTCGAATTCAACCACTAATCAATTCAAATTCAAATTTTATTTTTCCTCTACATCATTTTGTATGTCTTAAATCTGGAAGGCACCCTGATTCTAGTTTTCTGAGACAATGTGTCCAACTTTACATAGATCTCCTGTGCCTATGGGTGAGATCCGATTCTTAACGCAAAAAGAATGTACAACTTTATGGACTTCTATCCAACTACATCCAGGTATCTTTTTAACTCCTCTATCTTTCATCAATCTCCTTACCTTTCGAACCTCATCCCACCTGCCCAATTCTGCATAGATGTTTGACAGAGGAACATAAGTCGCAGTGTTTCCAGGATCCAGCTCAGAAAGGAGAGTTGCTGTAAATACTCCTAACTCTATATTCTTATATGATCGACAGACACCAAGCAAACATATCCAAACAACCACCATAGGCTTAATTGGCATTTTGATAATAAAGTTGAGAGTTTCCTCAAGATAGCCAGCACGGCCAAGAAGGTCAACCAGACACACATAATGGTCAATTATTGGCGTAATGCAATAAGCAGCAGTCATGTCGTTGAAGTATTTACAGCCCTTATCCACTAAACCCGCATGGCTGCATGCAAATAAAATACAAGCGAAGCTTACATGATCAGGGTGCATTCCAGATTGCTTCATTAGTTCAAACAGTTTGAGAGCATCCTGGGAAAATCCATTTTGTGCATATCCCGAAATCATAGCATTCCATGAGATCACATTTCTTTGAGTTATTTTGTCAAACAGTTTACGAGCCTTCTGTATGCTCCCACATTTTGCATACATATCTACCAGGGCACTTACAACTACAACGTCTGAAGTAAATCCGCTTTCGATTATGCTTTGATGGATGTCCATACCCTGTTCCAAAGCTCCCATTTTGGCATAGGCTGGGAGGATGCTCGCAAAGGTTGAGGAATTTGGCTTTAAACCTGCCAGTCGAATTTGCTTAAACGTCTCCAAGGCCTTTTCAACAAGTCCATCCCGTGCGTATCCCGCAACCATGGCATTCCATGAGATGACATCTGGTCGAGGCATTGCTTTGAAAATCCTCAAAGCCAGATCAATCACACCATTTTGTGCACACCCTGAAATTATAGCATTCCACGAGACCACATTTTTTTGCGGCATTTCATCGAAAAGCCTTAAAGCCTTATCAAGTACACCATTTTGAGCATACCCTGCTATCATAGCATTCCATGAGATCACACTCCTCTGAGGCATCTTGTCAAACAGTTCACGTGCCTTGTGTACGCTTCCACATTTTGCATACATGTCTATCAGAGTATTCACAATTACCACATCAGACAAAAATCCCCTTTCCATTATACCTTGATGGGCATTCATACCCAGTTCCAAAGCCCTTACTTTAGCACAGGCTTGGAGTATGCTGGAAAAGGTGAACCGATCAGGTTGAACACCTGTTTGTTGCATTTGGTGAAACAGAGCTAGTGCCTGGTGAGGATAACCACGTCTTCCGTATGCTGCAATTATGGTATTCCATGAGGAGACGTCTCGTTCTGTCATTCCATCAAACACTTTACGGGCTTCAACGCAATTACCGCACTTTACATGTTGATAAGGTTATTTTGAAAAATTGTACATGTAGCAAATGAGAATACCCTGTGATTGATGAGAGAGTATATTTGTTTACATTGAGAAAGCGCACTCTTGGTCACACAGATCGGCAATAGTATGAGACTAATAGAAGATTGTACAGTGGGGTTATGTGTAGTGAGCAGAATTTGTCGCGCCTCCTTCATGACACCATTCCTACGTGATGTTGTGAGATTGAGATTGAGACGAAGAGTGAATGGCATCTGCTTTGGTATTACATGATATAATTGAAGCCTGGGAAAACTGCATCGTCCTTCAATGTACTTCCACCACAATCTTGAGCTCTGGTTCTCAATTCTCCTAAAGCAGATTATCCTGCTCAAAATTTATATTGATCATCGAGACTGAATAATTCAACCCAGATGACACTTCCATAGGTATAACCCAAATCAACTCAATGCCCACATAAGAATTTTTAACCTTATAAATTTTAGTAATATGGTTTTTGAAAAATTTAAAATATAAGTCAATGGGTTTTTTTGGTATATTAGTAAAGTTGAATGGTTATAAATGAGCGTACAAAAGATTAAGTTATGTTGAGTTTTAGGGTCCTAATATCATAAGAGATGAGACCAAGATCATGTTGGAAGCAACTTTATCAAAACATATGTCATCAATCTATTGCCCTCGACGAAAGAAATTTCAATTTAAGACTTGTAGTCATGAAATTAACACAACTCAATATGTTGATTCTCTTCAAATCCTTGAGAACACATTAAGAACAAAGTTGAAAAGGTAAACACTTTTCTAACTTACAATTATTAGTGGCTTCTTCTTTCTAAATAGGAAATGTATCGACAATTCTAAAATATATTTCTAGAAGAAATCTCAAATTTTGAATTTGTAGAGGAGGAAATTTGACACCCCCCCCTCCTCTAAGGGCGAGTGTTCTTCAACTACCTCAAGGAATAAAGTTTAGGTGACAAGAATGGAAGGACAAAAGAGTTTTGTTTATATTTTATGTTTTATGATCAATTAAAGGGATAAGAATTTTAGGGACTAAAAGAGCAGGCTTCAAAGGTCTTGTGAGCAAACTGGCAGGCTCTCACCCAAGGACGACAGCACGGTGCATGGATGTCCTTGCGACGTGTTGTAGTCTCATATGGTTCAAAAATAGAGCATGCTAATAGAGACATCAAAGTGCCAACTAACTATTTGGTGACTAAAATCTTAAATGTGTGCTAAACTAACAAAATAACAAAGATAGCAGAAAAGGAAATAACATGCATAGATTAAATGAAATGAAATGAAAATGATGAAGTGGAAAGGAAGGAAGGAAATCACAAGAGATCCTACAGATGAATCCTCCCGCAATGCTTCAACTGGACAACCTACACATATGGAAACGAGGAAAATGTTGGGGTTGTTTTAGGGGTTTGTCTTAGTCAAACCCTCCCATAGGTGTTCCCACCTCCATGAACAACCATATAGATAGATAGAAAAGATAATAGAGGAGAAAGTAAATAGACAAGATAAAAGTAATAGACAAGTTAGAATAACAATGTGTTAACTAACGCGAATATGATAATGCAATATAGACAAAGGATGTAGTTACCCTCCCTTTAGCAAGATGGAAATGTCGAAAGGAAGAGTATGCAACACCCGAGATGTGCCAAAGAAAACCAAAGTGTTGGTATAGAGAGCCAAAACATGAGAGAGCTTGCAAAAATGAAGAGAATGAGAGTGAAAGAATGAGCTAGAGTGAATGAGAGATTGAATAGAATAAAGAGAATAAGTGATAGATTGAATAAAATGAGGGAATGAGAGGTTAGAATGGAGAAAAGGCATGCAAATAGAAATTTTTGGTGTGTTTGCAGGCCACAAAGGTATTACACTTTGCGGGTAGGTGGGAAGTGTAACGTCCCAACAACCATGCAATCGAGAATCTTTTTAGGATCTTTGCTCGTCGAGCTAGCATCTGCGATAAAGTTCACTTAAATGGCCAAAAATGAAGGGGTTTAGGTCAACATTAAGGTTAGGCGAAAGGGGTCATTGCATTATCAAATTTAATTAAGCATGCAATTTTTGGCATTACATTTTGCCCCAACTTTAGTGAGCATATGTATTCTAACATATAAAAGAGGTTGAGCATATACCCAAGATGAAGAGGAAGTAGTTCTTTGATCTGGTATATGCAATTGAGAAGTTGAGCCAAGATGTGAAGAGGACATAGGTCTTCTATCTTGCAAAGATGACTGCAATATCATCACAAACATGTTAGCTATAGACAAAAAAGCGAAAAATAGACATGATAAAATTTGTAGACATGACATAATCTAATCAAATAAAAGACAATGTTGATAAGTATGGTTAGCAAGTTGTACTATGCTAAAGACCATACGAAAAGCAGATATAAAGATGTGTGATAGAAACAAACCCCGTAGAGGAGGAAAACCCCTATCACAAAAAGACAAGATTATAAGACAAGTCTATCAAGTTGCCCAAGCTAGACAAGGAGATTATAAGACATCAAGATTTATTTTTTGAGAAACAAGAATAAGCAAATATGATATCCCCCCTTAAAATGATGTGTGCTACACGAAGGAGCACATGTCATTCTAATGAAAAGAACGGGAAAAGAGATGTTGTGTCATGACATACATGGTGAGATGTATTCATGGAATGTTGTCACGTGAGGGACAACACATAGAATCCACAACATCAAGAAAAATGAAGACAAAGAAATCAAGATTGTAGGAGGATCTGATTATCCGGGGTCAAAACTAATCATAAATGTATATATATATATATATATATATATATATATATATATATATATATATATATATATATATATATATATATATATATATATATATATATAAGATAGTATAATGTATATGAACCCATCACCCCACCAAATAGATCAGAATGGGAAGAAGAGCACATGAAGACAAATACAAATTTGGTTCAGCATCGAAGAGGCCTAAATTCCCCAATGCTTTTGTATTGTTCTTGACGTAAAGAAGCAAAATGTATGACAAATAGAAGAATGATGAGATAGATAGAAGAAATGTTATGACAAATTTTGTCTCCTGTATCCAAGTGCTTAATGTTGTCACTTAGGATTGCACCCTAATTGAGTATGCACTCAACCATCTCATGAAACATGGAAAGATCCTCAAGCTATGGGTGGCTTATAATGAGGATTAGTCTCCAGAGTAGCCTAGTTCCCTTGGTGAACCTCCTAAAACTATCAACTTGATGAGGAAAAGGGGAAGAAGGATTTGCTTGAAACTAAAAACTAACTCCTAGGAGGTGATGCACCAAAATCTCTATATTTAACATCTTTAACCATATCACAATGTGATTCAATAAAGTTCTAACTTATTCACAACTCAAATCAAACCATGAAGCACATAAACGTTTCATATGAAGGTGTTGGTTTCAACTTATTTCATGAAGGAAAGATAGGTTTCACAACTTCAATCTATTGAAATAGCCACACAACATATAACCTACACTTAAACACGAATCCTTTGCAAAAACATTACTTGAAAAGGGACAAAATGAAGGACTCAAAACTCAAAACAACAAATTCATCTACCAATTCATCTACAATGAGACAAAAGAAAAATGAGAAGGAACCACTGTCATTTTATTCATTGAATCAAAAGGAAGGCTTTACAATAAATCTAAAAAATGAGTTACAAGGAAAATCTTTTATGCGAAGAGCATGAAAAGAAATCAAGAACTAAAGAATGAAAGGCCTATGAGCTTCCCTTCTATAGAATTTAAACTCCTAAATTCACCCTTAATTGATTTAGAGTTTAAAATCAATCATCCAACTTGAATGAAGCTGATTGTTGACCCTGATTGCTACAAACTCCACAAAATCATGGCTAACTAATGACTGAAATCTCAGGACTATTGATTGGAAACTCTCCTAGAAGTCAGGGTAGGTAACTAAAACTTTCCTTGTTGCAAATTGATTTCTACTGCTGCCACAAATTACTGCCAAAATCCCTCAAGATTAGGTAACTTGCTCAATGTTACTAATTTGAAAAGATTACCTTTGAAGACAATTAGATCTTGTCACCAAATTTTAGGAATTTTCACCTCAAATCAGCAATTATACCCCTGAATGACCACTTTTCTGAGCACACAATTTGCAACTTGCATCTAATCATTGTCTTCTGAAATGTGTAGAAATAGTCCAAAACAAATCTTTTGAGGATAAAACAATTGGTGTGAAGAGGTATCACATCTTGAACATGAGAATGTGTTGAATAATAGCCTATTTCTTGCCTTGAGTCTTTCACCTTCCCTTGATTTCCAAGCTTTCATTTGATAACCTACAATTCATTGCAAGACACCATTGCACATCCAAGTCAATTCAATACCTTACTAAACCATAGCTCTATGAATGAAAAAACCAAAGTATCCCTTGCAAAAGTAATAAAACCTCTAACTATATTAGCAAGGACTCCATAACAACCATTCACATAGTCTTAAATCATGACTTGGATTCCATGTTCACCTACATGTCACTGTCATTCTTATTGGTATTGTACTATGCATTATTTCATGGAGGATTGTACCTAATCTTTGACCACATAAAATTGTGATAGTGCATTAACATTGTCTTCACATTTGAATAATCCCTAACAATATTTTACACATAAAGTTGACTCTAGTAATGTTATATAGGTATGCAAGAAATATTAAACACATTGTGCTAGACACCATGATCACTCATGTATTAACATAAAACCCCATCAACAAACTTAATAGTTATGTTAAACTACCTAGACTGGCATGCACTTGGTTCTTAGACTTCCATTGCCATGTCAACAATACCATTAGCTTTTACCCTACTGTCTCTTTAACTCCTTGCAAACTCTTACAAGGAATGTCCTCTTCAGACCACTCTCAACATGTTATATTTGATGGAAAGTTGTCATGTTGTACCCTCCATACACTATGTGAATTGCCACTATGATAGTCTTTATGACTATCCTCTTAAATTGTGACTGCCATTGAAGTCATTTGCTCCATTAACTCACAATCCTCTTTCATGAAAGCTCACTATCCTATCAACCAGTCTAGATGTTTGTGAATATTCGAATATTTGCATTCATGTCTATCAACAATTTCCCTATCATAAAGGCTTTCATTTTGGTTTTACTGTCCTTACATGACTAGCAAGTTGTGATGTGACTTCTCATGCACTTGACATCTTTGCTAATAGACCAATAGATTGCTACTTGTCATGCTTTCCAATAACCTCTATTGTAACACCTCTCCAACCCCAGCCCAGATAAGATAGTATTTTGATTTTGATGTGATATTCTAAATGTTAAATGTTGTTATAATGAGATTAGACATTGTGATTACAGGAAAGGTTATCATGATTAGTTATTATTCTAGATTACATGCTTATATGTTTATATATTGTTATCATTGCTTTTGTATGATTATGGACTGGAAAGGGATGATGTCGTAACACTCGTATCCGAGAGGCTTACGATATCATGACTATCTTCCTGATGATTGATGTTGCTTCAACTATATGATATATGTTATATGCACATGTACTTTGACATGTGATTGGAGTGATGCAGGTACTGAGTATCGACTCTTCCTGGATCTGCAGGCTTAAGTGTACTCATATTCCCCGATGGTGGTTACTAGAGGTAGTCACAGGCCAAATGTCCCCTACCCTAGCCCACTGTACCTTGTTAGTGCAGTGTTCTCGTATTGTTGTCTTATCATCTAGTTACCTAACGGTAACATTTGTAGCACCTTTCGGTCACATGTAGTTTACCAGTATGTTTTGTTGAGATATTTTGTCATGGTTTCTGTTAATTTGTTATGTGGCTATATATTTTGGTTGTCGGTGTTATGATGTGGTTTCATAGATGGTATTTTACAGTGTTTTATTGATTGGGGATTTGAATGGTTATATCCATGAGGTTTTAAATATGTTGTTTTAAGTGATTTTTATTGATCATTTGAGGGAATGATATATTTCATTTAGTAATTTTAAATGATTTTATTAATCCTTTTTGTGAGCTCTTATAATCTTATTTAAATCTTATTGGGGAGCTTGTGTGTATTTTAATGTTGGATTTAAATTATTATTTTTATGTGTAATAGAGAATGATGTATATTTAGTGATTTTAAGTAATTGCTTTGAAGAGCTTTAATATTTTATTTAATAAAATGTTTTGTTTCATTTATGGTGTTGAGGAGTTTAGTAAAAAGAAAATGGGCAGCCTTGTCATTGATATATATATATATATATTGTTTTGAGAGTAGAGAAAAAAAAAAGGGGAAAGGAAGATTTGTTTTGGGAGAGTTATCTTTTTGGAGAAGAAAACTTTTGTTTTGGGGAAGGAGGAGAAAACCCCACAATTTGGGTGGCTGAGTTGGGGAAAAAACATGGAGAATTTCTAAGAAGAAATTTGTGGGAAATGGCTCTGGAGGTTCAACATAGCTTTGTTGTCTTGCTGCTCCATTTTGGAATCTCGTCGTGTCCTGCTAACAGAGCATTTCTTCACTTCACATTTGGGGTAGATTTAAAGTATTCTTCTATGTTTTCCTTGAAATTTTGAGTTAGAAATGTATGTATGAGTGTGTTTAAATGTTTTGTGGGTCTTGGTTGCTCTGGGTGTTGTTATAGCATTTGGGTTGTTGAGCTACTTTTTAGCTTGGTTATGGTATTTGTTTTTGGGAAAGTATGAGTCTTTTCTAAATTTGTGCAAATCTCTTAGTTTAAACTCAAATCCAACTATGAGATTCACCTGAAAAATGCCCAAATATCAACTAGGTTGGAGTCTAAAACGAATTTTGAATACTTTCTTTTTTGGCCAAAATTGTGCCACCTGATAAAACACATTTTTTTTATTGTTGCTCATTAACCACCTGTTAAAAAATCAAAATAAAGGTGGATTCCATGTAGAAACACCCATATCTCAATTGGGCCGTTGTCCGATTTTTAATCCATGCACTTTCAATTTTTATATTTTTTGCCCAGCTTAGCTAAAAACATGTTTTTCTGAACAACACCTTTTTTGTCATAAAATTTAAAATGAAAGGTGGAATCCAACTAGAAACATCAAAATCTGAACTGGGTCAAGCTTAGATTTTTAATCTGGTCACTTTGATTTTTTATGAAATTTTTATGCCCTCTTTTCATTCCATAGAGTAGCAACTGGAACCTTGTTTTGTGCCATTGTCACTTAGTAGTTTTTAATTAATTTAAAATTAGTTTTGCAGGATGATTTAATGAGTTAATACTGATTATATGATTGGCTTCTTTTTTATTAAGTTAATGATGAAGGTTTGAATGGTATTTGATCTATTGTTAATGGATGTGATCAGCTATTTAAATGGTTTAGCAACATTGTTTGTTTGGCTGTTTTAAATGGTTTTAATGATGGAATTTAGTGGTTTTTCCACTGTTTCATTTTTTCTATGGATTCCTTGTTTGGTTAAACAAGATGAGCTTAGGTCTTGGTAATTAGAGTGGTTTTATGAAGTGGCTCTCTACAGACCCAGGGCCCGCAGGTGGCTGTCAAGGGAATTAGTAGCAGAGTTATTGTAAACAAGTGTTAACTAAAGAAAAGAAATGGGGTAAGATAATGAGTCCGTGTGCATGGCCTTGAGCACTTCTAAAGGCTAAGGATGCACTCAAGAAGGCCTATCTGTCTACGGGACATTGAGTTATCCGTCTGTGGAGAGTTGATTCAAGCATGATTGAGTCTCCTCGTCCATATGAGAGGTGTACTCAATTTTGTGTGGTGCTATCCCTTTGTGCATGCATGATGACACTCCATCCGATCTACACTCTAGTACCTCATACCTTAGTAGTTGTGAGTAGTACCCGACATGTTATTGTATGAGCACCTCCTTGTTGTGGCATTGGCCTTATGCATTGTATCTCATGTTTGCTTTTTGTTTGATATGAGTGTTGGCTTTATATTAGCCTTTCCTTGTTATTTTTGTTTGGGCCTTGTGACTACCTCTAAGCATGGTGGGGTGGTCTCTTTTGAGTCCACATGGTAGGGAGGCATTGCCATCGCCATTGGGGACCGATGTACATGTTATTGGAGTACCAAATGGAGCTGATCTCTCTTGTACTTATCTCTTTAGTTGATGTATCTTATTCATGGCCATTCCATTGTACTCATGCATATTCCTTTATGTATATTGCACTCTCTTGAGAGAGAAGATGTAATCATATAAATTAATGAAAATAAATGTGATGTTTTATATTTGGCTTACGAGTTCTGGTGTTCTTGTACTATGATGATCATTTTGGCCTTTTTGTCAGAAGTTTTCATGCTAAAATCAGAGCTTTGGTTGTGTATTTCCTTCATGCAATAGTCTGCAAAAGTTTTAATGCAACATCACTTTCTGTTTGTTGCTTTGTATTGTTGCTACTAAAGTTCCAGTACATTGGAGCTTTCTATATGTGTTATGTGATGTTACAACAAAAATTTCTAGAGCACCGAAGTAGAAAGTACTGAAGCACTGGCATAGAAAGTTCCAAAGCAGGAAGTTCTGGAGCAAAATTTTTGGAACTATCCTATTTGCTTTTGTTCGTATTTTCTCTAGAGGGTAAATCATTCCTCTCCTCTTAGTTGTACATTTGACCATGCTTGGCCATGTATGTTGTTGATATATCATATTGGAAACTACTTTTTGTGTATGTTATGCTTCATGTTTAAAAAAAAAATTCTTGTCCTCTTTTGGCTCTTACCCTTCGGGGTTGCGTAGTGGGATGTTACATCTATGGTTGTCTTGAGTCTCTTGCATTTGATGCAATGTACAGTTGAATATTTTTGAGGTTGTTGCTACTCAATCCATCCTTTAAGGATTGTCATGCTTTGCCTCCTAACCAAGCACTTCCTAGTGTTAACCCACTACCCTTTAATCAATAGACATGTTTTCACTATGATTTAGTCTACCTACTCACTATAGGTCTACACTAAGCATGGTTAGCATTGAGACTGTGTTTGCAAGAAGAAACTTTCCATTGAACCTTGGTGCTATCACTTACCTATCACATGAGCCCCAAGACATTTTCATCAAGCACTAACAATGAAAGCTTGACCAAGGTTTACTGCCTATACACAAAAGATAGACTTAGGTTTTAAAGAATCATCTCCAACATTGAATAACATGACTTTGGGATGATTACTTAGAGGCTAATCATCACATTCCTACAGTAAACACTAAAAGGTCAATGAGACTATCCTTCAAGGATACCAATGAGATGTTTGTTGCTGCCCATTGAATGGTGCACTTGACACTAGTCACTGCTTTCTCTAATTGTTGTCTATGTATTCTATCACTTACACAACCACTACTTTCTCTAAGAAAATTTCATGCATTATACTTGTTTTGGATTGATCCTTGAAGCTTGACACTATCTCTTAACATTATCCATTTCAAAGGCCAAATCCCTAGTATTTGTGATCATCTCAAATAAGCATCCCACCAAACTCATGATCCCTTCTACCTCAAGCTATCATAGATTGTCATCTGCATGATGTACTAGTTAAGAAATCATTGCCTCCTTAAGAATGATTATGTGCTTCCTATTCAACATGTCGTTGGGCCTCTAGATGCAAGTGATCATGCTTGTATACTTACTTGAATACAATGAACTATCAAACAATATAACCCTAAAATGTCCAAGGTTTGCATGCACAAGAAGCTCATGAGGGCTTGGACCTCAAGGTAAGACTGCATTTATGATGACTGCCATTTGTATAACCTCATAATAGCTTCATATTATAGTGATAAAATACTATCACCAAACAAACCTATTTCCCCTTTGTTACCTTACAATCTTCAAATAGGCACCTTAGGAAGACTACCACTAACCTCATACACCATGGGCTTGCACTTAGCATAGTCAACATTATAACTATGAGCTTTCAATATGAGACCTAAAAATGAATCCTATTCTTTTTCCTTACTTGTCACTATTTGACAGGTTACTTACTGCCTTGAAACTATGATTGTGAATGCCAACACTAAATGCTTTGTTTTATGGTATATGTGCACAATGAAAGGTCACTGCCTCTACACTCTATTACTCACATAGTCATATGCTTTAAACCTATAGATATGCATCCAAAAATGGTTTGCAAGTTGAAAGAATCTCTAGGGGTTTTTATGCATTATTTGAAACATTGTATCTTATTCTCCCGAGACTACCACTTGAAAACTAAACAATCTCATTCATTTGAAAATGGTTTAAAAATGTGCCTTCACAATCGCTAATGAAAAGCTTGTTATTGCTGCAAAGATGCAATTTATAATCAACTACTGCCTTTCCTCAAAATTTTGTCTTTGCCTCACATTCAATATGCTGAGTGTTGTGAACCCTCCCCTTGTGAGAAATAAAGACATAATTCCATCATATGCAAAGGCACCAAAATTCTTCATCTTCACTCTCGATCATAAGGACTCTCTATTCTAGTCATGTACCCAACCCTCAAGTCAAACAATCCTATGTTTATTCTTACTGCCTTTTCAACCATGAACGGGGTTTCAAAGCTTTAGACATAAAACCCACAATCTCTTAGCAAAAGAGGTTTTGTCTTCATGGGTTATAAGATCTCGCAATCTCCACACTTGTCTTTGCATGATCACACACAACACAGGGAGCTTAAAAGGCAGTTTCAATATGAATATGCATTCTTAAACAAAAGTATAAAGCCCTAGCCCAAGTATAGAAGAAGAGAAGCTTCAAATAGGAAAACAACCATTACATAATTCAATGAATGAAGAAAGAATGTTGTTTTTGTCTCCTCAATAACACAAAGATGAAGTAGTGAAAAATCTGAGAGGAAAATCCATAAAATGGGTAGTAAAATGTTGCAAACCTGAAGTTCTTTCCTTTTGCAAAGATGCAATCCTTCACAACTCAAGCCTTCCTCCTTTTTTTTGTCCAAAAATCAAGGAACAACTTGCAAACATGGAAACTCTCGTTGCTTTTCCTCTCAAACTAAAAAAATCAAAACTTCAACTTTATCCCTTTTCCCATTTGCACATGAATTTTAGGAAGATGGGCTTATAAAAGGATTAATAATGATTTTTCTAATGTTTTGAATGTGAAATAATACTTCCTTTGACTTTGAAATTGTATAATATTAATTAACTCCCCCATTTAAAACCTATAATGGACTTAATGTAAGGGATTTTAATGCAAACACCCCCCTATCCAAACCTAGAGGCTTATGACAAGATGGTTAATCCTTTGGAAACATTGAAAACCTTGAAAAAAAAGACCTTATGACACCTTGAAATAATGGTTAGGATCTTTAAAATGAAAATTAGGCTCAAGGCTGATTTGGATTACATTTTTTGTGACATCTCAGGGGTGTTTGCTTGCTAAACATGAAGGACTAGTAGCCTATTGATGTCCATTGGGCATAGGAGTCAAACTAGCCTTGAGACAACTCTATGGAACCTTGTAACCTTGTTGCTAGGAACATGAATAGTGGACAAACCCTTTGACAAGACAATAGACTTGTGCTCTGACACTTAGAGGAAGGTGAAAACTAAACTAGAGCCTATGCAAAGCACTTGGAGGAATGAAACAAACTGAAGCATTAGTGTAACATCACCTTATTGAAAGAAAAACCTACTCTAACTAGCAATGATAGTGCTCAAACAAACCCATTAATTGGATTTGTAAAATAAATCCTTTTTCTAACCAACAATGGATGCTTTTCATGTTCATGAACTATTGATAAGAGATAAGGAACAAGGAAATACCCCACAAACTGTTGCAATGCTTCTTGAAGAACATAACCAAACTCACTCACCTTTTGAATCTGACTAAACATACTACTATATTGGCATGAATGGGTAACTTGGGTTTGTTGTTCCTCAATTGCAATCCCACCTTTAGGAGCACTAATAATCTATTTTATCTTGTTGTTATCCTTCTTGGCTAAATCTCAGATGGGGAATCCTCTTGAAAGGATGAAACTTAAACTCTTATTGTTGGTTTCTTGTTAGTTTTTTGTTGTTTCAACCACATCTTTTTGATTGAAATCACTTGAAAACATGGCACCAAGCTTTCAAAAAAAACTCCTCTATTATGTTTGTGCACAAATCTTCATCAAACTCATCATTAGTTTATCATTCATGACACGCTCTAAGATATCTTCATGATTGCTTTCTTGAGAACTCAAAGGGATATCAAAACTCGTATCTTGGAAAGTAATGTCTTGCTTTAGCTCTTGTTCAACTTGGACAATACTTGCATGTGCCTCAACCCATTGATTATTCAAATTAAGGCTTCTCTCATTTACTTGCTCATGGATCAACACCTTTTCCAAATAGTTTTCATCATTCTACTACTCAAAACTTGGCATTGACTTTAATAAAGACACACCTTTTAGTTTCCCATAATATCATTAAATAGATCAACTAGAACTTGAGGTTCAACACGAACCTCTTTCACATTATCTAAGTTTGCAACAAAGACCTTAAGATCATTCCAAAAAAAAATCCTCTTCACATTCTTCTTGGGTTTTTGATGAAAGGGGACTTTTTTTACCTCATGATAGCTCTCACCAAGCCTTTTAGACTCCACAAAAGGTTCATTTTTGTACTCACCTTCTTGATCCAAGGATCCATTATCACATTGATTGTCCTCAACCAACAACTCATCACATTGTTTGAAATATTCTTGCTACTCTGAAACTACTATTGGTGAGAGTAAACTCACACTTTCTTCATTATTTTCAATGAAAGAAGGTAATTCATTAACCAAACTGAAGAATACTCCTCTTGATCATCCTCTTTTACCTCTTCATCTTGTTTTCTTGGATGATCTTCTGAGATAAGTATTAAAAAAAATTCATCATCTTCAACAAAACAAGGAAGCCCATTTGTCAAAGCATTCAACGATTCACCTTGATAGATCTTTTCTTGTTTATTTTTTTTATTCTAACCAATACTACTCCATAGCTAGATTCACTAAATTTATATTTCTAGCTTCATGGTGAGTGAGCTATCCTAATAGACAATAGGTCCACCCTTATAAAGGAAAATAGTGAAAGGACAATCAGATTCAACTAGTGGGGAAACTTGGGGAGCTTCCTAAGTTTCTTGAGTCAAAATAGGCTCTTCAAGGGGCTGCTCTTGAGGAACAAGTTTAGTTTGTTCCAACATATGCTCTTGTAATGGTAAAGGATCTCTAAAACTTGGAATCTTGACTTTAGGAGGGTTAAGAGGCTCAATTTTTTTGAAACTTGGGAACTTATACTTACAAAACTCCTTTTGAATAGGTTGATTTGGAATGAAAGGAGTTGTTTGGGCTTCATTCCTTTGTGTTTCAGCAATCAAAAGCTTCATCTGCTCCTCTTTTGCAGCTATCTCCCTTTCAAGATTTTTTTCAAATTGTAGCCTTTGTGTCTCTAACTCCTACTCATGAAGAGAGGCTTGATGAACCAACTCTTTGTTGCAAATCAAACTCTTAATGCCTCTTGATGTCACTCAACAACCTATCATTGTACAACAACACACTTTTTATCTTTGATACCAGGTTTAAATTTTGGATCCAATAAAAAAGATTCTTGTAATGGCTTGACATAAAAGGATCTTCTTGAGTTTGATTATGTGAATAACTATACTAGTTGGAAACAAAATATTCTTGTTGGGACTTATTTTAAGCATGTGTAGGTTGATATGGAAGTTGAGCAGGGATGTGTGGGTGGGAATCATATTGAACATGTTGGTTTTCTTGAAAAGCCACAAAATTTGGACTAAAACTAGCAATATGATTGACTTGATATGGTTGATCAGGGGGTGGATAAGTAGCATTTCCATGATATGATGGATGATATGACATATTTCCATGAAACATAGACATGTTTGTTCATTCAAAAGTTGGAAAACAAGTAAAATAAAACTTTTTTGAAATAAACCAACACTTAGTCATACTGAAACCAATAAAATTACTTTCCAAAGTCACCAAGTATATTGATTTCTTTCCTCCAAAGGTAGGGATCGCTAACATACACACTAAATATTAGTGATATATGAGCAAAATTATGGACTAAAACTGTCCAATCTATCCCACCAAGCATGCCAAAAACTGTTTTCACTTAGGATTACACCCTAGTTGAGTATGCACTCAACCATCCTATGAAACATGGAAACATCCTCAAGCTGTGGGTGACTTATAACGAGGATGAGTCTCCAGAGTGGGATGATTCCCTTGGTGAACCTCCTAAAACTATCAACTTGACATGGAAAAGAAGAAGAAGGATTTTCTTGAAACTGAAAACTAACTCCTAAGAGGTGATGCACCAAAATCTCTATATTTAACTACTTTAACCATATCACAATATGATTGAACAAAGTTTTGATTTTTTCACAACTCAAATCAAACCATGAAGCACTTAAACATTTTATATGAAGGTGTTGGTTTCAAGTTATTGCATGAAGGAAAGATAGGTTTCACAACTTCAATTTGTTGAAATGGCCACACAACATATAACCCGCACTTAAACATGGATCCTTTGCCAAAACATTACTTGAAAAGGGAAAAAATGAAGGATTCAAGACTCAAATCATAACAAATTCATCTACTAATTCATCTACAATATGAGACAAAATAAAAATGAGAAGGAACTGCTATCATTTTATTCATTGAATCAAAATGAAGGTTTTACAATGATTCTCATAAAATGAGTTACAGGGATAATCTTTTCTACTGAGAGCGTGAAAAGAAAGTAAGAAGTAAAAAATGAAATGCCTATGAGCTGCTCTTATATAGAAATTAAACTCCTAAATTCACCCTTAATTGACTTAGAGTTGAAAATCAATCATCCAACTTGCTTGAAGATGATTCTTGACCATGATTGCTGCAAAATCCAAAAAATTATAGCTAACTGATGACTGCAATCTCCTTGAAATAAGGACTGATGATTGGAAACTCTCTAAGAAGTCAAGGTAGGTGACTGAAACTTTCTGCTTCTACCACAAATTATTGTCAAAATCTTTCAAGATTAGGCAACTTGGTCAGTGTTACTAATTTGAAAAGAATTCCTTGGCAAGATAATCAGTTCCTATCACCAAATTTTAGGAATCTGCCCCTCAAATGAACAATTATACCCCTAAATGACCACTTTTTTGAGCACACAATCTACAACTTGCATATGATCATTGTCTTTTGAAATGTGAAGAAATATTCCAAAACAAAGCTTTTGAGGATAAAAAAATTGGTGTGAAGAGGTATCACATCTTGAATGACAACTTATTGAATAATATCCTGTAGTGTAGAAAAATGTAACCCTTTACATTTTCTCACTTGCTTGGGCCCTCCTAGTTTACATTGAACTTAATATTGCCTTAATTTAGTTTTGTTAAATGTAACCCTTTACATTTATACACTTATTTGGTCCCTCATAATTAATTGAGATTAATTAGGCCTTAATTACCCTTTAATTCATTTACAAGCCTAATAAATTACATTTTTCGAAGAGGAATCCTAATTATAATTAATGTCAATACATAACACTTCACATTGAGCAATTTGTGTTCTAGGAATTAGGGTTTGGGACCCATTCTCCCATGGGTGAATGGGTTCTCCCTAAGATCTTCAACCCATTTTTAAATCATGTTTTGATGGTATTTTTATCATCCCAAATTCAAATTTCAAATGTTGGCTTGTAATGTTTAATTTTCGGGAAATTAAGGATAAATATCTATAAATACAAGGTTATTTTATTAAATCAACTAGAAGTTTTGAAGAGAAATTTTACAAGAGAAAATATTATTTTCAAGAGAAGTCAAGAGAAGATTTATCAAGGATTTATTGCAGCATTCAAGATCTCAAGAATCATGCCAAAGTTATGTTCATTCATGCATATTTTTGGAGCTAACATTGTGATGTAGGTTTCAAGATCTAATCCAATCATTCAAGTCAAAGATCTAAAGCATGATTCAAGTATCAATATCCACATCCATTGAAGCCATTTCATGCAAGATCCACATCAATATTTTAGTCTTTCCAAGGTTTATCCAAGGGTTTGGTTAGTTGTAACATTGAGTAGTTCATTCATCATTCCTTTCATGCTATCCATTTCATTTCAAGGTTTAATTACCAAAATGGGGTTTGACCAAGGAAAACCCCCATTCACCCAAAAAAAAAATTCCCTCTCTCTTTGTTTGTTGCATATTTTCAAGTTCATAGGTTGAAGAAAAGTTGAAGATCTCAAAAGTGCAAAATTGCAAAGTTGCATTTGTTGTCATCTCACAAAAACTGAGATCCTAAATTTATTTCTGATTGCCCGACTGTGAAACTTGGAGGATCTAGAAGTGCAGACACAGGAGCAGAGGACCCAAAAATAAATTTTGGAAAGGTGAACAAGCATCCATTCACCTATGGGAAAATGAGTCCTAGGACAACTTCTGAAAACAATGTTTTATGATAGGTACACAACATTTTACATTCCCAAATTTTCCAAAAGCTTTACTGTTTTTGATAGCCCCATGTTTCATCTATCAAATCCAAGTTTTACATATCATAAATGAGTGCATTTGGTATTTTTAATCTTAATCCCAAAACCCATGTTCAATCAATTTTGTCACTATTTCTATCAAAAGACACTCTACAATTGATTTTGAGTACCTAGGTTTTAAGTGTCTTCCAATCATCCAATTTGCATAAAGTTTATTGTTCTTGTCAAAGTTATATTGCATCTACATGAATCGGGTTTTAGGTTACAAATTTGAGGACATTTTCTATCTTATTTTCATCTCCCAAAAGTGTTGTTCAATCGTATTTGCCCCATCAACACACATAAAGGAAATTGCAAGATTACTCAAAAAATTCACTCACCTAAGGGTTGAAAGTGGATTTTGATTTGAGGGATATCATTTTTTGAATGAAATAGAAAATAGGTAGGTTCATTACACCCCATTTTCCCTTTCTATTTATAGTAAGTTTGGTTAACATACCAAATTTAGTATAAAACACTATGTGTTTTGAACCCCTAACTTATTTTTCTTCATTTCATATCCTATTGCTTGCCTTGAGTGTTTCACCCTACCTTGATTTTTGACCTTTCATTCAGATAACCTATAATTCATTGCAAGACACCATTACACATCCTAGTCAATTTAGTACCTTACTAAACCATAGCTTTGTGAATGACAAAACCAAATTATCCCTTGCAAAGGTAACAAAACCTCTGACTATATTGGAAAGGACTCCATAACAACCATTCACATAGTCTTGAATCATGCCTTGGATTCCATGTTCACCTACATGTCATTTTCATTCTTATTGGTATTGTTCCATGCATTATTTCATGTAGGACTATGCCTAATCTTTGACCACATAAAATTATGACAACACATTAAACACTATCTTCACATTTGAATAATCTCTAACAATATTTCACACATAAAGTTACCTCTAGGAATGCTATGCAGGTATGTAAGACATCTAAAACACACTGTGCTAGACACCATGATCACTCATGCATTAACATAAAACCCCATAAACAAAGTTAATAGTTATGTTAAACTACCTAGACTGGTGTACACTTGGTTCTTGCACTACAACTGCCATGTCAACAATATAATTAGATTTTACCCTGATGTCTCTTTAACTCCTTACAAACTCTTACAAGGAATGTCCTCTTCAGACCACTCTCAATATGTTATCTTTGATGGCAAGTTGTCATTGTACCCTCCATACATTATGTGAATTTCCACTATTATAGTCTTTATGACTATCATCTTAAATTGTGATTGCCATTGAAGTTAGCTACTCCATTAACTCATAGTCATTTGTCATGAAAACTCACTATCCTATCAAACAATCTAGTATAGTTTTGATATGTTTTTATTTTATCATGTATTTAATTATCATTTTTTACTGAACATAGGTTTTTCACCAAAGATCATGGTCTTCATTCTACAAAGGTGGAAAAATAGTAAACCATTGCAAAAAAAAATTAAAAAATACCTTCACCCTAGGTATTGATGTCCTTGTTTCACCAAAAAAAGGATTTTCATGAATACACAACATGTTTGATGACATACACCTATGTCCAAGTTATAGTTTTTGATAAGGTAAGAAGCATTTGCAGGGTGTTGTACCCTTACATAGAGAGCCGCAAGGGTCAATAGAGTTCAAGACCAAAAAACATCAAAAAAATTAAGACAAAAAACTAACACATCGGACCAACAATAGATAGACAGACAACAGACAAACAACAGACTAACTACCATCACCCCAATTCTTTAATAAGAGATTAACAACATCATCTCCGACCCATTCATGATGATCTTCAACATTCTTCTTGTCCATTTCATCCTTCATAACCGCTGATAGGGTGTTGGTAACACAATGGACCATCTTAACAGTGAAGCGAGTCAAACCACAAAAAAAAAATTCCAACTTTTCCATTCTTTCCTGCATCACATAGAGCTCCTCCCCACCAACCGCAATCTTTCCATTATCAGCATGCTCAATGTCCAACGAGTCTGAAGACTAAGAGGTCAAGTCCACCTTCTACAACTTTTCGATTTCAAGGATGGTGTTGGGCCCTCTAGCATACTCCTCCTCACCCTTAGACTCCTCTTCATCCCTACTATCTATGCTGCCAGACAGCTCCTCTTTCATATCCAATTCTTTAGCCTGCAGTTTTTTGCTATTCTTGGCTAGCCTACCAGAGCGTTAGATGATGGTATCACCACTAGTCACCACCGTATCAACAACCACCATATCCCCTTTAGAGTCCCTACCAACCAAATTTTTACCTTTTGCTTGGAGGATCCTTCAAACTCTTTCCTTCCTCTTTTCCTTTCTTTTTCAGGGTGGGCTTGCTAGCAGTCTTGGTAGGGGTTGATTTGAGCTCACAAAGACTAGCTGCCGCACTAGTCTGGGCTACACCCACATTCCCCTTAAGCTTTTTAGCAGCAAGTTTGGGCTTATGTGTGTCAGCAAGGATCAGGTGGTTTTTCTTGATGGGGCCTTTGGACTCAGCTGAAGATAAATTGGTCACAGTGGGAGGCTCAATATCTTTCATACGGATTGCATAAATGGGTTTGGGCAGGTATAAAGCAAGATGGAAGTGGTAGAGTCTCAAAATGAGGCCCTGGTGGAGCAACAGGGGAGGAGGGTCATTAGGATTCAAGCCAGTAGCCTCAATACATTTTTCAACATAACTTTCTAAGTCCATCAGAAGGAAGAAAGGAAAGCTTAGAAAAAATTTATGCCAGAGATGGTTCAAAAGGGGGAAATGGTAGAAATAGTAGGTTTTTATGTCCAAGTTATAGTTATAATGACTTCAAAACTTAATTAAAAAAATATATATGTAACAAAAAATTATGAAAAATATCCTTGCCCTAGTTATTGAAGTTAAGAACCTATATTTGAAAATTTATAATTTTATCCTTTTTGTTGGTGTAATTAAAAGTATTGTACCTTGTCCTAGGTCATGATTACACCTTAGTTAAGTTTACTTAGGGATCACATAGGAGGTAGTTGGAGAATTTCCACTTTTTGTGGACTTATCATGTGATTACCTCTCCACCTTTTGTGGGTGATCCACCATTTGTGGTGATTATCACATTATCACTTTTCTACTTTAGGTGGAGTGATAGTTTTTCATAGTTGTCTAATGTCATAAGATTATGACACTTGTCATAATCTTATGCCCTTCTATGTACTCACCTTGGCTATATAACCAAGGGGTCTCCTATGTACTTTTGCACTACATAGCACATTGTATTCTATCTGCGTCATTGGTAGAATACAGTCTATTCTTGTCATATTGCTTCTATCTTTCTTATGCTTGTGCTTTCTATTAGGCCTCTAGATCTTGGGTGGCTACCTTCATAACCAATTCTTACATGGTATCAGAGCTATTGGAGTGTCTTTGGATTATCATTTTGGAGAGATTCTAGAAGGGTTCCATTTTTGTCCTTGTATTGCACGAGCATTTTGGGAGCTTGTTGCATCATATTTGAGCTCACCATTGCATCTAGAGTGGTTGAGATAGTCATATTTTCCTCTTTTTTTCGTCCTAGTTGGACATTGGAGGCCAAATCTACAAGGGTTTGAAGTTGGGTGTCAGTTGCCTGATTCAAACGGTAGCCATATTTTCAGAGTAGTTTGGGTCAAAACAAACCCTACCATCATGTTCAAGAGGCACAAAAAGCTAAAGATCGACTACCAATTCATCAATTTTTGACACTATTAGTTGCATCACCTAGTACACAGGTATCACTCATTGCACAACGTCGACACCTAATACATCACATTGACTGGGGGTTGTCCTTTGGTTAGTGTTCACTGGCCATCCTTTGCTATCAGCCTCCATTCCAAACCAATCATCGACTGGCGAATAGCTTCATCGGCATCTGATCTCAGCCATCACTGTACCGGTGTCCTTAATTCTTTTCTGGTCATCGTCGGTTGTCAGATCTATTGATTAACTGCAGGGTTTCTAAATAAATTTCCTACAGTCATATTCTGGAGTATATTCTACATACACCCTCGTTGTGTCATCGGGTACCTTCTTTCTCTAGGTAGATATTGTGCCAACCCTGCATCATCACTGTCAAATCATTGGTCAAAGGTATTGATGTGTGTCAGTGTTGTTGAGAGTCTTGTCTAGAGGTTTTATTGGTTGTACGCACTGGCCTTGTAATCGTCCGCTAAATCAAGTTGTGAAACCACTATAAGGGTTTGTAACATCTAGGAAATACAAATGAAAGGTTAAAAGCAAACATTCAATGCGATCAAGCTCTAAATGCAATCTAAAGTCAAACAACAAAGAACAAAGGAAACTAGCTAAAACATAAAACAATCTCACCAAAGATCGATGTAACTCCATGGATAACCTCAGTTGTCCTTCTCCATTTTGTTTTGTGTAGTGTACTTGCCCTCATATTTTTAGTATTTGTGTGCAAGCATAGCCTAAGGATTGTGATAATAACGAAACATCGAAGATTTAAGATAATTGCTCCAAAAGTCACAATATTTCGGAAGGGATTAAAATGATGAAAGACAAATCAATTTATAGAAAATTGATCATTCGAATGACAGGCTAGGATCGAAAGACTGATAGACGGTTGAGATCAAAATATTAGACATGCATTATGATAACTGTTAGTAGTGACATGAGTGAAAAAAATAGAAATAGAAATAAAGATTAAATAAATGATTTAATCTTTGAGTTTGGTATTTGAAAACAAAATAATAGTCTTTGCATGACAAGATAAAGATAGGATTAAAGCAACACTCTGTTCGAACGCATGCACAAGATTTAATTAATTAAATAAAGATATTTAATTAATACACATGTACATGCAAACGAGTTAGAACTAGATGACTGAATGATAAGACAAAGAGTTTATTTGTGAAAGCAACTCAGACATTAAATCAGGAGTTAACTGACCAATTTAAATAGATCTTGAGTTGAGTCAAAGTGAATACTTAGATAACTTACACAATTATCTAAATACAGAAGTGTGTTAAAATAGATTTTATGAATTAAATGATTTATTTAATTAAATGACGAAGGGGTTAAATGAATAATTAAATAAATAAAGAATTTATTTAATTATAGTTGACATACGATAAGGGTAAATTAAATAAGAATTTATTTAATTTGACAATAAGAATAAGGTTAATTAGTAACATAATTAAATAAAAAGTGTTTATTTAATTAATCAGAGAGAATAAAGAAAATGAGAATTAACTAAATAATTAATACTATTTAATTAATAGATGAATTTAGGTTAAGGTAAATTAATTAAATAAATAGATTTATTTATGATAGCAATATCATAATTTGACATGTTGTGGAAAAATACCTCCTACTTATCTATAGATTTATTTAATTAATAAAGAAATAGATTTATTTAATTAATAAAGAAATGAAGAACTTTAGAGAATAATTAAATAATTGACATTATTCAATCATGACCATGGAAATACGAATTATGAAGAATATTGAATTCATAGGCTTAGACCAAATTTCGGTGTCTACATTTTCCCCTCTTTGATACAATGTCATTTCGGCGTTGTGTCAAAGAAAATTGATCAAAAATATGCGCCAATCATGCCTTGGTGTAAAACAGGTGAAGGTATGCCCCCTCGAGAGGACAGGTAGGTTCAAAGAACATGAGTATGCTCTCAAAATCGATGAGAGAACTAGAAGATGAAGGAAAAAAGGATAGAGGAAAATAGATAAGGGTGGTGAAGATGCAAAAAAGAAGAAATGTTAGTGTGAAAAGAAGATGAATAATAAAAGACATGGTTGTTAGTATTAGCAATCTTCGATGTTTTGTTGTATCACTAAAGGTGTTTCACTTTATCATCATTAGGAATTAACTAATACAAATGGATAAAAACACCATGATATGACATAGATCAAGGCATACCAAGTCATCCACTTGCTAACAACAAACAGTCGTAGACAAGGATTGTCGTTAACTCATACTAAGGGCACAATTGCCCCAGTCTTTTGGTCAGGACAAACCACATACAACAAACAAAATAAAAAATGGGTCATGAGACATTGTCGCTCCTCTAAATCCTTCATGGGACATCCTTGAGGAAATGAGTAACATGACTCAAAATCAGATTTAAAAGACAGTTGACAGACAATAGTCCAAGAAAACAAAATTCAGATACATCGTTGCTTCTCTAAATCCTTCATGGGACATCCTTGAGAAAGCTAGTAACAGGATTCCAATCATAAAATGAAAATATAGTCAACAGAAAACAGTCAAAGAAAATAGAATTGTGATACATTGTTACTTCTCTAAATCCTTCATGGGACATCCTTGAGAAAGCTAGTAACATAATTCCCATCATAAAGCCAAATAAAATGATAAGATAAATAAGCAATAAAGTCAAAAGCCAATAAAATATTTGCTAAAACTTGATCTATTTTTTTGATTTGTTTTGATTAATGAGAGGATTGATTGATTGAGCCTAATTTCAGGAGATACACGTACCGGATAAGACCTTAAGTCTGGTTTTGATGTTATGACTATCTGTATAAGGCATGACAAAGCCTGGTTTCAGAAATACATGTATCATATAAGACATTGAGTCTGATGCCATTGATGTGATAACCTGTGTAAGGCTATTTTGATTGTTTGACAGTGTCTGTATTCAGGAAGGACTCATCCTGTATAAGACATAAGTTGATTGTTTTGATACTATCTGTTGTCAGGAAGGACACATCCTGTAGCAAATATAAGGTAATTTGTTTTGATCGTTGCTTTGGCAATTTGTTTGATTTGACTTAGAGACATTGTTGACTTGTTCACCAAATTGATGCATGACTTGATATGATATGTTGGCAATTGACTATATGTCACGACAAACCCTAATGGACTGAGCTAGTGCGGCCTTAGGGGCTCATCGATTGATGGCCTTGCCTATGTTATACATGCAGAGACCTCGTAGTTCGACAAATGACAAAGATTGACAAGACTAACTATAATAAGCTTGATTTGTATGATGATAACAGACGTGTGTGGTAGTGCATGTGACAAACCCTAATGGACTAACCTAGTGCAGCCTCGGGGGCTCGTCGATTGATGGCCTTGCCTACGTTATACATGCAGAGACCTTGTAGTTCGACATGACCAATGACCTTGTCTTATAGACAAATGGATTGAATCATGATTTTATAAAAAAAAACCTAAAAGGACAGACCTAATGCCTTGGGGGCACATTGACAAATCGTCTTTCCTACGTCCAGTCACAGAGGCATCGTAGTTTGACAAATGACAAATATTGACAAGTGTGAATGACTCTAACTCTATTTTTGGATTTTTGACATGTTTTGATTTTTTTATCTTTTTGAAGTTTTCTGATGTTTTTGTATTTTCTCAAGACATTTTTATGATGTTTTTGGATTTTTCAATAGTTTTACGTCTTCAACACTAATGTAAGAACCAACATGACGCACGCCAAGTTTTTCCCCCAATCGATTATAAGACCAATTGATTATGAATAGGATAAAATGGGGGATATGAAATGCACTCAATGTCAATCATTCCAAGTTATGGGAAAGACTACCACTTATTATGAATGGTATCTACAAGCGATGCACGGGAAAGATAGGTACAAGGATAAATAGTATGTACAAGGATAAGGGATATGTACAAGGAAGTTAGATTAGAATGATAGTAGACAAAGGAGCAGAGTCAACTACACATGGTGCCTGTTTTCCAGGTTTTCACCATGGTACTTATCAAAAGTGCCACTGAAGTGGTTTTCACTATTGGACGAATTATTTCTCTTTACTTTTTTCTAATTTTCTAATTTTTTTTATGTTACCAAGATGCATGTTTGCCAAGTTTTCCCCTAGGTAACAATTTTTTATTTTTTATTTTTTGATTTTTTTGTATTTTTAATAATTAAGACAAGGCTCTCAAAAGCTATGTGTAGAACTTTTTCAGATGAAGACTATTGATGGGTGTTGACAATGGTTCTCCTTTAGGAGTAGAGAGTTGATATGCTCCCGATCCAAAGGATTTTGTAATAATATACAGTCCTAACCAGTTAGGTTCAAAATTTCTTGGTTTCTCTCTTTATGCTTGATTTTTTGGGTTCTCCATTAAGACCAGGTCACCAATATCAAAGTTTTTGTTCAAGACCTTCCTGTTATAGCTACGATGAAGGTCATTTTGATATGCTTGGAGATGGTCTAGTGCCTTCTATCATCGCTCATCTAGGAATTCTAACTCATGTAGTCTTGATATTCAGTACTCTTCATCATCAATGTGCCCTTTCAAGGATACCCATAGGGAAGGAATCTCGACCTCAATAGGTAGAATGGCTTTGAAACCAAATACTATTGAATATGGAGTGGTGCCAGTGGGAGTATAGACAATTGTGCAATAAGCCCATAAGGTGGGATTAAGCTATAAATTCCAATCGCGAACATCATTAACAATCTTTTTGAGGATTCTAATGATAGTTTTGTTAGATGCCTCTGCTTGGCCGTTACCTTGTGGGTAGTATGGGGTGGAAAAGTGATGTTAAATATGGAATTCTTCACAAAGATGGCGAACTTCTTGGTTCTTGAATGGATGGCCATTATCTATGATTATGGACTGAGGGACACCATATCGACAGATGATATAGTTCAGGATAAACTTAGAGATCTGTGGGCCAGTGATGTATGTCATAGGAATAGCCTCAATCCACTTCATAAAATACTCGATGGCAGTTATGATGAAATTGTGGCCATTGGATGATGTGGGATGAATCTTACTATGAGGTTAAGTCCCCATTAGGCGAAGGGCCATGGTGATGTTATGGGATAGAGCTCCTGTGCTGGTGCATGTATCAAGTCTCTATGTACCTGACATTGGCAACATTTCCTTACAAAGATATATGAGTCTTTTTCCATGGTAGGCCAATAGTAGCCCAGTCTCATAATATTTTTAGCTAAGGTAAGACTACTATAATGGGAACTGCATATACCCTCATGCACCCCACGCAAGGTTGCTTGTGCTTCATTGAAATCGAGACATCTCAGTAGGGTATTATCTAAGGTGCGTCTATATAGGGTGTCTCTGACAATGGTGTATTTAGCTGACTTGTGAAGGAATGTCCTATGTTGGTTATTTGAAAGGCCAGTGGGTATGATTTCAGCATGGAGGTAGTCATAGATTTCTTTGTACGATGCAGAATCAGGACCAACAATGTCACATACCATCTCAAAATCTGGGATATTGTAGGCCGGGACCAAAAGTTGTTCTACCAAGAACTTGAACTTGGGCACGTTGCTAGGAATGTCTAGAAGTGATGCAATAGTAGCCATATCGTATGCTACCCTGTTTAGAACATGAGGTATCTGATGAAATTTGACCTTGTCAAATTACTCCTTAAAACTATCTGCCATGCGTTTGTATGGAGCAAGCTTCTCATCCTTAGTCTCATAATTGTCATTTACCTATCTAATAACCAGTTGAGAATCACTGTAGACTTGTAGGTTCTTGATTTTCCATTTTACTACCATGCATAACCCTGTCACTAGAGCCTCATACTCTGCTATGTTGTTGGTACATGGAAATACAATCCTAAATGACTTAGGGATGGAATCACCCTATGGTGTGATAAACAGTATACGAGCCCCTGAGCCATGGTTTGTATGTGAGCCATCAAAGTATAGTTTCCATGTTGTGTTTGTGTCAACTATGAATATAAACTCATAAGGAAAGTCTACAACTAATGGGTGATATGCTTGTATTGGTGTGTCGACTAACTGATCAACAATGACTTGTCCTTTAATAGCCTTTCTCTCTACATAATCAATATCATACTCACTAAGTATCATAACCCATTTGGCCAGTCACCCTGTTAATGTTGCTTTGCTAAGAAGATATTTTAGAGGATCTATCTTGGTAATCAACATTGTCTGATGATTGAGCATATAGTGCTTTAGTTTTTTAGTAGAAAACACTACCGCAAGACAAGCACGTTCAATTGTACTATAGTTGAGCTCATAACCTACCAAAGTCTGACTAATGTAGTATATTGCCCTTTCATGACCTTCATCGTCATTATGTGCAAGCAGTGCTCTGAGTGATGAATGGGTTGCTGAAATATAAAGAATCAGTGGTCATCCTTCAACATGTGGCATTAAGATTGGTGGTGTGAGTAGATATTCTTTGATCAATTGAAAAGCCTCTTTGCACCTAACTCTCCATGCAAAGGGTACCCCTTTCTTAAGTAAATGTTGAAAGGGATGTGTCTTATCTGTTAACTACACTATAAATCTTCTGATGGATTGTAGTCTCCCTTGTAATGTCCTTAGTTGACTAAGATTAGTTGGTGGAGGCATGTCTATGATTGATTTTACCTTGGTCGGATCCACTTCAATGCCTCGTCTGGAAATGATATACCCTAAAAGCTTTCCTGATTGTACCCCAAACACACATTTCTTGGGATTTAGCCTCACTTTATACTTTTCTAGCCTTTGAAATATCTTGTCTAAACCATGTAAATGATCTTCCCTTGTCTTTCATTTAGCAATAAGGTCATCAACATAATCCTCCATAAGGGTGTGTACAAGGTCATGAAAAATAGTGGTCATGGCACGCTGATAGGTTGCTCCAGTGTTCTTGAGTCTGAAGGGCATAACATTCAAGCAATACACTCCCCAAGGACATTTGGAAGTTGTTTTAGGTTGGTATTCAGTTGTGATTCTGATCTTATTATACCCTGAAAATCCATCCATAAGGGATAACATCTCATATCTTGTTGTCATGTCTACTATCACGTCAATGTTGGGCAGAGGGAAGTCATCCTTAGGGAAAGCGTTGTTGATATCTTTGAAATATGTGCAGATGTGGATGCCCCTAGCTAGTTTAGTGACTGGTACAAGATTGGAAATCCAATCTATATAGTTAATTGATTGAATGAAACCAACATCTAATAGTTTCTTGAGTTTTGCCTTGACTAATAAAGCAATTTATGGGTGCATTTTCCTTAATTTTTGTTTCACTGGTTTTGCACCTGGTTGTAAGGGCAAGTGATGTAGAACAAGTTCAAGATCCAACCCAAGCATGTTTGCATATGACCAGGAAAAATTAATCTATCTTTGTGTAAAGAAGTTGTGGAATTCTGGCTGCTCTTTTTTTGTCAACGATGCTACAAAATATACTAGTCGAGGATTCTCTTTTGTACCTTTGTTGACTTCCATTGATTCTTCAACTAGCATGGGTGACTTTTCCTATACAATAGGGAGAATTTTCAAACCTTCATCCTTAGGTTCCTTAGAGAGGTTTTCGCCTTCGGATGTGTCCTTTATTTTTGATTTTTCATTGTCTAGAGGAACCTTTTGGTTTTCACCTAGAGACTCGTCTTTTTTATTCTTTTTCTCATTTTTGCGACTGGAGGGTTGAACAGATTCCCCAAAATATGCTTTTTGGTCCAAGTCAATGGTAAAACTATCCTTGTGATCACCGCTAGGTATTTCTTCTCTTAGTCCCAGGAACTCAGTGATTGCTTTATCGTTCTCAAAAATGTCTAAGACGGGTGTGTCTTGTTGGTCTCAATCAATGAGTTGGTGATAAACTAAGGGCATGTCATCATCGAAGTTGTCAAAGTTCAAAGGATTCAAGGTAAGGACTGAGTTGTTCATATGGTCACAGAAATTTTGTACCAAGTCCTTTTTGTTCTTTGGTTTAGATCTAGGTGGATTGAGAGGTGGGCCTAATGCCAAGGTTTGGTTATCTAAAATAGATGTATCGGGTTTCCAAAAGGTAGGATCAAGAGATTCCCAATAGTAATTTTTAAACCATTCCTCTTTCGTCATATTCTTTGGTGGACAATAATTCAATGGATTTGGTGGGGATTTCAACATTAAGTCAAGTTCCCAAATTTTTTTATCAAGGTCCATGGAAGATGTGGAGGATAGGGAATCCCACTCATGTTCATTTGAGTTAGGGGAGTCACAGTAGTGTTGGTTAGATGGTTCATGAGATGTCTCAATATCATCTGAAGCACCTACTTCCTCGATTAAAGGTGATGTGGTACTAGGAACGCCAATCTAAATCGATAGAAACCCAAACCCTAAGCCTTTCGGTCACTGAGAAACAAAGATTAGTTCAATCCTCCCATCTTGATGTAAGCCTAAACCACTATTTCCATTATATCCCTTGCTCTTCATGATTGTAAAACCTTTGCCATATTGATCTATAGGAATGTGAGCAAGTAATGGGGGTTCTTTAGGGTCTTCTCTATACAACCAAGAGGTGACATCTTCTGCATGTATGGCTTCTTTGCTTAATTCTCCCCATTTTGCAAATTTTGTGGAGGGAGGGATGTGTATAGTGACCACTGACTGTCTCCTATCTATTGTAGGTAAACCATATGATTTAGGAGGAATCAGATGGCTAACACAATAAGATGTCTTCATGTGATACTCTCCACAACCCTTGTCTTGGATCTCGACCCTAGGAGTGGTAGGAAATGAAGGAAAAGTGGATGTTCTAGTGAGAGTGGATGGATCATCATAGTGAGATGAATTGGACGATGAAGCCTCTTGGTTTATTGGCACTTGACGTTGGGGTATCTCTTTTAGATTGGTGCAATATTGGAATGGATCTGGGTCAGCATCTATTGTTATTTCAGTGCCATTGTAAGGGAATTTGAGACATTGGTGATATGTGGAAGGGACTGCCTTCATGGCATGAATCCAAGGTCTGCCTAGCAGAAGGTTGTATGGAAGGGTGTGTTAGGGTTAGAGATGGCAGATATTTAACAATTAAATGCAGATTTAAATAATAAATAGAGAAACTAAAACATACACAGAATAAATCATAACATAGAAAATTTAACATGGTTCACCCAATCTAGGCTACATCCACCAAACCACAGCCATCCAATACTTTTATTATCCAGTGCAAAACCTATTACTATCTCGCGAATAATCGCATTTTTCTTCATGTTGTAACGCCCATCCCAACCCCTTTTAACAAGCTTTTAGAAGCTTCTATAATTAGGGTTTTACAAAGTCGGTTTTCTTTCTTTTTCAGATATTTTTCCTTTTTCGCTAACGACGCGAAAAAAATGGCAAAAAAAATTTTCTCGAGGGCTGTCGTCCCCGAATCCCCGCTTCTTGGGGGCTACCGCCCTCGGACCCCAGCGAGGACGGGGGGCCAGGGTGTACAGTATACCATGGGCTATACAGTATAGCATGATCAGTTGCCACATACCAACAATCTCCCACTTAGAGACTGATCAGGCTCCACACCATCACAACCTCCCACTTGGAGACTGATCCTGGACAACACTGCTGCACTTATAGCTCCCACTGGAAATAAGGACCTTGGACCCTGCTGCTATGTTATACTTGAAATCAACCTTGAAGGCCAACTGAAGCTGAAGAGGAGCTTAGCTTCTCCCTTGGCACCGCCTTCGTAAACATATCCGCTGGATTGACATCTGTATGTATCTTGTCCAGCTTGACCTGTCCATCTTCCAACACCGACCGAATAAAATGATATCTCAATTGTATGTGTTTTGTTTTAGAATGCAAGGCATAATTCTTTGCAAGATGTATAGCACTTTGACTATCTGTAAATAAGTAATTTCCATCCTATTGTTTTCCCAACTCATCCATGAAAAATTGCAGCCATATCATCTCCTTTGCTGCCTCTGTTGCAGCAACATACTCTGCCTCTATGGTGGATAAAGCAACCACCTTTTGCAACCGAGAAATCCAACTCACTATTGTCCCACCAACGGTAAATACATAACCTGTGGTACTTCGCCTGGTATCTATATCCCGTACCAAATCTGAGTCAACATAGCCTTTTAAATCAGTATTAGAGCCCCCAAAACATAAACACTTATTGGATGTACCTCTCAAACACCTAAGAATCCATTTTACTGCATTCCAATGCTCAACTCTAGAATGACTCAAATACCTACTAACAACTCCTACAGCATGTGCAATATCTGGTCTCGTGCATACCATGGTGTACATTAAACGCCTACTGCTGAAGCATATGGTACTTTGGACATTTTTTCTTCCTCCTCTTGTGTCTTTGGACACATATCCTTAGTCAATTTAACATGACTAGGCAAAGGTGTGCTGATAGCTTTTGCATTCTCCATATGAAATCTCTGCAACACCTTTTCAACATAATTAGCCTGAGATAAAAAAATTATTTTTCCTATCTCTACAAATTTTCATACCAAGGATTTGCTTTCTTTTACCCAAATCCTTCATAGCAAAATATTTTGCTAACTGTTGTTTTAGCTCACTTATGTGATCCATGTTAGACCCAGCTACAAGCATGTCATCAACATATAAGCATAAAATAATGTAGCTGTCATTATCCAACCTCTTAAAATAAACACAATGGTCAGAATTACACCTACTTTAGCCTTGCTCAGCCATAAAACTATCAAATTTAAAATACCATTGTCGAGGTGCTTGCTTCAAGCCATATAAACTTTTCTTCAATCGCACACTAGTTTCTCCTTACCTTTGACCTCAAATCCTTGTGGTTGTTCCATATATATTTCCTCTTCCAAATCGCCATGGAGAAAGGTTGTTTTAACATCAAGCTGTTCTAAATGCAAATCTTCAGCGACCACAATACTTAAAACAATATGAATAGAAGTCATTTTAACAATAGGAGAAAAAATCTCATCAAAATCAATACCCTTTTTCTATGCAAATCCCTTTACAACTAATTTGGCTTTAAATATTTTCTTACCTCCATCCTCCTCTTTCAGCCTATAAATCCATTTGTTTGGTAAAGCCTTTTTCCCTGCAGGCAACTTGCATAATTCCCAAGTCTGATTTTCTAGCAAGGAGTCCATTTCTTCTTTCATTCCATGCTCCCACTGAACCTTGGTATCCACCTGCATAGCTTCTTCATAATATTCTAGTTCACCAGCATCAGTTAACAGAATAGTATACAAAGAGGGAGAGAATCTTTCTGGAGGTCTACTTACCCTTGAAGATCGTCTAATAGGAGTTTGTGGTATTTGTTGTTGCTGTTGTTGTTGCCCAGCATGAGGAACCACTGAAACATCATTGTTGGGAATATCATCCACACTACATAATCTTTTTCTTTCTTCTCATGCTGAAACAACAGATCTTTGTAGAACACTTTCTCATTGAATATGACATCCCTGCTTCTCACAATTTTCTGATTTTCAAAATCCCAAAGCCTATAACCAAATTCATCAATGCCATATCCAACAAATACACATTTCTTTGATTTTGCATCAAGCTTGGTTCTATTTTCATAATCTACATGTGTAAATGCTTCACAACCAAAGATTTTGAGAAAAGAATAACTCACCTTCTTACCCTTCTATGCTTCCTCAAAAAATACCACAACCCAAAGGATTAGAGGGACCTCGATTGATTAAATAAACAACAGTGTTTACAGCCTTTGCCCACATTTTTAAAGGCAACCCAGCATGCAATCTCATAGTCCGTGCACGCTCCATTATTGTTCTGTTCATGCGCTCAACCACTCCATTTTCTTGTGGAGTCCTTGGAACTATTTTCTGCCTACGAATACCATTAGAGGAACAATAATCTTCAAACTCTTTGTTGCAATACTCACCACCATTATCGGATCACAGACATTTTATCTTTTTTCGTCTCATTCTCAACCAAGCTTTTCCATTTTTTAAAAGTTTCAAATACATCAAATTTCTGCCTAAGGAAATAAATCCATACCTTTCTAGTTGCATCATCGATGAATGTAGCATAATATAGAGAGCCACCGAGAGAAGATACCTGAGCTGGTCCCCATACATCGTATGCACAAGCTCCAATTTCTCATCTTTCTTTTTCTTCCCATCCTTGAGAAAACTAACTCTCTTTTTTTTCCATAGACACAACTTTCACAGAAATCCATATTAACACATTTTAGACCTGGAAACATTATTTGAATGAAGTACTTTCATACCTTTTGCACTCATATGCCCAAGTCTATTATGCCGCGGTCTTATTCGAGTCCACGGCAACTGTATGATCTTCTACTGCTGAACTGCAACAACGTATCTGAACATTGACACTTTTCTATAACAATTAAAGTAGAAGGAAGATGTATACAAAGATATAAGGTGCCTACTTTCACACTTTTTCTACCACTAAGGCACCCTTTGTGACCTTCCAATTTTATCACTAAATGTAACAACACAACCTTCATCATCCTAGTTGCCTTGCGAAATTAATTTTTTGCTTAACTTTGGAACATGCCTTACCTCACGTAGTAGCCAATGATTCCCATTCTGCAACTTAATCTTGATTCTTCCCTTTCCAACAATCTGACAGGGTTCGTTATCTCCTAAATAAACCAGCCCAAAATCCCCTTGGACATAATCAAGAAAATAACTTCTATGGGGGGTAGCATGAAATGAAGCCCCTGAATCTAACACCCAAGAATCATCAGCATTATCAAGGGAAAGAATCAAAGCATCCTCATCAGATTTATTACTTACCACATTTGCCTCTTTGCTTCCTTCCTTGTTGTCTCCATCTTTATTTTTCTGAGACCAACAATCTTTCTTCAAATGACCCGGCTTACCACAATACCAGCAATCCCTCTTATCTCTGGATTGGGACCTTTTGTCCTTTGATTTTCCTCGTGACTTCCGATTTCAGAATTGTTTCCCTCTCTCCTTTGTTACGCCCGCTTTTGCATTCAAAACATTGCCTGATGTGGATGTTCCTCCGAGCTTTTCCTATGAATTTCTCGCTCAAAATAGCACCAACAACATCATCAAACTTCAATGTATTTGAACCAAAAATAGAATTGCTAACAGCCATTACCAAGCTATTCCAGCTTTCAGGCAAAGAACACAGAATCAAAAGAGCCCTAACTTCTTCATCAAAGTTTACTTTTAGAGAAGTTAATTGACTGGTGACCGTATTAAACTCATTCAAATGATAGTAACTGACCCACCTTCTACCATTTTCATATTAAATAAATGCTTCATAAGAAATACTTTATTCGAAGCGGAAGGCTTTTCATATAACTTCGCCAGGGTTTCCATCAACTCTTGAGTTGTCTTTGCTGCTGTAATATTAAACACCACTGATTGTGCCAGGCATAGACGAATACTGCCAAGAGCCTTTCTATCCAAGATCTCCCAATCCTCATCTGACATTGTTGCAGGTTTCTTGGCTTTCCCCTCCAATGGTCACCATAAATCCTTCTGATAGAGATAGTCCTCCATCTGCATCTTCCATAATTGATAGTTCTGCCCATTAAACTTCTCAACCTTCTTACCCTCGTCTGCCGTGAGACTCCCACTCAACCGTGAGATCTTCCTACAGATGATAATCAAAACAAAACTCACTCTGATACCACTTGTTAAGGTTAGAGATGGCAGATATCTAACAATTAAATACAGATTTAAATAATAAACAGAGAAACTAAAACATACACAGAATAAATCATAACACAGAGAATTTAATGTGGTTCACCCAATCTAGGCTACATCCACCAAACCGCAGCCATCCAATACTTTTATTATCTAGTGCAAAACATATTACAATCTCGCGAATAATCACATTTTTCTTCATGTTGTAACCCCCATCCCAACCCCGTTTAACAAGCTTTTAGAAGCTTCTAGAATTAGGGTTTTACAAAGTCAGTTTTCTTTCTTTTTCAGAGATTTTTCCTTTTTCACTGACGATGCAAAAAAAATGGCAAAAAAATTTTTCTTGGGGGCTGCCGGCCCCAGACCCCGGTGAGGACGGGGGGCCAAGGTGTATAGTATACCATGGGCTATACAGTATAGCATGATCAGTCGCCACATACCAATAGGGTGAGATCCAAGACCTGGAATTTTGTCTCCATTATTGTAGGACCAATTCTAATAGGAAGTGTCACCACCCCCTTTGATTTGCATTCCTCATCATCATAAGCCTTAATGACAATAATTTTGGTTGCTTCTATGCATGCTTTCGAGAAACATAATGCCTTAATCATTTTTAAAGTGCATAGATTTAACCCTGCTCCTCCATCTACTAAAACTCGTCTAACTTTGGTGTCATCAACAAGGAATTCAAGATGTAAAGGGTCATTATGATTTGTCTTCTCAATTGCATAGTCTTGTTCAGAGAATGTGGCATGATGATTATTGGTCAGATATCCTACCATTTCCTAGAAACGATTGACATCAAGATCATTAGGGACAATGGTGTTTTGTAAAGCTTTGTCTAAAATGGATCGATGCTTAGGGGAGATACACAATAGTTCCAAGATTGAGATTTGGGCTGGGGTCTTCCCAATTGGTCAAGTAGGTTATATTATGACTTGGAAGTCTATGGTGTTTGCTACAATGGAGGGCCTTGGATAGTGATCTTAGTCCGACGAGTGTTGACAACACACTTAGGAGTTGTATTTATGGTAATGGTATTGATATTTTCATTGACAACACGAAGGTGATTTATTATTTTTCCACTACTATAATCATGCTTGATATTAACGTAGTTGGCTGACATATTGGTCTTGTTACTTGAACCAGGGACATTTCCTTTCCCAAAGTCATGTAGTGGATCAAAAAATACTTTGTGATCAGTGTTTGATGACTGTTGTTTTTGTCCGCTAACTTCAATAATTCTCTTCTCGACAAGATCTTGTATGATATTTTTCAGTTGTCAACAATTTTGTAAGTTATGTCCCTTAGTTCTATGGAAATCACAAAAGGAATTGTCATCCCACCAAACAGGTTTAAAATATCTAGGATCGTATTGTCTTGGCTCTTGAGGTTGTATAAGGTTGTGTTGCAACAGTTGTTTGAATATTGACTTAATGGGTTCCCTTAAGGGAGTGAACTCATGTTTCTAAAACCTCCTCTATTGTTGCAGACGTTGAGTATTTTGGACAATGTTGGGAGGTTGATTGACAACATTAAGTGTGTTGGTAGAGGGGTTATGTCCTCACAGTGTAATGATCAATCCCTCTTGTAATGTTTTAGCATCAACTACCCCATCATTGGTAACATTTTAATTCTGAGACCAAAATTTGTTTTTGTCATTGGGGGTGTTTTGCACAGTTGGATTTCTGTTGGGTGTTTGTGTCCTAAGTTCTCCTTTTTTAATGTGGTATTTTTCTATGATGAGGCCCTTTTCCACTAGTTTCATAAAGGATGTGCAACAATGTATCCTTAAGTTACTTCTTAATTTTAGATTGAGGTTTTCTTGGAACATAGTAACATTTTGTTTTTTTGGTATCTCAACGGGACACCGACTAGCTATAGTCCTCCATCTTTGGAAGAAAGCAATGAAATTTTATCCTTCGTCTTGTGTTGTGTGACACAAGGTTGCTATATTAATCTCGTGGTCTATGTTAAAGGAGAATTGCTCAATGAATTTCTTAGCCAGTTCACCCCATGATTTTATGCCATAGTCTAGACCGGAAAACCACTCGAGTGCAATTGCTATGAGACTTCTTGGAAATAGTCTCATAAGATAAGTGGGGTCATAGGCGATATCAATGCACATGGTTGAAAATTCCCTTATGTGTTCTATCGGATTACGTTTTCCATTGTACTTGGGCAGATTCGGTATGACATAACCATGAGGGAAAGGTGTCATGTACAATGATTTATCAAAGGGAAAGGGGCAGAAATATTTTGCTGAAAATGATTTCTTAGTTGGCATGGCCATGTTATCCATTTGTGTTTGGAGTGCTTGCATTTGTGTCTGAAGGATGTCAACTTGAGCTAGCAATGTGGTAGCTAGATTATTTGGATCTATGTACGTGTTTCAGTATCCAGATAGATTTTGGTTAAACGTGGGTATGTAAAGTGGATTTGGATTCAGAATGAATGATAGGTATAGCTGTTGTCTATGGTATGGTACCGGTGACACTAACATTTGGTGTAGGAGCCGACGTTACGATCTTTTGTTCCCAACAAGAGGACCAAAGGGAGTGGATGATGATGCCCCTATAGTGAAATTAAATCCTGATGTCATGCCAAATGTACCAAATGGAGACGTATGGACTGTCGTACTTTGTGTAGGTATGTTAGATGGTATGGTTGTATTTACCTGAGGTATTTTGGTACTAGCAGTCATTGTGTTTGTCCCTTGTGTAGGTTGAGTTTGCAAGGTGCTAATATCAAATCTTGTGGGTAAGGTAGCACCTTTAGTTAGCAATTTGGCTAAGTATTGTTGATGATCATTTGCTAGGTACTCATCTACAAAGGAGGAAAACTCAATGTCTTATGCAACAACCTCTATGTCTTCCACTCTAATGTGTCCTTGAGTGTCTCTAGTGGTGAATTTTTCTAATAAAGTCCTATGAGGTCTTGACGAGAACGGATTGATGGATTCTTTTGGGTTCGACACCTTTTCTCTCTCTTTTCTCTTAGACCTAGTTTCAACCATGTAAGATAAGCCCAATATGCAAGGAATGCAAAAATATGTCTATGGATAGTATGACTCTAGTCTATATTTTTGGGATTTTCTAGATGCAAATAAGGTATGTATGCCACTATATTTTTGGTATTTTCTGTGCGAGTAAGGTATGTCTAATATGACGCTAGTCTAGGATGACCGTATCTAAATATGCAAAATCTAAGCAAGCTTCTAAGGTAATCAATTTTGTGAACCTAAGACGACGTCACTAACTACCTAAAGTCTAACCAAGGTGCCAATTTAGTTATGTCAAGGAACCTATGTAGGACTAGGATCAAAGATAAGGTGAGCTCCCTAACTAGACTGATGAGCTAGGAGGACTCACTATAGGACAAAAGATATGATGATGGGACTAGGTTCAATGACAGATTTCGTTGATGCTATAGTTTTTCCAAAGTGTAGAAAGTGGACCTATTCTAAATTTTGTAAAAATGACTTTCCTAAAAGTTTGATCTAAAGGTAATATGTACTCTAAGATGAAACTAAAATTTGGAATTAGGGTGACTATGGCAATGACTAAATGATACCTAAAGGATGCAAAATTAAGCAAATCATTTCAAGTTTATGTTCAAGGACTACTGTGAAAAGATAGATAAAAGACTCGTATGACTAGACTATGACTGTGAATTCTGATTTTCTAATACTCGGGCAGATGTGTCGCAGAATGTGACAGATACGGTTATGTTTCAAAGTTGTGGTTTTTTGGTAATCAGTTGCAAGTTTCTGGTGAAGTTCAGTATCTAGTATCAGACAGTTGCAATGTAGTTTCTGACAGATGTGACTCGTAATGGCAATTGCGACTCAGACTGTAATAGATGCGGGTTTTCTAAACAGTGATTGTACTAATAAAAAGGTTATTTCTGTGACAAGGGAAAATGCATCATTCCAGACTATAGATGTGGCTCACCTAGTCAAATACGTCACAAAAGGTATCAATTGTGGATTTCCAATGACAGGGGTTATGACAGATGAGACTAAGTTATCAAATGTGGTGTAATACAACACAAATGCGAGTTTTTCTGACATATGCGACTTAGGCTAAAATAGATGCGACTCTAAAGATCAATTACAATTTTCTAGTGAACAGTTGCGACTATGTTGATAGTTGTGGTTTTCTAGTGAATTATGATATAAAACTGACTCTGTTTCATGATCAAGTTTTGGAAAAAAAAGACTATCATAAGACAATGTGTTTTCAGTTTGATTTTGGACTTAAAGAACGTTTAATTTGACAACATACAAGCACATCCTAGACTGTGTAGGATAGTATTTACTGAATTCTCACTTGGGTTTCCCTAACTACATTTATTCAAGGCAGATGACTAGTAGCTTGACTCCACTGGCTCCCCTCCACTGTATATTAATGTCATTCAGGGCAGCCAAGCTACAGTACCCATAAACATCCCATGGCATACTTTCATCTCTACACATGAACTATAAAGACATGAAATGGCATCACAAGTTTGACCTGTTGTACCAGTAAATAGAGGGATTTTGGACACTACAAAAAAAGGTGTTTAATTTGGGCATTCCATTCGTAGGGCATGATCCATGCGACAAGAGTCCCCTTTCGAATCCATCTCATCAGAACCATATGCATTATTCGTTGGGCTTTCCCCAAGAATCCACTTTTATATTTCGGCTGGAAGTCCCTCGAGTTCAAGGTGCTACTAGTTTGAGTTGTCCTGAGGTCAATACTTTTTCCCGCCAGGACAGGCCCAATTTCTAGAGTCAGTAACCATTTCTCTTACACCCAAGATCACATAGATGTGCAAGGGGAGAGGATACTTTGATATACAGAATCGTGAAGGTAATAACAAAATTGTGCTTTCGCACCAAACAGACACTTGTTAATTTTAATCCAAATGAAAGATTTGCTACATTACCAAACAATCTGTTTCAAAAATTTAACTATGGTCTTCAACATGCGTTATGCATAAAGATTCATTAGTAATTTTGATATTGATCTTCGACTATCAATTTGCAAAAAGATTTTAACTCCTCAAGACACATGCTGAAAACAAAAGATTAGCGAAAATAAAAAAATGAAAGAAAGTTGTAAATTGAAGATCTAAACCTAAACTTTTACCAGTCGAATGCATCGTTTTAGTTGTCAGATGCGTCACAGTATTTTTACCAGTCATTTGTGGCTCAAAAAATAACAGATGCATAATGATTTGTCAGATGTGTCGTTTCTTTTATCAGTTGCGGTCCAGTATGTCAATTGTGTCATTTTTTCAAGCAGATGCATCTTCGAATGTCAATTGCATCATTTCGTCAAACAAATGTGTCATTCCATACAAAAACCTCCAAAAATTGAATAAAAGTCTACAGATACACGAAGATGGTGTCTTCACGTTGGGTTCACCAAATGTAACATCTAGGAAATAAAAATGAAAGGTTAAAAGCAAACACTCAATGTGATCGAACTCTAAATGCAATCTAAAGTCAAACAACAAAGAACAAAGGAAACTAGCTAAATAATAAAACAATCTCACCAAAGATCGATGCAACTCCATGGATAACCTCTGTTATCCTTCTCCATTTCATTTTCTGTAGTGTACTTTCCTTCAGATTTTTAGTATTTATGTGCAAGCATAGCCTAAGGATTGTGATAATAACGAAACATCGAAGATTTAAGATAATTGCTCCAAAAGTCACAAGATTTCAGGAGTGATTGAAATGATGAAAGACAGATCAATTTATAGAAAATGGATCATTTGAATGGCAGGCCAAGATCGAAAGATTGACAGACGATTGAGATCAAAAGATTAGACATGTATTATGATAATTGTTAGTAGTGACATGAGTGATAAAAACTAGAAATAGAAATAAAGATTAAATAAATGATTTAATCTTCGAGTTTGGTATTCGAAAATAGAAGAATAGTCTTTACATGATAAAGATAAAGATAGGATTAAAGCAACGCTCTGTTCGAACGCATGCACAAGATTTAATTAATTAAATAAAGATATTTAATTAATACACATGTACATGCAAACGAGTTAGAACTAGATGACTTAATGATATGACAAAGAGTTTATTTCTGAAAGCAACTCGGACATTAAATTAGGAGTTAACTAACCGATTTAAATAGATCTCGAGTTGAGTCAAAGTGAATACTTAGATAACTTGTACACAATTATCTAAATATAGAAGAATGCATTAAAATAGATTTTATGAATTAAATGATTTATTTAATTAAGTGATGAAGGGGTTAAATGAATAATTAAATAAATAAAGAATTTATTTAATTATAGCTGACATATGATAAAGGGTAAATTAAATAAAAATGTATTTAATTTGACAAGAAGAATAAGGTTAATTAGTAATATAATTAAATAAAAAGTGTTTATTTAATTAATCAAATAGAATAAAGAAAATGAGAATTAATTAAATAATTAAGATTATTTAATTAATAGATGAATTTAGGTTAAGGTAAATTAATTAAATAAATAGATTTATTTAATTAATAAAGAAACGAAGAACTTTAGAGAATAATTAAATAATTGACATTATTTAATCATGACCATGGAAATACGAATTATGAAGAATATTGAAGTCGCAGGCTTAGACCAGATTTTAGTGTTTATAGGTATGACTGGAGGTTCTCTATCGGATCCGATGGATCACACTCCTACATTAGCATACGTCAGAGGTCAGATCTTTGTGAGTTGACCGATCATAGTTAAATCTCTGTGGATTGGCATATTGGAATATTTTGGCATCGACATCAACATCTTGAGTATACTCTTCCTTCTGCATTAGCGCTAAAGTCTTCACTGGCATTGGCATCCATTGGCTTCATTTATATTGGCCGACCTCTCTATACTTTCTCCATTTGTGGATTGCTCAAAGGTCATTCCCCGTCCAAATCGACGGCATTAACTCTCCCGCCGTCCATTTATCTCAGTCTTATTGCCTTCCAGTCTCATCGCGAGTGAAAGTTTATTAATCGACATTCTATTTATATAAGTTTTATTTTAAATTTTACAAGCTAACACATATATTTGCATAGCCGACCTTGATTTGCTCATAGCCAATTGTGTATTGGTTAAATTGGGGTGTGTGGCCCACTAGTGGCATGGCCACTGTGGCCCCACCCCCACTCCACTCTCTCTGCCTGCCCACCACTAATGGTGGCATTGCTTTTATTTTTTCAATAAGGTGGTCATATGGGGCGACCAAGAGCACAGATTTTGACCCTATTTAGAATTAAATTTTTGCACTCAATTAGTGTGAAAGTTCTTTTTTTAGGCCTTTTTTCATTTTTGCATAACTTTTGCTCCAGATGGCAAAATTTTGCAAACAAAATATTGTCGAAAAGGTGGTGATCTGAAATTTCCAGTGGTATCAGTGTTTCTTTAGAATTTTTCTATTTGGTTGCATTTATTTCTCATTGAAGTCAAAAGGTCCAGTTGCACTTCCAAGCTCATAACTTTTGCACCATTCTTTTGATCTTCGCAATTCTTGTGGCGTTGGAAAGGTCATTTCGAGCTCTTTAGAGTTACTCATGCACTTTTTCATCCTAATCATGGTTGTTGTAGTTCTCCTCTTTGTAATGTTGTAAATTCACAAGAATAAAGTGCCACAATCTACTATTTTAGTGTACTCTGTCATATTGTATGCTTCTTTGGGTTGATTTATGTATCTAGTGTTAGTTCCTATCTACTCAGCAATGCAGTGGCTGGTTACCCATGCATTTCAATGAGATGGACTAGTCACCATATAGACACTCCTATTTTCGAAGCACTCTACCTGTCTTCAGAAGTTTGGTTCTACATCCAAAGACTTGGTGCATTACTCCAATGAGACTTAGATTGTACAATTTGTGCATGGCTCTAGTGAGACTTAGATTGTACCAATCTTCCATTGATGAGCATTCAAGTTGATGCTCATGTAGTTGTCTTCTTGGTTTCAACCTTATTCTTCTTGCAGTGTGGATTCATCTATAGTTCTTCATCGACAGATTCTACAGTTACTCTTGAATTGAAAAATTTAGCTCAGTCACCAGTTATGTGGCCTCTTCTATAGTTGTACCTAATTCTTTCTATCAGTGCTTGTCACAGTTTGGCATTTCTTTTGGAACAACATTTGGAGGACTCATCATCATCCTTGGTCTGCTCTACATCGGACTTCACATTGTTCTACATTATCTCCTTCAGTTAAGATTGGGGACTCTTGGCATTGTGACATTTGAGTAGTGACTCTCCATTAGGGGGGTTGCATGGACTTCTTCACTCTAAGCTCTTACCATTCTTCCTTGCACAACACTGGTTAGTGAGACTTTTTCCTCACTCGAGGTTTTGTCCTTTCTAGAGCATGTTTCTTGTTTTGTTTCTGTCTTTTGGGGAGGAGTTTTGTCCCACTGGGTTTTCTCCTTTTCTTCAGCTGTGAGAGATTGCATTGTGTGTGTACATGGGTACCTAACATGGCCTAGTAGCCAGGACCCATTTTGCTTTGTTTTATTTTGTGTACATTCTCCCTAAGTTGCACTTAATGGGGGGTGTTGGTGTAATGAAAATTGTTGTACCTTGTCCTAGGTCATGATTACACCTTAGTTAAGTTTACTTAGGAACCACATAGGAGGTAGTTGGAGAATTTCCACTTTTGGTGGACTTTTCATGTGATTACCTCTCCATCTTTTGTGGGTGATCCACCATTTGTGGTGATTATCACATTATCACTTTTCCACTTTAGGTGGAGTGATATTTTTTCACAATTATCTCATTTCATAAGATTATGACACTTGTCATAATCTTATTCCCTTCCATGTACTCACCTTGGCTATATAACCAAGGGGTCTCCTATGTACTTTTGCACTATATAGCACATTGTATTCTATTTGCATCATTGGAAGAATACAATCTATTCTTGTCATATTGCTTCTATCTCTCTTATCTTTGTGCTTTCTATTAGGCCTCTAGATCTTGGGTGGCTACCTTCATAGCCAATTCTTACACTTTCTAGAAATATATTTAAAATCTACACACAAATTGCCACAAATCACTAGTTCACATCATCTTCAAAATCTTAATGATTTAGCTGCTATAGTTTTCAGAATATGGAGATTCAGTTAAAAATGTTGATATAAATGTCCATCTTGGCCAAAAATTGAGACACAATATTGTGATTTCACCCGATGCATGCTTTAATTGTTCCTTTCCACTTTGACAAGATTGATGATATGCTTTGAATGCATGTTTAAGTTGATGAAGTTAATGAATTTTAATGAATACTGATTCACCCTCCCCCCTCTAAGTATTTTAGGTGTTCAACAATTGGTATCAAAGATTGGTTCCTTCAATTGGCTCAACCATTGAGGTAGATCTTGGAGGTTGAATACATGGTACTTAGGAGGTATCCTATCCCTCTGAAAGATATCATCCTAAAGGGTTTACTGAAGAAGACTGTGAAGTTGATATGGAAGGAGAACGCAAATCTACTCTTGATGATCTGGATAAAGCAAAATGTGAGAATAGGGATTTGAAAGAAGATATTAAGCAAGCAAATGAGTGCATCAAGAAGTTGAGGGATCAGATCAAGAAAGTTAAAGAAAGACTCAAGGAAACAAATGAGCAGCTTAAACAATCAAATGAGACAATCACTAGTTTGAAAGTGCAAATTGAAGAAGGAAAAAGATTTGAAGACTACCTAAATGCCAAATTGAAAGACAAGGGTCCATGCAAGATCATGGGGTCCAAACTAGGCCCCATAAGTGACAATGAAAATTCAAAAAAAAAAGTTAGGCAACTTGACATAAAAAATTGAATAGGTTATTAACATAATTTGAAAAATATGTAAGAACAAAATTTGTAGCAAATTGAATGTGGTTCCTAAGCTTCTAGTCCTTTTTTGGAAAAAAAGTAAATAGATATTTCGTGAAAATTTGAAATTTCAATGCAATAGTACTAAATTTTTAGGAAAAAAAAACAGGTGTTTGTCCAGCCACCCTAATGATGAGCAAAAATGAATATTTTTTTCTAAATCTTTCAATATAAGTAGAGGACACATGCCCAAATGTCACACATTTTTTTGTAATTTTTTTACTAGTAAATAATTAGTTATGAATTTTATAGTAGGAATTTTTAAAAATATTAAAAACCATTTGTTCGGCCACCCTAACTTGGTCAAAAAATTATGAAATTCATTTTTTTTTCTTTTTTAAACTATAGTTTGTGAAGCATAGTGTTTGAAACATCTTTTGGATTCAAAAAATGTATAATTTTTTAAAATTTATAAGTGTTTTTCTATTAGTCTATCAATCAGGACTTTACACATGGTACATGTAAAAAATCATAATAATTATATATTAAATTCAAAATAAAACATATCTTGTATTGGCAGAATCTTGACAATTTTCTGAATAAACCCTTTTCATTTCATCAAATTTGGATGAAGAAAAAGTCGTCGTCATGAAGGGTGAAGTTCGAAAAATTATTGCAAGCCCTATAAACATGTTGGGGTAGTTGACTTTTCAGTTTGGTCACCCCCAAGCCAAATACCAAAGCAATCTTGAAGAAAAAATGGAGGGAAAAAAATTATGTGAAAAAAATGGATATCCATTTTTATGTCTTAAAAATGGATATCTATTTTGAGAAACAAAGCAGATATCCATTTTTAAAAATGGGTACTAGCTTTTATGTCTTGAAAACAGATATCCATTTTGAAAAATAAAATGGATATCTTTTTTTTTGAAACGGGTACCCGTTTTTATGTCTTCAAAGTGGATATCTATTTCTTAGAAATGGGTACCCACTTTATGTCTTCAAAATGGATATTTGTTTTGAAAAGCCAAAAAACCCTCTTTAGTAAAATGAGCATAACTTTTGCATTTCTTAACAAAACTTTGATTTTTTACAAGCATTGGAAAGGTGATTCAGAACTCAACACAATGGAATAGGTATTGTTTCTATATTATACACAAAAAAATAATTATAATCATTTTAACTTAATATTTATTTTTTGAAACATCAAATGCTTACTACTTTCGCATACAAAGTCCCTTTTTTCATGATTTTTGTAGAAATCATCTAAAATTACTTGAAACATTAGAAAAAGTAATCAATAATGAATTTATTTATATTTTTTTGTAGTCAAGATATGAATAAATCTTCATAAATCATCATATATTTTTGTCCCTTTCTCTACCTCTCTATATTTCACCGTCTCTCCTTAAGCTCTAGACCTATCTCTCCATTTGTCTCTCCCTCCCTTCCTCCCTCCCTCTCTTTTTACCTCTTTATACCTCTCCCTCTCAATCTATTGAGCTCTAGACTTATCTATCCACCTCTCCATCCCCTCGTATATCCCTCTCTCTTTGTCCCTCCTTAGACATACCTTTCTCACTCTCTCTCTCTCTCCTTGAGGCGATGTATCAACAATACCTCATTTAATTGCAAGGTTGAGACATATTTTCCCAATAGAGAGGAGAGAGAGAGAAGAGATATAGATATATCTAAAGGGATAGAGAGGAAAAATGAGGGAGGATGGAGTGAGGGGTACGTAAAGAGAGAGACAAAGAGAAGTAGAGAGGGAGGGAGGAAGGGAGATGTAGAGAGAGGTATGGTGGGATGGATATAGGGGAGGTCGATAAATAGAGAGGAATATGGAGATGAGAGATAAAGAGAAGGAGAGATAGAGAGAGAGAGGTAAGGTGGGAGGGATAGAGGGAGAGGTAGGTAGAGAGAGGAAGGGTGAGGGGATATATAGAGAATTATAAAGGGAAGGGGAGAGTTAGGTATGGTGGGAGCGATAAAGTGAGAGGTAGGTAGAGAAGGAGAAGGTGAGGGGAGATAGAGAGAAGTAGAGAGGGAAGGGGAGAGAGATAGTTATTGAGAGAGAGAGAGAGAGGGAAGGAGGGAGAGAGCCCAAGGGAGAGGTAGGTAATTAGAGATTAAGGTAGGAGGGATAGAGGGATAAGTAGGTAGAGAGAGGGTGAGTGGCGAAAGACAAAAGTAGAGAGGGAGGGTGAGAGAGAGGTAGAGAGGAGAGAAAGGGTGAAGAGAGATATAGAGAGATATATAAAGGGAGAGAGGGGGAATGAGGGAGGGATGGAGTGAGAGGTATGCAAAGAGAATCTAAGAAGGGAAATAGAGAAATTTAGAGAGGGAGGGAGGAAGGGATAGGTAGAGATAGAGAGGTAGGGTGGGAGAGATATAGGGAGAGGTACATAGACAAAGAGAATGATATAGATGGGAGGTAAAGAGTAGAGACAAAGAGAGAGATGTAAGGTTGGAGGGATAGAGGGAGAGGTAGGTAGAGAGATGGAGAGTGACCATATTATCTCTCTCTCTACTTCTCTTTATCTCTCATCTATATCTTCATCTTTTTCTACCTATCTCTCCTTATATCCCTCCCACCCTACCTCTCTATCTCTACCTCTCCCTTCCTCCCTTCCTCTCTACTTCTCTTTATCTCCCCTCTATTTTTTTCTACCTACCTCTCACTCCATCCCTCCCTAATTCCCCATCTCTCTCCCTTTAGATGTCTCTCTCTATATCTCTATATCTCTCTTCACCCTCTCTTTCTTATCTACCTCTCTCTCACCTTCCCTTTCACCCTCTCTCTCTACCTACTTCTCCCTCTCTCTCTCTCTCTCCTTATATCTCTCTCCCTCTCCCTCTCCCTCTCCCTAGATTTGTGTACCTCTCTATCTCCTTCCATCTCTACTTCTCCCTATCTCCCTACATCTCACTCTACCCCTCCCACCTTACCTCTCTTTCCCCTCCCCTCTATACTTCCATATATATCCCTCTCACCTTCCCTCTTTGTACCTACCTCTCCCTCAATCCCTCCCACCTTACCCCTCTCTCTCTATCTCTACTTATCTTTATCCACATCTCCACCCTCCTCTCTTTCTACGTACCTTTTCCTATATCCCTCTCACCCTAGATCTCTATATCTACCTCTCCCTTCTTCCCTCCCTATCTACTTCTCTCTACCTCTCTCTACATACTTCTCACTCAATCCCTCCCTCTTTCCCCATATCTCTCCATTTTGATATCTCTCTTCTCTCTCTCATCTCTACCTCTTTAAGCTTCCCTCTATCTCCACCCACCCTCTCTCTCTCTCTATAGAAGGTAGAGAGGAAGATAGAGGGAGAGGGAGAGAATATATATAGATAAAGAGAAGTAAAGGGAGAGATACATATATAGAAAGGTAAGGAGTTAGTAATAGAGGTTCAGAGATAGAGATATAGAGGAATATGGAGATAGAGAGATATAGATGGTAAGATAAAGTGATAGAGAGAAATAGAGATAGAGAGGGAGAGATAAAGAGGTAGATAGAAAGAGGGAGAGATAGAGAGGGGGAGATAAAGGAGGGAGGGAGAGTTGGGGATATATAGAGATGGGGTAGATAGATAGATAGAGGTAGGGAAAAGGAGAGAGATAGGTAGAGAAGTAGAGAGAGAAGAGTTGGAGAGATGGGTCAATATATAGAGGGAGAGGAAAAGAGGGAGATATAATGATAGAGAGATATAGAGAGATAGAGAGGGGTAGGGAGAGAGAGGTAGAGAAAGATATGAATAGAAAGGGGTAGATAAATAATGAATAAGAGAGAGAGGTAGAGAAAATGAGATATAGATAGATATAAAGAGAGATAGGGAGATATAGATAGAGTGGGAAAGAATGAGAGATAATGGAGGTGATAAAGACAAGTAATAGAGAGAGGTATAGAGAGATATGGAGAGAGAGAGAGATGAAGAGAGTGGGATAGACAAAGAGATAGAGATAAGGAGGAAAAAAAAGGGTGTGTGTATATATGAGTGACAGAGAGATATGGAGATAACTTGATGAAGAGGGAGATTATATAAATAGATAGAGGGATGGAGAGGGAGATGGAGGGAGAAAAATAGAGAAAGAGAGAGAGAGAGAGAGAAGCAGAGAGATATAGAAAAAGGGAGTGATACATATAGAGGGAGATAGGGAGATATAGAGATAGAAAGAGGGAGAGATATTTAGAGATATATATAACTTGGGAAAGATAGAGGGGAAGAGAAAGGGAGAGAGCTAGGTAGAGAGGGAGATATAGAGAGAGGAGAGATATAGATAAAGGTAGAGTAAGGGAAAAGTGGAGATATAGGTAAAGAGGGTGAATAAAGGAGAGGGGGAGAGAGGGAGAGATAGCTAAATAGATAGAGGGAGAGAGGGAGAGAGATATATGTTATCCTAGTTCAACTTGGGAAAAGGTGTGCATTGGATCAAAGACAACATGGAGGCCTTCTATGATGATTTATGTAAATTTTTTACTCTCTTTAGTACAAAAATCTAAATGTTTCATTATTTATTACTTCTTTAATGTTTCAAGTCATTTATGATTATTATTGCAAAGAAAACATGAAAAAAGAATTTTGTTGGAAACTTGTAGCCAATTGAAGACAATTTTCACATAACCCATAAAGAAATCTATGCATCTAAGTATTCATAATCCACATGCAAGAGAATAGACAACATACCCATGAAAATATGACACAAGATATACCCTGGGAAAACCCTCAAGAGGGAAAAAACCCACCCTCCAAAATCATCCATCTCTCATGTATTATTCAGCAATAAATATTACAATACATCTTCTGAGTCTCCATGAACACCATTGAAGTAACAAGCTATCTCCAAGAAATCCATGCCAACTAGCATGCAACCACACATCCTGTGTCATGCTTCAAACCCTCACAAATGCTAATGAGAGCTAATCATGCAAAATTGCATCTAACAATAACTACCTTTGTGGTTGCTTTTATAGAAGCAATCTCCCACAAAACGACTAAGTGGTATTACACAAAACTATGTGACAATAACTATGAGATTACAAACCATGTCCCTTTATTTAATAATGGGTGCTTTATTTATTATTTTCCCCAATATTAAATAATTACATTTTTACAACTTAACTTATGTCCCAATGTTACATGCAACATTAAGTGGCCCCAAGAATAATTACATTAAATACATAATGCAAGGTGTACAACACACATTTTTCCTAACATTCTCCCACTTGTTGTATACATTGCATAAGGGGAACTAGTAACCTCAAAACATGAATCAAATGAACAATCCATATAACCAAATATAGCATCATGGAATCAAAGTGCTCCATGTGCTCCATCAAGATACCAACAACAAGAATCAAAGTGACCACCATCCCAAACATGAATGCTCTCATCCTCCATCATGCCAATGCACAAAGATAAGAAGCCATCCAATAGAGAAACCACTCAATCTGTCACAACGAAGCATAAGTCCTACTCAACTGATATCCCAAACACATACACTCAATCCAAAAGTATCAATATGCACTAGTAGCTATCAAGATACACAAACCCAAAGCTGAAATAACACCCACATCAAGTGCCAATACATCCAACTGTCCATACCTCCAAGGTATACAAAACATAGTAAACTCATGCCATAAACATATACACCCATAAACTGAAATCATAAACTCCATGTGCAAAACCTGTCAAAGAATGGCATACACATTCAAGAGCTCCCACTGTATGGGTAATGCAAATATTAAAGAGATCAAGGCATACCAAGTCTACCAATAGCATCATATATAAAGTGTAAAATACATCATGTAGAACCAAGGAATCATCCACAATGATATGCAAACCTCTCAAGTGAAACTGTCGAGTAGAGCAAGAGTGAGGAATGAGAATGCTCCTCCAATAAATCCAAGTCATCATGACCCATCCAAAAACACTCTCCTCATAGGTCCATGTTGAACTCACATCCAACCAAGGTGTAGGCTCCTCAGACTCCGTGCTGAAATCTCATCAAGAGTAACCATCTCAACATGTGTCTCTAATCATAAGAGAACTCGCACCTCACCTATGTCTCCAAGTATCCATGAGTACCAGTAACCAACCAATCCATGCCAAAATCCAAATGCAATATAGCACCATCATGAAGTAATCAAGCAAATGTCAATGTACCTGATACCAAGAGAACCACAATATCAGTGTCATATATCCAATCATGAATCAGGAACATAACCATGACAACATGATCTAACCATCTCCTAATAGGAGATATCATACAACAATGCATACATCCTAGTCTCAAGAGAACAAGTACCATGCCAAAATTCTAACATATGATCAAGAGTAAACCATGACATAATACAATAACATCCTAAACCAAGAATCAACATATGTAATCAATATTAATAAAACCATCCTTTGTCAATGAAACCAAAGATGCCAATGAACCATCACTGCATAAAAGTAGATACCAAGAGTCCATCCATGACACCAAAAATCACTACAAAAGAGCATCCACCATCAAATGGTGAATCCACATCACTGCCAACAACTCCCACTGAACTATGATACCGAGTCATACATAGCATCATGACAACCATCCTCTCCATGAAGATCATCCAGGTCTACACACACAACTAAAATGTCAGTAACATAATAAGTAGAATGAAAATCTCCAAGCCAAGAAGATACTTACAACCGCCAAACCATCATAAACATATCCATCACCGCCAAAACCATCAACGTTAAAATCTCCCACTGAAAAGTGTAATCAAGCTATCCATGACATCATGATAACAATCTCCTCATGAAGATCAACCAAAGGCCCTCACACAATCAAAGAACTCAAATGTAACAAGAGTTCCCAAAAGGAAAAGTAAAACCATGATCCTCATACCAAGAAGATACACCACCACAACCATAATAAGGAACCAATCCAACACCACCAACAATGCAACTGTATAAACCATCATGACATACCAAAGTCTCTAAAGTACAAGAAACATCCATGACATCATGATCACCACCAAATGTAACAAGAACTCAACCCAACCGTGTCCACATATCTGCATAATTATAGTCAACTACATAGGTCTCATATCATGACTGTACCTGGTAATACCATCCCACCTCCTCAACATGACAACAAAACTAGTAAACCAAGTGACTAAACTAAGCCACCAAAACTAAACATGCATCAACATTGAAATATCAATGGGCAAAGACAACCCATGTCCAAGTCATAAATGCAACATGTAAGTATAGACCGCCTACAATATTGCACAACTTGTAGATACATTAATGAAGCATATAAATCCAACCATTTACTAATAACCATGTCAAAAATAGAATAATATGAGATGTACAACTGAGCATCAAATCTCCAAGATCCGATCATCCATAAACTCACAATATCACCATAGTCAAAGAAACCCATAAACAACTTAGATAAAGAAAAAAAAAACCATGCCAAAATATCTCCAAACCTGAACCATTGTATAGTGCTCTAAACAAGTTTTTTGTTGACTATTCGAAGTTCAAAATCCGACTTCGTATGCACCCGATATGCCCTCTTGAAGCTCAAAATAAACACCTGACTTTGACCAAGAAAAACATTGTCAAAATTGCAAAATATGGAAAAATTTCTTGCACCATAGCATAGAGCTCTGAGTCAGCTTTCCAACGAGTCAAAGAAGTCAAAAAACGGGCAATCTGGGCGAAAGTTATTCCCCTCCAAAGTAAAACACCAATTTACACTAGAGGGAAAAAAAATTTAGCCACCCTTGGTGGTTGAGCGGTGGCCCCACCTAGGTAGCACCGCTCCTTGGGTGGCGGACCCGAAATTGTTATTAAATCTACTTTAATCCCCATATAATAAAAAAAAAATCGAGCCCCCAAAAATTGCATGGGCGGATTTATGAAAGAATGGCAAAAAAAAAATCATTTAGAAAAAAACTTTAAAAGCCCTAAAAAGGGCGTCGGCGGTTATGCAAGGGGTGGGGCTCGCTGGCAAGTGCCGACAGTACCCTGTCGGATAGGGACTCGCCGGTGGCCAAGCTGTCGGCCGGTACCTGTTGACAAGGGACTATCGGCCCCTATATGATGGTCGACCAAGTGGGGGGGTCCGACCCCCCCCTCCAAAACATTTTAATTATTTTATTTTCAAATCAAAACCTTTTTCGACCCCATTTAATTTTTTATTTTTTTTTGTGCATGGCGAATTTTTCAATGGCAACGGGCAAAACAATAAAAAAAAAATTAATATTATTTTGACATTCGTACAAATAGGGGTATAGGCAAATTTTTTTTTGCAATTTTTCACAGTAACAGAAATAGGTCAAATTATATATCAATTTTCATCTCTCGGTCAACCTGGATCCAACCGTGAGGTCTATTTTGGGCTAGGAGATTATCTGTAAATTTTCCCCCACAAAACCCCCACTTGAGTGCAAAACCAGGAAACCCATTTCACCCAAAATTTCTCACAACCCATTTATTCAACAAACCCAAAACTATCAGATCTACAATAAAACACCTGCAAAACCCTCATATATTGCCATGACTTTGATTCTCACATGCAATGCATAGATTCAAACTTAAAAAATAATTTTCTCAACCAAGGGTTAGACAACCACAACCAAAGCTCTGATACCACTTGTTGGAAACTTGCAGCGAATTGAAGACAATTTTCACATAACCCATAAAGAAATCTATGCATCTAAGTATTTAGAATCCATATGCAAGAAAATAGACAACATACCCATGAAAATATGACACAAGATATACCAAGATATACCCTAGGAAAACCCTCAAGAGGGAAAAAACCTAGCCTCCAAAAGCACCCATCTCTCATGTATTATTCAGCAATAAATATTACAATACATCTTCTGAGTCTCCATGAACACCATTGAAGTAACAAACTCTCTCCAAGCAATCCATGTGAACAAGCATGCAACCAAACATCTTGTGCCATGCTTCAAACCCTCACAAATGCTAACAAGAGCTAATCATGCAAAATTGCATCTAACAATAACTACCTTTGTGGTTGCTTTTATAGAAGCAATCTCCCACAAAATGACTAAGTGGTATTACACAAAACTATGTGACAATAACTATGAGATTACAAACCATGTCCCTTTATTTAATATTGGGTACTTTATTTATTATTTTCCCCAATATTAAATAATTACATTTTTACAACTTAACTTATGTCCCAATGTTACATGCAACATTAAGTGGCCCCAAGAATAATTACATTAAATACATAATGCAAGGTGTACAACACACCTTTTTCCTAACAACTTTGTGTGCAAGAATTATGAGCATTTAAAATTTTAAAAATTAAGGAGGAACTTAAAATGATTATAGTTATTTTTTATGACCAATCTATCACAATAATACTATCCATTGTGTAGATCTCTAAATCACCTTTCCAATGCCTATAAAATATCAAAATTTCAAAAAGTGACACAAAAGTTATGCCCATTTTACTGAAGTGTGCTTTTTTAGGCTTTTCAAAATAGATACCCATTTTGAAAATATAAAATAAATTAAAATACTTGTTGAAAATGGATATCCATTTTTCTTTTCAAAACATATATCTGTTTTTCTTTGCAAAAGGATATCTATTTTTCTTTGCAAAAGGATATCTATTTTTCTTTGCAAAATAGATATATGTTTTTCTTATCAAAATGGATATCCATTTTTCTTTTCAAAATGGATATCCATTTTTCTTTTCAAAATGGATATCCGTTTTCTTTTCAAAATGGATATTCATTTTTCTTTTCAAAATGGATATCCATTTTTCTTTTCAAAATGGATATCCATTTTTCTTTTCAAAATGGCTATCCGGTTTGCACTATTTTGAATACATAAAGTGACGGAAAATATTTTTGGGAAACAAATATCTATTATTAATGGATATCCATTTTGGTTTGGTATTAATTTAAACCAAATTCAAATTTTACCTAACCTGTACAAAAAGTCAACTTTTTTGTTTCATGATTTTGGCAAAGTAAAAACACATTTTTTTCCTTCATTGCCACCTTTTGGCCCCCCATGATCTTGCACATACCCACAAGTCTAGAGAATGTTCAAAGCTTGAACAAGAGATTGTGAATTTAAGGAAAAATCTAGAGAAAGCAAAGATTCAAGAAGATAAATTCAAGAAGATCTCTACCTTGCTTGATGAAATGATTTCTAGTCAAAAGGCTTCTAAGGAAAAAGAAGGTTTAGGATTTGAAAGAGGAGAAAGTTCAAAGGAAAATAAGACTTCAAACAATGCTGAAAAGAAGAATGATGGGAAAAGGAAGACTAGAGATAAAAAGAGCAATATCAAATAGGTTCAGAACCAAAAGAAAGATTTCAAAAGGACTCCTATCAGACAACCAACTGCACAAAGGTATTCATCTTTTAATGGTTATTGTTACTCTTGCAATAGATTTGAACATAGAGTAGTAGAGTGTAGAAGTAGAATGAATTAGAATGTTTAATCATTTTCCAGTCAGTGTTTTACATGCAATAGACTTGGTCATAAAGCTAGTAAATGCAAAAGTCAGATGATGAATGGTTACAATAATGGTATAATGTTCCAATCATTCAATGGTTACTATTATACATGCAATGGATTTGGGTATAAGGTTGTTGAATGCAAATCTAAAATGGAAAGAAGTAATTTTGTTTAGCAAAAAAGTGTCATATGTCACAAATGCAATAATCCAAGAGACAACTAAGTTTTGCAGAAGTAAGAATGTGAAACCCTTTGTTTCATAGAAGAAGGTTGATCTAGTGAAGAAAATCAATTCGATGGAGATGAAGAAGGAAATGAACAAGATCTGGATGAAAAAGGAAGAGAATGAGGTGAAGAATGAGTCTGTGTTAGCTCCTAGTATAGATGTTACCTTTGAAAACTAGATAGAGAGCTTTGGCTTAGGGTAAAATTTTTTAACATAAAACTTTCAAAGCCCCTGCCAAGGATATATGCTGATATCTTCAACATACTGGTTAACTATTGTACCTAATCTATTGGTGGTTCTCCGGTGTGAGATATCTTGTTGCAAAAATTTGTGGAGTGATTGATCGTGCCTATCATAACATAGTAAGGGTTTCCCAACTTTTCAACCTAAATTTTCATTGTTGCAATGTATCTGGATGCAGACAATGTAGATAATGCAACCATAGAAGAGGTTATTGCTAAGTATAAGATAACATTCAATACTGGCCTAGATAAGATAGAGGATCAATTTCTAGATGATTTGAAAGGTGTGTTGAATGCTAGAAGACAAGAAGCTATTGATGAAGATGTTAAGATAAAGGCATTTTCCTTGGAGAATATTGGTTCCTCATTGTCTCATGAGGTTATACACAAGTTGTCTAAGCTGTATAACAAGAAATTTAGGAAAAAACAAAGAGTTATCACTCTTATGAGAAGGGGCAAGGAAGACATTGAGAGGTTAAGGAAAGAGACACTACAAAAAGTTGAAGAGCTTGCTAAAGAGTTGGGAGCTCCTCTAGGTAATAAAGATAAAATGCAACAAGATACACCCCTCATGGATTTTAATGAGCTTTTTCAAAACAACATGAGCATGAGCATGTATAGGAAGACATGTTGCCTAATAACACCCCTCTAGTTGTGGAGAAAGTTGTTGATGAAGAGGAGGAAGAAGATAAGAAAGATGCCTCAAAGAAGAATGAAGCTCAAAATGAATAGAATTTTCCTCCTCTGGATAAGGAGACAGATGTTGAGAAAAATAAAGAAGATCTACAAGGTCTCCCAGAGAAGACTGGAGAACAAAAAGAAGACACTTCACCTCGTTTAAAAGTCAAGAAGAATATTGAAGAATTTTTCGATAGTGGAGAAAAGGAGAAGAGTGAGAAAAAGGAAAAATAAGGTGTAAAAATTGGTGGTGAATCCCCTAGAGCCTATGGAGACTCACTGAAAGGTTTATTGGACATGCAATTACAGTTTGAATCGGTGGTGTCTACACAACTTAGGTGCAAATTCCCATGCAACAAGGTCAAGTAGACCTGGATAAGATTTCCCCTTTACACAAACTATAGCTTGGTGATATATTCCATACCTTTTCTAGAAAGGAAATTTTGCAAACACACCAAAAGAGTTCAAAGTTGGTAGATGAAGCAATGAAGGTGTTACAGGGAGGTATTCCCAAAATAACTATTGATAATTCCTTATCTGGTGTGCATAAATTGAAATTATTGCTTGATTCTTTTAAGGATTATTCTGATAGTTTGGAAGAAAAGATTAAGAAGGAAATTGAAAAGAAGGTCAATGATAAGATGTTAGCAAAAGTTTCTAATAAAGTGTGGTACTACACATGCCAAGTTGCAAGGAAGCTTGGAAGATATTAAAAAGTGTTTGGAGGAATCCAAACAATTATTTCAATTTTGTTTGAATTGAGCAGGTTCTACAAGGAGCATTAAAGATCATATGGACTTGTTATGCCTTGCATAACCACCCCATTTTAAACTTGTTTAAAATAGGCCCCCCTTTTTCTATTCTATTTCCTTTGGCCTTTTTTTTTCTGCCTTTGGCATTTTTGTTTTGTTCTAGTGGATGCGGGACCAGGACCTAAATTGAACTTTGGAATTTCCTCTAAGTTCTGGTTTTTGTTCCGTTCCCGGTCCCTGTTCCGCCCCTTTTCACTTATTCTTTTTATTTTGGCAGGCGTGGGACGCAGAACGAAACTGAACTCTGGAACTTTTCTGAAGTTCCATGTTCCGGTCCCGTTCCGATCCTAGTTCCGTCGGGCTTGTTTGTTTGTTTTGCCTTTGTTCTTTGTTCTTTGGTCATGGGGTGTTTTCTCCCCTTCTTTTTCTTCCTTTTCATCCCTTTTCGTCATTTCTTTATATGTTGTTAGAGGCGGGGTCGGGACAGAATCCTAACTTGAAACTTGGAAAAGCTTCACTGTCATATTTGGTTCCATTCTCACCCCAATTGTGGTTCATTCGGGGTCAGTTTTTGCGCCGATCCCACTTGAATTTGTTCCCAAGTTTCTTTTCTTTTACAGACGCGGAGCCGAAGTGTGGGCTAAACTTGGGAATGATGGTTATTTCCATGTTCGGTTCCCGTTCTGACCCTGGTCCCGGTTTTGGTTTCATCTTGGCTCCGCCCCTGTCGATATTTAAGGTAAGTGTTGTTTCTGGTTCGGATTTGGTCCCGCCTCCACCAGAGTTGGGTTTCTTTTTGTTGTATAATTAAATCAAAGATATACGATAGGTGGGATGAATGATGATACTTTCTATGCTTTTAGAGGATTGATGAAGGCATTGTTTTGCAGGGTTAAAGCATGTCAAGAACACCTGATGCCACTTCACAAGAAGATCAACCCGCAGAAAGATCTAGACAGAAAGGATGAAAAGCCACGAGTCTTAATGAAAAATGGGATGTCTGCTGGTGAAAGTAGGTCGACATTAATGGCAATACTTCAGAGCATTCAAAGCAACTCTGCGGGAGCAGTTTTTGAGGTCGAGAATAGAACGTGTGGAGTCTTAATGGCGAACATGAGGGCTACGAGTTAATAATGGTGGTTGTAAAAGATCTGGAAACCATGCCTGAGAGCAATCTTTCGCTGAATTGAGCAGGTATATGCATTTAATACATCATTGACTTTGTCCCAAAATTCTTCTAGAGCTGACATGTTCTGGAATTGACTTATTTTGTAAACCCTAAAACAGGGGCCGACGCATTTTGGCGCATTTTGTATATATGGCATGTTTTGCCTCTTTGTAAAAGATAGAAGAATATAGGGGCCAACAGATAAATACTCAGACAAACAGAGAGATATAGATTTTCTAAGTTAGGGTTAGAAGGTAGAAAAACTCAAAAGTAAAAATAGAATAGAAGTTCAACAAGGAGAAGGGATGTATCTTCCAGATTTTCTTAGTATAGATGGAGACAATTCAAAGACATGGGTTTTCTGTACACTGGTGATTTTTCCAGATTTGTAAATGTTGTTTATCTGTTTCACCAACAGCAGAAGCGACCAGATTTAAATCTACTTCATATTGTGCTCCAGAATGGTATTTATCTTGGAATTAATTATTTGATTTGAAAAGCTTTCAAGGAATGAATTTTTATATTATGTTTTGTTTAAATGTTATTTGCAATCTACTATTAAATTTTGCACTATGAATGAATGAAAACTTGTATTAATTACAAGTTAGCTTTATTCTGTTGTTTCAGTCTAGGAATTCTTTGGAAGGTAACAAGTTTGATTAGTTGGATGAATCAACATTCTCTTTAGTTTAAAATCTTTAATCTATCTTTTCTATTTCTTTAAAACCACCTGTTAAAGTAGGGTTAAATATATGTTTGATCTTATAACAATCTAGAAGCCCAATACCAGTAGGCCCCTTGAACATTACAGCCATATTGACCACTTAGTGAAACAACAACGTTGTGAACCAACATCAAAGACCTTGGAGGGTGATCAGTTTGATTGCTAATTGTCTTTTTCAGGAGAGGTGAGATATTTCACTTTTATCTTACCTACACATTGTGGGTCAACTTGGCACCATCAACAGATCTGGCGCTAGAAGGAGGGCCCAGAAGAGAAAACTGGATAATATTGGGTTTTTCTCACCAAAAAGGTCCCATAGAGTTCTTCGATCAACTGAAAACCCACCACCTTTGATAGAACTCAAAACCTCAATAAGACACAAGATTCACAAGACTGGGGCAATCATTATATCACCCTTGTCAGCTCCGCTCACTCCACCAGGATTTTCACCAATACCCTGTTGGAGACCTATCAATTTGCCATCGAATCCATCTCAAGTACCATTACAGCTGGCTCAACCCCCACCACCGCCACCAATGGCATTTTTTATGAATAATCCCTCTCCATTGGGGACTATTCCTGGAGGCTTTCATGATATGCCTAAGAATCCTGAGAGATTATATCCTAAATACATTCATGGTGAATCAAGGAGTGCTAAAGAGCACATACAAGCTTTTAAGGACGCTTGTACCAGAGCCCGCATAGCTCACCATGATGTAGTTTGTAGGTTGTTCCCTTATTCCTTAGGGTATATGGCGTACAACTGGTACCTAAATCTTCCACAAGGTTCTATTATGAGCTGGACAGACCTGAAGAATGCTTTCATCAATCAATTCAGAGTTTATGTGGATCCTGCCATTTTGTTCCACCAATTTGCTACCATTAGGAAGGAGCCATGTGAATCCCTGCCCTTGTTTAATACTAGGTTTCAACGAATGTATAGGAGACTGTAGGACCCCTATCTAGTTGCTGAGAATAGTGTCATTCAGGCATATTTTAGAGTTATAGACCCTTTGCTTGTCCTGTTCCTACAAAGGACTTATCAGCCGGTAGATATTGATTCCCTATCTAAAGTTTATCATCTAGCCATCAAGCTGCAACATCAAACTAGCTCTCAATAAGGAAACTTGGGAGGAGGTTTTCCTTCGATGGGATATCAGATGCTTAGCCCAACCCCTTTATTCAATAATGTCCCAAGAATGTATCCTTCCCATTATGGACCTATGTCTGAGTTGCAGACTCAACCTCCTATTCCATTCTTTTCCAATGGAGCTCCTAACTTCTCTCAACAATCACAAGCTCATCACAATCAGCATGGTCATCATAATCAAGCTGGAACACCAAATCCTGTTGTTCAGCCACCTGTTACTAAGAGTGTTGAGAGTGAAAAGACAGTTCAACTCACAAACGAGGTGGAGACCCTAAAGAAAACTTTGTCTCAAGTCACAAATGATATGGCTCAGCTTAAATTGAACCCCTCTCAGAACCAAGGTAGTTACCCTAATCAGAGTAATAACAATCAGGGTAATTATCTGAACAACTACAATCACAGCCAAAGGAATTATCAAGGCCAAAACTTCCCTAACCAAGGCTATCAAAGTTAGAATAGAGGATATAACTAGAGGCCAAATAACAACCGAAAATGGAATATAGGGCCAAATAACAATGGAGTTCCTCACAATTATCAAGCTAATGAGGACAATCCACATATTACGAATGTGGCTAACCTCAATTTTATGACTAACTGGTGTAGGTTTAATGATACTACAACTCATTTCGAGGTGAACTACCTTGAAATGGAGAAGGCCATGAAGATGGCATAGGTAGATGCCCAAACGTTCCAAGGGAATTCAAATAAAGGAGGTGGCTTAGTGGATACAGCCATGACTTATGACCTTTTTGAAGAAGAACCTTCGTTCCCAATGTAGAATGAGAATGAACTAGAGGAAAATGTGTATGATGCCAAAGCCTTTCAAACAAAGGGAGGACACTTCTTAAGAAATCAAAATAAGGGTCCGTTCACTACATCAGTACCACCTAATCATATGGTGCCTCCGAATCAGGGTGCTGATAATAACCCTCCTCCACCAAAGGGTCCACCTGACTTTCACAACAAAGGTAATTCGTCTGGTGTTTTTAGAGGTAATGCAAGCTATAACATAGAATTTGATATTGTTTCTGAGATGCAGAACATAAAACCTCTTTATCATACTTTGACATCGTAAAGTGGTGCCCTACCTAATGAGAGATAGTGTTGAAAGCTTTGGAGGAAGCTGACAAATCAAAAGGGAAAACCAAGGTGGCACCTACAGTAGAAATGAACACAACTTTTTTCAGAAGCAAGGAAGGTACCCCACCATTTCTTTTAAGTTTGAGAATTTGTGAGAGGAACCTACATAATTGTCTGCTAGATTCAGGGGCTTCTAGCAATGTGATGCCATTTTCTATATGCAAGAAATTAGGATTGAACCCTATCCAAACAAATAAGAAGGTCATCCAACTCGATAAAACAAAGGTTAATGTAGTTGTAGAATTGAGAAATATACATGTGCAAGTAGGGTCTGACCCTAGGATTTTAACCAATATGGATATTCAAGTAGCAGACATTCTCGAGACTTACGGTATGCTGTTGAGCAGAGATTTAATGAAAAGTATAGGGGGATATCTCTCCCTTGACTTTTCACACATGTGGCTGCCATGGAGGGGAATGCCTATGCAGATTAGGATTGAAAGTGAACCTCACCTTAAACATATCATCAGTGAATATGACTGTCCCAACGAGGTAGCTTATTTTGAAACCGAGATAGGGGTCTATAAAAGAGAAGAAATTTTGACCTTTTCGGTTCTTGATTCTAAAGATCCTTCAATACAAAAATCCCCTGACCCCATGATTAATAAAAATCAACAGGTATTGATTAGGAAGCTAAAACATGATCAGCTGGTCTTAGGGGAAGATATCAATTTGCAGAGTCTTTTGCTCCCTAATAGGTGTAGGGTAGACTACCAAGATCATTCGGAACTAACTTGCCAACCTTGCATCAGTATTTTAAATTATGTTTCTCCAACCGACAAGACTAACCCAAGTCACCTTAAGGCTGCTTCAGATCACTTCCCATTTGAAGCCAAAAATGCAATAATGTTAACCAAGGATAATATACCTTTAGAGGAAGTCCCTCCTCAAATTGAAACTATCCCAGTTATAATACCGAACCAACATAGTTATGATGAACAACCTCAAGGTTTATCTGATACCCCTATACTCACAAGTATACCAAAACCCAAGGGATCAACCCCAGCTCATGATCAGTTATTGACTCTCACATTTGATGGATCCAAATCCAAAATAGGGTGTGGTGCTGGAATTGAATTAACCAGTCCGAAAGGGAAAACTTTCTTTGCTTCTTACAAGTTGTAGTTTGGATGCACTAACAATATAGCAGAGTATGAAGCATTAGCTCAGGGACTGATGTTGGCACATTAGAAGAAAGTTACTACCTTGATGGTTAAAGGAGATTCGGAAGTGATTATCAAGCAAGTATGCAACCAATACACATGTCATAATAAAAGGCTGGCAGCTTATAGAAATTGGGTATGAAACCTGATTGAAGACTTTGATGCTTTTGGGATTAGTTTAATTCCTAGAGAGGATAATCAAATAGCTGATTCATTAGTTGTTGCTACAAGTACCCTGGAGCCCATGCAAGACTCTAAGCTTAAGAGATTCTCAGTAGAGTTGATATCTACCCTGACAGTCCCCGACAACATCAGGAACTTTCAAGTTTTTGATGATGATCAACATATCCTTGCTTTTCTAGCAAGCTCAGATGTTTTTGAAGGACAGATTATTGATGAATCCGAAAGGGATTAAGGAGATTGGGGCCTCAAAAACTGTGATACAGAAGGTGTCCTCAATCTGAAAATTAATAGCATTCCTAAGGGAATGGTGGCCTTAGAAAGAATTGTTGATTTAGACTCAAGGGCTCGGGAAAAGGTATCAACTGAAGATAAAGGAGGTGAATATTAAACTGTTAATCTAGCTGATTTTGGCCCGGAAAGAAATGTTTACATAGGGAAAGCCTTCCCTGAAGCAATTAGAAAAGATATACTGAAGGCACTAAAGAAAGATGTTGCTGCAATAGCTTGGGGGTATGAAGATCTAAAAACATTTGATGCTTCTGTAATGACTCATACTATTCCTTTAAATCCTGAAGCTAAACCATTTCAGTAGAAACAACATCCTGTCAATGCCCTGATTGAACCATTGATCTTTAAGGAAGTTCATAAATTGCTTTCTGCAAGAATAATCTTCCCTGTATGACATTCAACATGGGTGGATAACTTGGTCCCGGTTCGTAAGAAGAATGGAGAGATCTGGCTATGTGTATATTTCATGAATCTGAATAGAGCTTCGGTAAAGGACAACTACCCACTTCCTTCTCTAGATGAAGTCTTGCAAATTGTCAATGGATCTTAGATGATGTCATTCCTGGATGGTTATTCTGGATACAATCAGGTGATCGTTAATTATGAAGACTAAATGAAGACAACCTTCACTACTAAATGGGGAACATTTGCTTATAGGAGGATGCCATTTGGTTTGATAAACGCTGGAGCAACCTTTCAGCGTGCCATGGATGTAGCATTTAAATATTTGATTGGTAAATGCATCATCATTTATATGGATGACCTGACAGTATTCTCTAAAGATAGACTAAACCATGCTGCAAACTTGGCTAAAGTTCTTGAAAGATGTGTCTGATATGGTGTTTCTTTGAATTCTAAAAAGTGTGTGTTCGGGGTTTCTGAAGGGAAAATTTTGGGGCACATAATCTCAAAAAGAGGGATATTAATAGATCCAGACCGAGTTGAGTCTATTTTGAAGTTGACCATGCTAGGAAGTAAGGAGATGAGATCTTTCTTTAGAAAGATCAATTTTGTGAGAAAGTTTATCATAGGTTTTGTAGAAATTGTTAAACCTTTGAACAAAATGATGAAGAAAGATGCTAAAATAGAATGGAGTAACGAGGCAAAGGCTTCTTTTTCTCAAGTCAAGCAATCCATTTCGGAAGCGCCAGTCCTCACTAGCCTTGACTACTTGAAGCCATTTTATGTCTATTCTTTTGCCTCTGAACGCTCATGTGCAGCTATCCTGACACAATGAAGAGAGGAGGGGGATGAAAGGCCAATCATTTTCATGAGTTCTCCATTTAAGAATGATGAAGTCAAGTAGCCACCTCTTGAGAAACAAGATTTTGCATTGGTTAGAGCTGTCAAGAAGTTCAGGCACTATATCCTTCGAAGTCAGATTATTGTCGTGCTTCCTGACGCTGCTGTGAAGTCTCTACTTGTGCAAAGCGAGTTGGGAGAACGAAGGGGGAAATGGATGGCTATTTTGCAGGAGTTTGATCTGGAGATTCACCCTTTGAAACTTGTCCAAGGCCAAGGCCTATCTAAATCAATGGTGGATGCTAGTGAGAACATTATTTGTCAGCAATACATGAAACAATCCTTTTCTAATGATCCTTGGTATGCTGATATTATTTACTTTATGCTCAATAATCGATGCCCACAGGGAATGAATACAACTCAGAGGAGAGCACTGAGAATGAAAAGCTCCCATTATATGCTCAAAGGAGGATTGTTATACATGAAGAATTTTGAGGGAGTTTACTTATGATGTCTTGATCAACAAGAGGCTAAGCATGCAATTGCTGGATTTCATGGGAAACATGGCACAAGTCATGGTTCTGCGGATTCATTAGCACATCAGATTCTTAGATTTGGTTATTATTGTCCATGTGTGTTTAAGGATTCCCACCAACATGTGAGAACATGTCACATATGTCAAATTTCTGCATCAAGAGAGTGCCATTCGAAAATGCCATTGCAGCCTGTTTATGAGGTAAGGCCATTTGCCCAATGGGCACTTGATTTTATTGGGGTAATTAACCCAAATTCTTCTGTAGGACACAAATTCATTTTGACTGCCATAGATTACTACACAAGAGGGATAAAAGCTATACCTTGCAGGAATAGCAAAACAAAGGTAGTAATCAAGTTCCTCACCGAATGCATCACAACCAAGTTTGGAGTACCTTTTGCATTAGTATGTGACAATGGTCCTGCCTTTTGTTCTGCTGAGTTTATATCATGGGCTTATGATCATAAAATTATTTTAAAGTATTCTTCAAACTATTATCTGCAAGGAAATGGAGTTGTAGAATCAACCAATAAGAATCTCCTACGAGTAATTAAAAAATTGTTAGAGAACAATCCTAGGGATTGGCATACCCAGTTAAGATTTGCTTTGTGGGCAGATAGGACTAGGATCAAGGCTGCTTTAAAAACTTGACCATTTAAGCTAGTATATGGCCAAAAGCCTGTGTTCCCTATTCACTTGCAAATACCTATCCTAAAATTTATGCAACAATTTTACTCTAGTGATGATAGGATTGAAGTAAGGTTAGCTAGCTTGTTGAAATTAGAAGAGCAGAGAGACATTGCCTTGCAACAATTCATTAGACACCAGGTTGTTTTCAAATGTTGGTTTGACAAAAGAGCCAAAATCAAGGCTTTCAGAATATCAAACCTTGTGTTGCTATGGGATAAAGCTAATGAAAAGAAGGGCGATCACTAGAAATTTGATAAGCTATGGTTGGGTCCCTATCAAATTGCTGAAATCCTAGGAGAAAATGCTTTCCGATTGAATAGTTTAATAGGAGAACCTGTTCCATTGCTTGTCAACGGATAGTTTCTTAAACATTACTTTGGATCCTGAAAGTCTAATCATTTTTGTTGGGTTGTATATATGTAGATAAGTTTTTTTTGCTTGTAAATAGTTTTGTTGTTTTCCTTGTTTGCCTTTTCTTTTGTTCCTTTGCTTGTTGTTCCTTTGTTTTTCCTTGTGGGGACCTTCATTTTATGCAGTTGTAAGGGGGTTGTTATTTGAAGTATACTTTGGTTCCTAGGAGAGAAGTTGGTTTAGATATTTTTAGGTTTTCTGATTGGATGATTTTGTCCTAAATTCATTATTTTATGTCCATTATCAATAAAAGTTGTGGAAAGTCTTGAAAACAAGGTGGAAAGTAAACAATCTTCATTAGCTATGATTGAATCTGCCACAAATCAATAGAAACATCTCCTTTTGTAATGGTACATTTGTCTTAGGGTGATGGTGTTGCAAGATTTGAGTGAAAAATTCGATTCCCCAAATGTTTTTATGAGGTCTGTGGTAGTTTTCAACCCAACACAGATGTCAGACATCTAACATATTGAGAAGAAATTAAATGAAATATCTGAAACTCAAAAAAAAAAAAAAAAGAGAGAGAGAACTATCTAAGAAAAGAAAACTCAATATGAATGGGTGATTCCAGTATCTCTATTGGGGCTATGGACGCCTGACTGGCAGTAGATCAATGTTGTGAGAAAACTAGAGGTATCTCTGTCGGGGCTATGGATGCTTGACTGGTAGTGGAACAATGCCCAGGATATCATTGCACAACAGCTAAAGGGAATCAACTCATGTAGTTCAAATCTTGCACATTATTGTTCAAAAGATGAGCAAAACTTTGTAAAAGGGTGATGCACCATCAAGCACACACATAGATTCAGGGGTAGCCAGTGTTGATTTACATTTGAGATTCTAGCTCAACCTTAGTTGTTAAAACTGACTTAACTGGAGTTGTGATATCCATAAACCAAGAGTTCTAGGTAGCTGAATCCTTCGATTTCTTGAAAATGGTTAAACCATTTTCCCAGCCAAGTCGCCAATTGTTATGCCTTGCATAACCACCCCATTTTAAACTTGTTTAAAATAGGTCCCCCTTGTTATGTTTTGTTTCCTTTGGCCTTTTGTTTTCTACCTTTGACATTTTTGTTTTGTTCTGGCGGACGCGGGAACGGGACCTAAACCAAACTTTGGAATTTCCTCTAAGTTCTGGTTTTTGTTCCATTTCTGGTCCCGGTTCCACCCCTTTTCACTTGTTCTTTTTGTTCTAGCGGGTGTGGGATGCGAAACGAAACTGAACTCTGGAACTTTTCTGAAGTTCCATGTTTTGGTCCCATTCCGATCCCGGTTCCACCGGGCTTGTTTATTTGTTTTTCCTTTGTTCTTTGTTCTTTGGTCGTGGGGTGTTTTCTCCCCTTCTTTTTCTTCCTTTTTCGTCCCTTTTCGTCGTTTCTTTATATGTTGTTGAAGGCGGGGTTGGGACGGAATCCTAACTTGAAACTTGGAAAAGCTTCAGTGTCAGATTTGGTTCTGTTCCCGCCCCCATTGTGGTTCATTCAAGATCAGTTTTTGCTCTGATCCTGCTTGCATTTGTTCCCGATTTTCTTTGCTTTTGCAGATGCGGAGCCGGAGTGTGTGCTGAACTTGGGAATGATGGTTATTTCCATGTTCGGTTCCCGTTCCGACCCCGGTCCTGGTTCTGGTTTCATCTTGGCTCCACCCCCGCTGGTATTTAAGGTAAGTGTTGTTTCTGGTTTGGATTTGGTCCCGCCTCCGCCAGAGTTGGGTTTCTTTTTGCTGTATAATTAAATCAAAGATATACAACAGGTGGGATGAATGATGATATTTTCTATACTTTTTGAGGACTGATGAAGGCATTGTTTTGTAGGGTTAAAGCATGTCGAGAACACTTGATGCTGCTTCACAAGAAGATCAACCCGCAGAAAGATCTAGATAGAGAGGATGAAAATCTGCAAGTCTTAATGACAGATGGGATGTCTGCTGGCGAAAGTAGGTCAACATTAATGGAAATGCTTCAGAGCATTCAAAGTAGCTCTGCAGGAGTAGTTTTCGAGGTCGAGAATAAAATGCATGGAGTCTTAATGGTGGACATGAGGGCTACGAGTTAATAATGGTGATTGTAAAAGATCTGGAAACCATGCTTGAGAGCAATATTTTGTCGACTTGAGCAGGTATATGCATTTAATACATCATTGAATTTGTCCCAAAATTCTTCTAGAGCCGACATGTTCTAGAATCGACTTATTTTGTAAACCCTAAAACAGGGGCCGACACATTTTGGCGCGTTTTGTATATATGGCATTTTTTGCCTCTTTGTAAAAGATAGAAGAATATAGGGGTGGATAGATAAATACTCAGACACACAGAGAGATATAGATTTTCTAAGTTAGGTTTAGAAGGTAGAAAAACTCAAAAGTAGAAATAGAATAGAAGTTAAGTTCAACAAGGAGAAGAGATGTATCTTCCAAATTTTCTTAGTATAGATGGAGACAATTCAAAGACATGGGTTTTCTGTACACTTGTGATTTTGCTAGATTTGTAAATGTTGTTTATCTGTTTCACCAATAGTAGAAGTGGCCATATTTAAATCTACTTCATATTGTGCTCCAGAATGGTATTTATCTTGGAATTAATTATTTGATTTGAAAAACTTTCAAGGAATGAAGTTTTATCTTATGTTTTGTTTAAATGATGATTTGCAATCTACTGTTAAAGTTTGCACTGTGAATGAATGAAAACTTGTATTAATTACAAGTTAGCTTTATTCTGCAGTTTCAGTCTAGGAATTCCTTGGAAGGTAACAAGTCTGATTAGTTGGATGAATCAACATTCTCTTCAGTTTAAAAGCTTTAATCTATATTTTCTATTTCTTTAAAACCACCTGTTAAAGTAGGGTTAAATATATGTTTGATCTTATAACAATCCAAAAGTTCAATACCAGCAAGCCCCTTGAACATTACAACCATATTGACCACTTAGTGAAACAACAACGTTGTGAACCAACATCAAAGACCTTGGAGGGTGATCAATTTGATTGCTGGTTATCTTTTTCAGGAGAGGTGATATATTTCACTTTTATCTTACCTACATGTTGTGGGTCAACTTGGCACCATCAACATGACTCAATTGAGTCTCAAATTGCTCAGGCTTCAAGAGTTTATGATTTGGTCAATGATGCAGATGGAGCTACATGAACAATTATTGAGAATTCGCATGGTCAATTCTTTCTACTACAAGAAGAAAAGGAGAAAATAATAATGCAATATGGTTAGCTCAAAGATATGGTAAGTGCAAGGCTTACCCATTTAACTAAAGTTTTAGCTAATGTTGAGAAGGTGGTGCAAATGAATCCATTTCCTAATTCTCCAAAAGAAGGAGAAGACCTCCATATTCAGTTTGAAAATCAGTTCCATATGCTTTCCTTTGCTAACAAGAACTGGGAAGTTGCAAAAAAAGACTAGGAGGTACACCTTGCTAAACTGAAAGATTCTAAGGGTTACGCTGTACATTTTTGCAATGTATATGCAATTTTCTGGTTTCAATGTACATATACGGAAGTAGTTGATGGTGCTTAGGTACAAGTTTTATCATTTTTGAGGATTACATTGTTAGGGGGAGCCACTTTGATGTAAATTTTTTACTAAGGTGGAGATTGTTGTTGAAGTGTGTTGAGTATAGAAGAGAAGTTTCTTTTTGGTACCCTTTTCCCTTGATGTCAAAGGGGGAGAATTTTTTTGGGATTATTTTTGGAAGAGTGTGTTGCCATCAATGACAAAGGGGGAGATTGTTGGCAACATGAGCATGTTGGTATATGGTCTTATCGTTGATGAAAACCCATTGTAGAAACGTAGAAGTGTTGGTCTGGAGAAGACCAAGTGTTTTTGAGAATTGACTAAGTCCTAGTGTGTATATTCAGTGATCAAAGGAACAATTTAGTGGTTCGCATTTATCCGCTATGCAAAATCTTGCCATGTGGTTTTGAGGTGTTCATGGTATGTGTTAGATGTGTCTAAATCCAAAGTTTCTGGGTTTGATGTCTTTTGTAGTTGAAGATATTTTTAACAGTGTGTTGGGCTTAGTAATGGTAGTGTTACAATTGTAGAGTGCATGTTGGAATGCTCTGCATTCCACCACAGATGAATATTATGCTGTGCGATTTTGAGGAAGTGTTTGAGGATGTTAGATGTGTGTGCCATCTAAGTGGCAAGTGATTTGGTGGTCAGTGTGTTGCGTTATGAATGAATAGTTGGTTCATTCAGTTGTTGCTTCACTTGCAGTGCTGACCTAAAGGTTTTGGGGTCATGAGGAGTTGAATTGTGTATAGAGCAGAATCATGGGAGTGATTATAGGTCACGCCAACCTATTTTGGTGTGGTACATGTTTTTGTTCCTTCCACAAGGCATGTGTGATAGAGTTTTGGGTTGACAGGTCATGGTGTTATACGATTCATGCAATTAGGCCGACCTAATTGATGTTTTGGTTGGTTGCAATATATATACAAGTTTAATTCATTATGTGATGTAGAGTATGTTGGATGTGACTAAGAGTGTGTGAGATCTGATTTAGTGTGAAGTGCAAAAGGTGATAGTGGTGAGGTATGAAGTGTGTAAAGTCAGTTTTCTGAGTTTAATTGGAACTATATCCTCGACATGTTGCAAATGCATTGTTAACAATTCATCCTTGGTAGTGAGCCACCCTTTCTTCTACTCTTTCTATTTTGGGTAGTGAACCCTTGGCAGTGAGCCTTTGATAGTGAGCCATTCTTTCTGGATAGTGAGTCCACCATTCTATAAATCCATTATAACTGGTTATAATATATTGTGAGCTAATCCTCACCATGGTTTTTCCCTTTCAAGGGTTTTCCACGTAAATCTAGTGTGCTTGTTTTTATTGATGTGATGCATGCTTTAATTGTTTCTTTCCATTTCAACAAGTTTGATGATATGTTTTGAATGCATGTTTAAGTTGATAAGTTAACTAATTTCAATGAATATTGATTCACCCCCCTCTCAGTAACTAATTTCAATGAATATTGATTCACCCCCCTCTTAGTAGTTTTGGTGTTCAACAATTAAAACAATTATTTTTGAAATAATATAGCATGTTATTCTAGGTATGATAATCTTAGAGTAGGATTTTTTGTGAGCTAACTTCTGCCTATAACAATTAAGGATGACAACTTGCAACTGAACTTGTAGCATGCCTACAATTAAGGTCATAGTTTTCTATAATTGTGTGACAATAACAGTCACTTCTTTACAGTCAAAGATGAACCTCATTAATACAAGAGGGACGATAAAACAAGTGGCATAATACCTATTCTTCAACAAGGTTATGTATTGTTGAGGAATTGAATAATCTTGCCACTCATCTCTATGTTTTTTAATGACTTGCATCTTTCAAGCATAGATTGGAGTGTTCTAACATGAGTTTTCTGCTTCAATTACTTTAGACTCAATTTCCTAATTTTATTCCTATTTCTAAAATAAGAAGTTCTCCTATATAATAGGAAGTGTTTAGACAAGTGTAGCATTAGTTGTTTTAGATCAATAAATATATGTAAAACAATACATATATGAAGTGGAAATAGAACTATATAGTGTACAATCTAGCATATCTAGGACATATTTTCTGCATGCATGTAAGGAATTTGAATATATAATTTAAAAAGACTTTTTCTTGTCACATGACTTCTTTTATCATTTTAATGCTATGAGTTATATGAGATGCTGATTTAACTATTAGTTCAGAAAAGGGAGAAAATGAAGGTGCAACTAACCCAAGAAAGAGACCATGTGAGGTGAACTACAATTGAACATTTATCTTGCTACTTTAGATTTTTATGATCTTAACTAGAATTTTCTATTACAATTAACTTATTGTAGTCAATAAGTCAATTCAACAACCTATAACATCTATAGAGAACTTGTAGCAATTATTGTGTAATTTTTAATTAATTAAAAGTTTGTAGAATAAATTTCCCTAAGTTGATCAGATAAATGTAGTACATTATAACTCAATAGATTGTCTAATAGAGGATTAGAATATCTATTGAGTTGCATCCATGTCTTAATTGTGTCAGGTTTATTGGGCATAATCAGGTTTCTTGTGTCCGTTCCATTTGAGGGTGTAATTTTTATTAAACGCCATTCTTAGAGAAAAGCAAAAACCACATACAATTCAATTGGGGTTTTTACCAGTGAAAGCCAAACAAAAGAGCAACACTTCTTACAACATGAATTACATTGGCAACTATGAAGATCAGCCTAGTGTTAAATTTGCAGTATCATAACCATGTAAAAAAGTATGCTTTGGCTACGAATAAGATTAATGGCCATCAGAAAAGCAGTCTCCGGAGCTTCGGTTTCGCTGCTCTCCAGGACATATTCAAAGATAAAGTGGCAAGTAACCAAGTAATTCAAGATCATTTGAGACTGCCTACCAAATGTTTGACAAAATGCCTAGAGGAGGATACCTTGGATGGTAGACTTACTGAGGTGAGTGCTAATACTTATTCTTGTCTACTGCTGGAGTGTGTTAGAAGAAGAAGCCTGAGAGAGGGAATGACAGTCCATGGCCAAATGATCAAAGTTGGATTTGAACCCAATGTCTATGTAGTAAACTGTTTAATTGACATGTATGTGAAATGTGGAAGAATGGATGATGCACGCCATTTTTTTGAAAACACGCGTGTACGGGACGCCTGTTCATGGACCACTGTTCTTTCTGGGTATGCTAATTCTGGCCAGATGGATTATGCATGGGAACTGTTTAACAAAATGCCTGAACGAAATGTGGTTTCCTGGAATGCAATGATTGCAGGGTATGCGCGAGAGGCATTTGGGAAGGAGAATGCATTGAATATGTACTACGAAATGCGAAGGATGGGTTTTAAACCCGATGGTTTTACCTTTGCTAGTGTTTTGAGCGTGTGTGCAAGCTTGGCGGCTTTGGGGTATGGAGAGGAGATTCATGTTCAGATCATCAAAATTGGTATGAAGTTTGATGTGTTTGTGGGGACCGCTCTTGTTGATATGTATGCCAAATGTGGGAGTGTAGAGATCGCACGCCAAGTGTTTGACGAAATGCCAGTTCGGAATGTCGTTTCTTGGACTGCAATGATTACTGGATATGCACAAAATGGGCGGCCTGAGGAAGCTGTAAATTGTTTTCATCAAGTTCATTGTGCAGGTAGAAAAGTTTATTTTCATAGGTTATATTTTGCCATAGGATTGGTAATTTTGGCATTAAAGTCAAGAATTAGGTTTCACAAGTTAACATTTATTTTTTCGAAGACATCATCTGAAAATTTATACGTTATGTGTATTTAAGGTTTTTACATTTGCCGATTTCTACAAGCATAAACATTAAATCCATTTCTTTCTTCAGATATTAGACTCTAATATTCCCTGTTTTGAAATGGAAAGATTCGCCAACTTTTCTATACTTGTAAAACGATTTCTTTCCCTTAAAAATTTCCCTGCAGGTATGAAACCAAACAGGTTGACGTTTGTAGGTGTTATAAGTGCATGTGCTAGTTCAGTGGATTTGGATTTTGGGGTACAGGTTCTTACGCAAGTTGTAAAAAGTGGATTTGAATTGGATGTTTCTGTGTGCAATGCAATTGTCACAATGTATGCTAAATGTGGGAGCATAACAGATGCGCAGTACTTGTTTGATAAAATGCTGGAACGAGACTTAGTTTCATGGAATGCAATGATTGCAGGTTATGCCCAAAATGACCACGGTGAGGAAGCCTTAAAGCTTGGCTTCCAAATGCAATGGGCGGGTGTGAAGCCGAATCAGTTCACTTATGCCAGCATTCTCAGTGTATGTTCCGGTTTACTGGCCTTTGAGGAAGGCAAACAACTTCATGGCAAAATCACGAAAGTTGGTTTTGAGTCGAATGTCTTTGTTGCAAGTGCTCTTGTTGATTTGTATGGTAAATCTGGGAACACAGATTATGCCCGATGCTTATTTGAAAAGGTGCCTCGACGAGATGCAATCTCCTACAATGCACTGATTGCAGGGTATGTGCAAGGTGGAAATGATGAGGAGGCTCTCAAACTGTTTTTCGACATGCAACAGACTGATTTGGAGCCAGATGAGGCTACTTTTGGAAGTGTTGTTAGTGCATGTGCTAGTCTTGCCATCCTAGAATATGGCAGACACATCCATGCACACATAATCAGCATTGGATTCATATCACATTTAAATGTGGCGAATTCCCTGATTACAATGTATGCCAGATGTGGAAGCATAGAAGATGCATGGCAAGTTTTCAACAACATGTTCGAACATGATCTTATCTCATGGAATGCAATGATTACTGGTTATTCCCAGCATGGGCATGGCATGGAATCCCTAAGGCTATTTGAACAGATGTTACTTAAGGGCATGCAGCCAGATGCTGTGACCTTTAATGGTGTTCTCACTGCTTGTAGCCATGCAGGTCTAGTGGATGAAGGAAAGCGATTTTTTCATTTCATGAGTCATGAGCATCACATTATGCCAAGGATGGACCATTGTGCCTGCATGATTGATCTGCTTGGTCGTGCCGGCCGTCTAGATGAGGCAGAGGACTATATAAATAAAATGCCGTTTGAACCTGATATCAGTATCTGGATGACATTGTTAAGTGCTTGTAGACTTCATGGCAATTTGGTGATTGGAAAGCGTGTTGCAGAATTCCTTTTTACATTAGAGCCTCAAAATACTTCATCATATGTGCTGCTGGCAAACATCTATTCTGCAGCTGGCAGGTGGAATGATGCAGCCAAGGTGAGAAAAATGATGAAAGATAGAGAAGTAAGAAAGAAGCCAGGGTGTAGCTGGATTGAAGTCAAGAACAGAGTGCATGCATTCATGTCAGAGGATAGTTCACACCCACAATCAGTGGAAATCTATGCAGTGCTGAAGACATTGGCTGGGCAGATGGAGGATGCAGGATATGTTCCAAACACAAGCTTTGTGCTCCATGATATGAAAGACGAGCTTAAAAAACAAGTTCTGTATCACCACAGTGAGAAGCTAGCCATTGCTTATGGACTTATGAGCACTCCTTCAGGGCACACTATCCGTATTATAAAGAACCTCCGTGTATGTGGTGACTGTCACACTGCTGCTAAGTTTATCTCTAAAATAGTTGGACGTGATATTGTGATAAGGGATGTCATTAGGTTCCACCATTTCAAGGATGGGGTGTGTTCTTGTGGGGATTATTGGTAGGAGAAGCTATAAGTGTAAGCATTTTCTTGGAAGCAGGTGTAGTGTTCTGTGAATGCTTTTGACTTGAAAGGAAGTGGCTCTGACATGGTGAAGTGAGGAGATATATCTACACGATAAGAACTCTCATACTAGAATTATGTGTAAGGAAAACATACGCATTAAAACACAGTGTTTCATCTAGCCTCTCATGGAAAGCTTCTTACGGCATGGTGGACTCACCTTGGTAAGTTGTGTACAGCATCCTGTCTAATTATGGAGATCAATGAATAACAATCAGATTCATGATTTTTACATTTTGTTTTTCCAATTAAAAGGATTTAAATTTAATATGTGTATAATCATATGATATCTTTCACAGAACTCATTTTAGAGCTTCTGCGCCCTACAACAAATCTACTCAGGGAACTGTTAAAGATTTCCTTTTGGAAGGAGTGACAGGAACATTATGAGTGAAAATACAAAGAATGAGTATGGAGTTTCTCTACAAGAGACAGGTAAATATTTTGAAGATGCATGGTATCAAGATTAATCTATCCACTGTTGAAACCATAGAAGCAATAATCTGCAAAAAATCCCAATTAATCCCGATTTTTAAAAAATCTGTAGGCTGGACGATTTTTTCCCCAATTTTTTGAAAAAATCTGACCTTTTGGTCAACAATTTTTCCCCATTTTAAACTGCAAAATTGCCAAAAAATGCATTTAAAACCTGCAAAAAAATGCGAATAAAATCATGGTGATTTTTGTGCAAAAAAAAACCATGAGACCATAGCTTGTTTGAAAGCACTTGTTTTAGGCTTTTAACTATAGCAGCAAGGCAGTAAACTGTTTGATAAAATGCTTTGGTAGACATGTATGAAAAATGTGGTAGCATAGACAAGGCACTGAGCTGGTTGAAAAATTGCCTCAAAGAAATGTGATCTCATGGTGATGGAATGCCATGACGAATGTGATGGCAAGCAATTGTTTACTATTATGCTTTGAATCTTGATAGAATTTTTCCAAGCATCCATAGCTTGTTCAAAATCACCTGTTTTAGGCTTTTAGCCATAGCAGCAAGGCAGTGAACTATTTGATAAAATGCTTTGGTAGACATGTATGAAAAATGTGGTAGCATAGACAAGGCAGTAAACTTTTGAAAAAATGCCTCAAAGAAGTGTGGTCTCATGGTGATGGAATGCCATGAAAAGCAAATTGCTATGGATTATCATGTCATTCCATCACCATGAGACCACATTTCTTTGAGACGTTTTTTCAACCAGTTCACTACCTTGTCTATGCTATTGCTTACCATTATGCTTTGATAGATTTTTTCCAAGCATCCATAGCTTGTTCGAAAGCACCTGTTTTAGGCTTTTAGCCATAGCAGCAAGACAGTGAATTGTTTGATAAAATGCTTTGGTAGACATGTATGAGAAATGTGGTAGCATAGACAAGGCAGTAAACTGATTGAAAAAATTCCTCAAAGAAATGTGGTCTCATGGTGATGGAATGCCATGACAATCCATAGCAATTTGCTTGTCATGGCATTCCATCACCATCATGGCATTCCATCACCATGAGACCACATTTCTTTGAGGCATTTTTTCAAACAGCTCACTGCCTTGTTATGCTATTGCTTACTATTAGGCTTTGATAGATTTTTTCCAAGCATCCATAGCTTGTTCGAAAGCACTTGTTTTAGGCTTTTAGCCATAGCAGCAAGGCAGTGAACTGTTTGATAAAATGCTTTGGTAGACATGTATGAAAAATTTGGAAGCATAGACAAGGCAGTGAACTGTTTGAAAAAATGCCTCAAAGAAATGTGGTCTCATGGTGATGGAATGCCATGACAAGCACATTGAGACCACATTTCTTTGAGGCATTTTTTGAACAGTACACTGCCTTGTCTAAGCTACTGCTTACTATTATTCTTTGGTAGATTTTTTCCAAGCATCCATAGGTTGTTCGAAAGCACCTATTTTAGGCTTTTAGCCATAGCAGCAAGGCAGTGAACTGTTTAATAAAATGCTTTAGTAGACATGTATGAAAAATGTGGTAGCATAGACAAGGCAGTGAACTGTTTGAAAAAGGGCCTCAAAGAAATGTGGTCTCATGGTGATGGAATACCATGACAATCCATAGCAATTTGCTTGTCATGGCATTCCATCACCATCATGGCATTTCTTCACTATGAGACCTGTTGATGCGTGTTTTGTGACACACCGAACATCGGAATAAAATGCCCAAAGACATCCTATCCTCTCTTGAAAAACCACCGCGTATGCTAAGATTGCGAGAAGATTATATGGCGATTCCAAGGTTCCTTATGTCGTGTGGGTAAGCTCAATGGTCGTTGTGATATGCTGGTAACACAAAGGGACTTATGCTAGGCTTGTTCAATTCACAATGAAGGTCTGGACAATGAAGCTCTATTGTTTGGGTCTCAAATCAAACAAACTAAAAAAAGGAGATAAGGGTTTCTACTTCCTAAGGATTCAAGAGACGGTATTGACTTGGTGAAACGAATAACCACGCTTTGCTTCGCTACGCTCAACGACAACTACACAAAGTGGGTGCAATCTTCAAGGGAGTGTGCTTATGATTTTCACGTCATGAATAACTACCATCAAATCGAACAATATTTATCCAGACAAAAGTTAAGTATCCACAAAGTAAGCTCAGGGTATCTTTACGCATTGAATGAAAATCATCCATTCAAAGAAAGTATGAGCAAAAGTTTCACCATAAATCAATACTTATCAGATCTTGCATTCATCTAACATACATGAAATAAAATCTAAACTATGACGAGGGATAAGAACCATGACAACTCCAAAATAAGAGAAGTAATCACCATCAAAACAATGCATGCATTACTTATTATTTTAGCAGTTGTACACAACAATTACTTATCTCAACATGTTTTGCAACATGCTCCCATGCTTTACAAATGAGGGGTGAGCTCAATTTATAGGCTCCCCAATTACAATTCAATGGCCAAGATTGATTTAGGATCAACGACCGAGATTACAGAATAAAACCCTAATTAGGGTTTGTCCTAACTAACTCCTTCTCGACCAATGAGAAAATTACATTCGAGGACACTTGTCCTTTTTGCTAAATATGAACCAACAATAAAATAGAAAGTTGTTGCATGTTGATTTGGAATAATTTGATTTGTTGGAAGATGACGAGGCGCCACCTCAGTGTGCTGGAGGTCTTCCTTGGTCACTTTGGTCTTGTTCCATGTGCTTGCCTCAGAATATTTTCTTGCCGATGATTCTATCCTTTGCGCTTGTTCCTTCCTAGGTTTGATCTTGGATCTCCTTTAAGATTTTGATTTCTTCTTCTCACTTGCACTTGAGGTTTGAAGTCTCCCCTTGGAGCAGATGTCTAGACTTGAAGTTATCAAGTCATTCTTTCCGGATTACTCTAAAATTCCTTGAATTGCCTTGAATTTGGAGAACTCCGCTGTGCTTTCACCATGTGCTTTTTGGACTTTACTCTTGTCTTGCCATGTGCATGTCGGACTTTAGGACTTCCTTGCCATTGTTCCTTCTAGCTCGGGCAAACTTCTTGACTTTATTTCAGTGGTGGATCGAACTTCATAAAGATTTTTTCCACATTCTCTCTCCTAAAGTCGGACTTGCTTGATTCTTTTCTAATCTACCTCTAGCGGACTTGGTGACCTTTTCACCATTCCTTCCAGGCGAACTTGATGAGTTCTTTTCCATTTTTCCTTCTTGGCATGGGCATATTTTATGTTTAATTCACCATCTCTTCTTCTTGAATTCAGACTTCTTGTTGATTTACCATACTCTCTCTATTCGTGGCGGACTTCATGAAATATTTTCCAATTACTTTTCTCCATGGTGGACTTTCTTTCTTTTTTGTTATTTCACCTTTCTCTCTCTAGGCGGACTTCCTAGAGGTCTTTCCAATTGTTTTTCTCAAGGCAAGGCGGACTTGCTAGAGAGTTTTCTCATCTTCTTTCAAGGCTAGGCGGACTTTCTTTATATCTCTCCATTCTTCCATTTCAAGAGTTGGCGAACTTGCTAGATGATTTTCCATTCACCTCTCCAGCTGGGCAGACTTTCTCAAGCTCCTTCCAATTGCTATCTCACCCTATGGCGAACTTTCTTAAGTTTTTTCACTCCCCATCAAGCTAGGTGGACTTCCAAAAGGACTTTCCACATACTTATCCAAGGCTAGGCAGACTTTGAAGATGAATTTCCATTTACCTCTCCTAGCTGGGCAGACTTGCTCATGGTCTTTCCTCTTGCTTTTCCAAAGCAAGGCGGACTTCATGAAGAATTTTCCAAATGCCATTTCAAGGCTGGCGGACTTTCCATAGCTCTTTCCAAATACCCTCTCTACATGGCGGACTTCCCATAGGAGTTTCCACTTGTCTTTCTAAGAGATGGCAGACTTTTAAGAGGACTTTCCACATGATTTAAAGTGCTGGGCGGATTTTCTTCACTCTTTTCCATATGCTTTTCTTAGGAGGTCGGACTTTCTAAGGAGATTTCCACTTGCTCATCTAGGCTGGGCGGACTTCCAAAAGGACTTTCCACTTACTTTCCATGCCTTCATGAAGCTGGGCAGACTTTCAAGGCTTCTTGCCATCTCCATTCTACATGCTGGGCAAACTTTCCAGCCCTTTTGCCATGTCTAATTTCAGACCAGCCTTCATACTTATTCAGATTTCACCATGGATTTCATAATTTTTCAGACTTTTCTATGAATTTTTCCAGATTTTCAATTGATTTTCTGTGATTTTCCATTGGTTTTTTGGGACTTCTGACTGATTTTTTGAAATCTGGGCATTTTCCAAAGATGGAAACCCTGCCAAAAATAGAAACTTTTCCAAAAATAGTAACTTTCCAAATATAGCCCCTAAAAAATAGGAAGTCCAAAATAGGCCAAAAATGCCAAAAATAAAGTCCCTAAAAAATAGGGGGTCCGGAGGGTCAATCCCCAAAAAGTAGATGTCAGAATTGGGTGAAATGACAGTCGATCTTCGTCCTCCGGACCTTCTGAGTCCGTTTGTGGTGTTTAGACACTGATTCGGGCATAAAATCCTTACTTGGCTTGGCTAACCCCTCAAAAACTCAAACTCCTCATTGTAAAAGAAAATGGTAATAAGCAGTTGCGATGCCAAGGAAAAACTCAAAAAAGCAAAAACAAAGGGTCCCCATTTGCAATGGGGCGATGTGTGAAAAGGTCACAACATGACCACATTTCTTTGAGGCATTTTTTTCAAATAGTTCATTGCCTTGTCTATGCTATTGCTTACTATTATGCTTTGATAGATTTTTTCCAAGCATTCATAGCTTGTTTGAAAGCACCTGTTTTAGGCTTTTAGCCATAGCAGCAAGGCAATGAACTGTTTGATAAAATGCTTTGGTAGACATGTATGAAAAATGTGGTAGCATAGACAAGGAAGTGAACTGTTTGAAAAAATGTCTCAAAGAAATGTGGTCTTATGGTGATGGAATGCCTTGACAATCCATAGCAATTTGATTGTCATGGCATTCGATCACCATGAGACCACATTTCTTTGATGCATTTTTTCAAATAGTTCACTGCCTTGTCTATGGCTTGTCATGGCATTCGATCACCGTGAGACCACATTTCTTTGAGGCATTTTTCAAACAATTCATTGCCTTGTCTATGCTAAGCACATTTTTCATTCATATGCCAAAGCATTTTATCAAACAGTTCATTGCCTTGCTGCTATGGCTAAAAACCTAAAACAGTGCTTTTGAACAATCTATGGATGCTTGGAAAAAATCTATCAAAGCATGATAGTAAGCAATAGCATAGACAAGGCAGTCAACTATTTGAAAAAATGCCTCAAAGAAATGTGGTCTCATATGATGGAATGCCATGACAAGCAAAACTTTTTTAGCCATAGCAGCAAGGCAGTGAACTGTTTGTTAAAATGCTTTGGTAGACATGTATGAAAAATGTGGTAGCATAGACAAGGCAATGAACTGTTTGAAAAAATGCCTCAAAGAAATGTGGTCTCATGGAATGCCATGACAAGCAAATGCAATTGGCAGCTGCTCCTAGTTATTAGTTATGCAATGTAAAGTAATTGCATAACTACTTAGGTTGACTTTGTAAAAACTATATTGTAATTGAAATTTTGTCATCTATTAGCATCTAGTTATCAGTTATGCAATGTGAAGTAATGCTTTGAGTTTGAAAGATGTGCAATGCAATGTAATCAGCAATGTGAATATAAACTACAAAAATCTATTTTTTACAATTCGTTAGTTAAACTCTTTATTTTATTTCCTCTCTATGTCTCTATGCTATGGAAATGCCTTTCAATTTCAAAAGAAATAGTTTTTATCTCTTGTTCTACAATTTTTTACATTTTTTTTTAAATCCAATTTTTTCAAAAAATCTTATGCTTTTGATTTGCTGATTTTTCCCCAAAAGATTTTTGCTGCTATTGAAACCATAGTAACGAGACTCGGACTCGGCTCAGACTCGGCTAGGACGACTTGACTCGGGGCTTGGGACTTGGCCCTTGGACTCGGCGTGGACTCGACAAAATGAAAAAACCCTAGAAATTTAGAGATTTTTAAGGATTTAAAACTTGTTTCAAGCACCCTTTATTGAATAAACCTTAAAGACACAATAACGTCATTAAATAGTGATCTGTTTTTTGGATCTATGACAATTGCGTTCGAATGCGTAATGTTACAATTTTAAATCCATAATTAATTAAATGAAATTAACACACAAATATAATTAAATAAACAAGAATAACAAGTGATGAAAATGAGAATGAGAGAAAGGAGAGAAAATGCAAACAAAGTTGATAACGGAGTTCGTCGTAAAAACGACTACGTCTCCAGGCCCCTCTCCAATGAGTGGACCGATCTGATTAATTCTCCAGAAAATCAGTACATAACTCCGGCATAGTTTCTCTCTGTTTTACAAAGAAATTTTGAAAAGCTCCTCCAAAGTGTGCAAGAACAATCTCCTTGAAAGCACGTGATGAGAGCAAAATTTCCCTAAGATAATTCTCCCAAGTCACCACTTAGCTTTTCACATCCCACCCCCCTCCTTTAATACTAAAAATTTACTCAATTTGGTGTGTAACCAAATGATTTACAATATCTCCCATATCCTCCATTTTTACATCAAAATCTTGAAAAATCCCCCCATTACAAATAAAATAAATTAAAAGTCCCCTTTTGGTTACAAAAATATTTCTTTCCAGAGGCATATATGCTATCAATATTTTTAGCCCCATAACCATATGATATAATTGGGCTTTTATAATATTAAAGAGTTGGCTCTCCTTAATATTAGGGGATATTTTCCGTTATTATATTAACCCCTTAACATATATTTTTAAATAGGTATTCTAAAGGGGTTTATCCCATTTAAATAGGGTTTATCCTTTAAATTAGGGATTATCCTTTAAATAGGGATTATCCTTTAACATGTGTGCCCACCTTTGAAGCCTTAAATGAAGACTTTTAAAAAGGTATGCCTCCCTTTATGTATATTAAAAAAAATAGCCCCTTCAAAAATAAAAGCCCCCATAATATATTTTACCACTTTTTTATTTTATTTTTATATTCAAAGACTATGGGAGTGCCACGTGGGTAGCTATGGAGCCACTTGTCATCATTCCATTTGCTGGTCAAAGATTCTAATGCTGACGTGTCCATTGATTGGGTTGATGACGAGGCGCTGACTGTACCATGATGATGTCAGCATGGTTAATGTTTGACCTGATCTTTGACTACTCGTAACTCAGGCATATGGGCTTCGATTTGCGCAAAACAAACACCGTCGGAAAGCTCTTGCCGAGCTCTTCGCAATGAGACCAATATTGACCACTTTTGGTGACTTTGAATTTTTGCCTTTTTCTGAGTCCTGAGTTGACCAAGGTTTGACTGAGCGTAACTCAAGCTCCGTAGCTCCGATTGACTCCGTTCAAGGTGCGTTGGAGTCAGAATTATGAGCTCTTCATGATAATGCCAATTCTAGAGACAAAAGAGAAACTTCAATTTTTTGACGAAGATCCTCTGGATCAGTCCTCCCCACTGGAGAGCTTTTGGATCTCTGAAAGCTTGATTACTTGGAAAGCAAGTGAGGGTAAAGTTCCCTCTCTTTACCAATCTACATCCATCTTGCCTTGCTTGGATTCATCCCCTTCAATCCCACTCTGAGGTATTCAACTGCTCCTCTTCGTGAAGTTCTGACATTCTTGTCAAGGATGACGTCTTCAGGTAACTCTGACATGTATTCTGGTGAAAGGTCATCAACTGATGGAACCTGAATATCAGTCTCCTCATCCAATATCATCGGAGGTTCATACAACTTCAAGTTCTCAACATTGACAACCAAATAGATTTGCATGTATGGGGGAAGATTAAGGCGGAAGGCATTGGTACTGATCTTTTCTAGAATCTCAAAGGGACCATATCTGATTGGCTTGAGCTTCCTTCCTTCACCTTGCATTCTTTCCTTTGAAGCCTTAAATGAAGACTTTAAAAGGTATGCCTCCTTTTATGTATATTAAAATAGCCCCCTTCAAAAAAATAAAAGCCCCATAATATATTCTTACTCACTTTTTTTTTTTTTTTTATATTCAAAGACTATGGGAGTGCCACGGGTAGCTATATTTCACTTGTCATCATTCCATTTGCTGGTCAAAGATTCACGCCGACGTTGTCCACCGGGATCAAGTTGATGATCCAGGTTACCGATCACACTACGATGATGTCAAAGATGGTTAATGTTTGACTCATCTTTGACCGGCCAGAATTCCTGCATATACCGCTTCGATTTGGCGAAAACAAATTACCGGCTGAAAGCTTCTGCCGAAAGCTCTTCGCACGAGACCATATTGACTACTCTCTTTGGTGACTTTGAATTTTGCCTTTTCAGTCCCGAAGTTGGTTAAAGGTTCTGACTGAAAGGAATCTCCGCTCCTCAGTGAGTCTGATTGGCTTCGTTCAAGTTGTGCTGGAGTCAAAATTATGAGCCCTTCCTAATAATGCCAATTCTAGAGACAAAAGAGAAAATTCAATTTTTTGATGAAGATCCTCCAGATCAGTCCTCCCTACTGGAGATCTTTTGGACCTCTAAAAGCTTGATTACTTGGAAAGCAAGTGAGGGTAAAGTTCCCTCACTTTACCAATCTACATCCATCTTGCCTTGCTTGGATTCATCCCCTTCAATCCCACTCTGAGGTATTCAACTGCTCCTCTTCGTGAAGTTCTGACATTCCTGTCAAGGATGACGCCTCTTCGTGTAATCCCATTACGTATTCCGTGAAAAGTTGTCAATAACCCGATGGAACCCGACATCGGGCCTCTCATCCAATATCATCGAGGTTCATAACCAAGTTCTTTCAACACTGACAAACTTCAAATAGATTCTGTAATGTATGGAGGAAGATTAAGGCGGAAGGCGTTGGTTCTGATCTTTTCCAAGATCTCAAAGGGACCATACCGAATTGGCTTGAGCTTCCTTCCTTCGCCTTGCATTCTTTCCTTGCTAATATGTAACCAAACATGGTCACCAACTTGAAAATGATTATTAGTGCGATGTTTATCATGTCGAGCCTTGTATTCTGGTTTTCTCTGGCTCTTTTCCCAACTCCAGGTTTCCACCGCCTCGGCTGGATTGCTTAATCTTCTTCGATGAACTTCAAAGCCTTCTCAGACTGCTACGCCCATTCTTCAACATCGTCTTTCCCAAAAGCAAAGTCCATCAGTGTTTTAGGCACATAACCGAAACAAGTCTCAAAAGGAGACCTCTTTGTAGAAGAGTGTGCCACATGGTTGTATGCATGCTGCACATAGTGTAGGATTTCATGCCACAACTTGGGATGCTTTTTGCAATAACCTCTGAGTAGATGCACAACTGTCCTGTTCACTACCTCTGTCTGCCCATCGGTTTGCAGATGGAAGTTTGTACTTTTCTTTAGCTTGGTATCCATAAGTCCCCACAAAACTGACCAAAACTCCCCTAGGAATCGAGAATCTTGATATGATACAATAGAAGTAGGTAACCCAAAGTGAACCCATACAAATTGAAAGTACATATGAGTTGTCAGTTCAACAGTGACTTGCTTTTTACAAGGCATTAAGATACACATTTTGCTGAACCAATCAACTACTACAAACAAGTAATCATGTCCCTTCCTAGACATAGGTAACCCCTCGACAAAATCCATTCAAACACTTTCCCATGGACGGGAAGGTACATGAAGTGGTGTACAACCCCAATTTCCTATTGCTAGGTTTACTTGTTGCACACATTACACATCCTTTAATATATTTTGATACAGTTTCTTGCATGTGAGGCCAATAATAGTATTTTTGCATTTGAGTCATTGTTTTGCTTACCCCAAAGTGTCCTGCAATTAATGACATGTGTGCTTCTCTAATTACCTGTGCCTGTTCACCTTTTGGAATACATAACTTCCCTAAATGATACAACAAGTTATCTTGCACATAGTAATCTTGCTCTTCTACATGTTTGCCTGTGATTAGAGCTGAATAAATTTCCTTAAAGTCTTCATCATTAGCATATTGTTCTTGAAAACTTTCATGTACCATGGAACTACCTTTAAGGATAATCAAAGCATTCATAACAGGAGGCCTTGAAAGCAAATTTGCTACTTTGTTATGGACACCTTTCTTGTACTTAATTACCAAATGAAACTGTTGAAGAAAACCCATCCACCTAAAGTGCGTACTTTGTTGCAGTTTAGACTGTGAGTGCAAGTACTGAAGTGGCTGGTGATTAGTGTGGATTACAGTTTCTTTCCCCACTAAGTAGTGTTTCCATTTTTTAACACTCTGAACTAATGCATAAAGTTCCTTATCATAAGTAGGATAGTTAATCATTGCACCTGAAAAGGTTTCAGAGTGGTAGTAGATTGGTTTATCTCCTTGCATTAGTACCGCTTCCATGGAAAATCCACTTGCATCTGTCTTGATCTCGAATGGTTGTTGTAGATCTGGTAAAGCCAGAACTGGTGCTGTGGTCAACTTTTCCTTTGAAGTGTCGAAGGCCTTTTGCTGTGGACCTCCCCATTGAAAAGTTGTCTTCGTACTGGTCAATGCGTGCAATGGCGATCCAATGTAGGAGAAGTTTGCAATGAACTTCCTCCAGTACTGGACTGCACCTAAGAAACTTCTAACTTCTATGACTGTACTTGGCTTAGGCCATTTTATAATAATTTCGACCTTTGCAGGGTCTACTTTCAATTGACCACCACCTACGACATAGCCTAAGTACACTAAGGCTGTCTTAGTGAATTCACATTTTGACATCATTACAAAGAGTTTTTCTTTTCTCAATACATCAAAAGCTTTTTTTACATGACTTACATGATCTTCCCAAGTTCAACTGAATACAAGAATATCATCTAGATAGACTATGACAAAATCATCAATAAAAGGACGAAAGACATCATTCATGACTCTCATAAATGTAGCTGGTGTACTGCAAACCCCGAAGGGCATGACCAACCACTCGAACAGTCCCTGTTTTGTCTTAAATGCAGTTTTCTAGATGTCACCTTCCACAATTCTTATATGATGATATCCGCTACGCAAGTCTAACTTAGAGAAATAAACTGCATGTTTTAACTGATCAAGTAAATCATCAATTTGGGGAAGAGGATATCTATTCTTTACCGTTATCTTGTTCAGGGCTCGATAGTCGATGCACATTCTCCAAGACCCATCCTTCTTTGGAACCAACACAATTGGAGAACCACAAGGAGATGTACTAGGATGGATGACTCCTTTTTCCACCAACTCCTGAACTTTCTTTTTGATTTCTTCATTCTACAAAACTGATAAATGGTACATGCCGATGTTTGGAAGAGGCACATCCTGCTGTAAATGGATTTCATGTTGTATCTCTCTCTTAGGTGGCAACCCCTTTGGTTCCTGAAATAAGTCATCATAAGTAGAAACTATTTTGACCATCTTAGTTTTACGCTTTGGATCACACCCCTTAAATGCTTCAGCCTTTTCATCCTCTTGAGGTTTTACAAGCATTAATATAAAGTTCTTACTAGAATTGACCAGCATTGACTAGTGCAAGATTAGTCTTAACTTTGTGTGCACGTACAATGTATTCTATCCCATCCTTAAAAAGATGATACTTATTCTCCCCCCTATAAAAGATTGCTTTTCTGTCATACAGATAAGGACTCCTTAAGGCAAGCCCACAAATATCCAAAGGAACAACATCTACCTCTACCTCATCAACAAAGTTTGCAGTGATAGCAAATTTCAATTTACATTGTTTCATTACTTGTAGTTAGGCATCATTGCAAACCCATCCAAGCGGAAATGGCTTTGGATGAGGTGTTGTAGTTAAATTAAGTTTCTTTACCACCTCTTCAGATATTAAGTTGACTTGAGAACCCGTATCAAATAGTATGTCAATCTTAGTGTGCTTAGTTACAACTTGAATATGAAACAACTCATTCTGTTGTTTATCAACTTTAGGAGGAGTAGATACTTTACTTGTACTTGCATAAGAAACATTTGCATCAGAAGAGAGTATTATACCTTTCCCTTTACCTTGGATCTCGGTAGCAGCAATCTGTGTTTCATCTCCGAAATCAGATCCAAGATCTTGTTGAATCATTGCAATAGTCTTTTGCTTGCCTTTATTGCCTCCATATCTTTTTGGCCTTAATTCGGGATGCAGCTTCCAACATTTTGAATCATCATGCCCCCCTTTCTTGCAATGGGAGCATGTGGGCTTATCACCCTCCTTAACTGTAGCTGTCTTTTTCCCTTTGCCTTTATCTTTGTCTTTACCTTTACCCTTAGACTTCCCCTCAGACTTAGATGGTTTATTTGAGAAATTAGCACTGAAAGTATTCTTGCCCCTTGACTCTAAATGAGTGGCTTGGACTGACACTTCATCCAGATTATTAGGACTCAACATTAGAATAGTATGTCTTAGGTAAGAATGCAAACCACCTATGTACTTAAGTAGTGTATCTTGAGTATACAATGGAACATTTAAAGCAATAGCCCGTTTTCTAAACGCATGGGTGTAATCTTGGACAGACTGACCCTTACCTTGCCTGAAGGTTTGCCAATTCATTGTTAATTGTTGCATATAACCTAAAGGATAAAACTATTTTTCAAGGGTAGCAACAAATTCCATCCAAGTCATATTAACCTTACCATGGTGAGCAATTTCCTTCCTAGTCCTACTCTCCCACTAGGTGAGAGCTGTACCTCCCAACCAGAGAGTGGCTAACTGGATCATATAAGCATCTTCTGTTAGGCCTTGAACCCTACAATATACTTCTACCTATTGGATCCAATCATCTAACTTTTCGGCATTTAACCCCCCACAATACTTGGGCAATTCAAATTTTACATCCAGTTTGATAATAGGCTTAGACTTGCTTTCGAAAGGATTAACAGTAGTAGAAGAGGAGAAGAAGAAGGGGAAGATGGAGAAGGGGAAGATGGAGGAGATGGAGCTTCTGGATCCTTTCCTCCTTTGTCCTTTCGATCTTCCTTCTTTTCTCGCTTCGAAGAATCTCCCTTTTTGCGCTTCTTCTTGTCTGCATAAAGCTCTTGCTCAGTACTTTTCCCAGCTTCAGTTTTGTCCATTGTTGGCAAAGTCCTTCGTTTGCCGATCTCAGGATTGTATTCTTCTAGCTCGCCTTCACCTTGCTGAAGCTTGGAGCGCGTTAGCATTCGATTATGCAATACTAGTCAAAACAAAGCTCTGATACCAAATTTGATCTATTTTTCGAATCTATGACAATTGAGTTCGAATGCGTAACGTTACAATTTTAAATCCATAATTAATTAAATGAAATTAACACACAAATATAATTAAATAAATAGGAATAACAAGTGATGAAAATCAAAATGAGAGAAATGAGAGAAAATGCAAAAAAAGTTCATAACGGAGTTTGTCATAAAAACGACGTCTCCGGGCCCCTCTCCAATGAGTGGACTGATCCGATTAATTCTCCAGAAAATCAGTACATAACTCCGGCATAGTTTCTCTCTGTTTTACAAAGAAATTTTGAAAAGCTCCTCCAAAGTGCGCAAGAACAATCTCCTTGAAAGCACGGGATGAGAGCAAAATTTTCCTAAGATAATTCTCCCAAGTCACCACTTAGCTTTTCACATCCTACCCCCCTCCTTTAATACTAAAAATTTACTCGATTTGGTGTGTAACCAAATGATTTACAATATCTCCCATATCCTCCATTTTTACATAAAAATCTTGAAAAATCCCCCCATTACAGATAAAATAAATTAAAAGTCCCCTTTTGGTTACAAAAATATTTCTTTCTGGAGGCATATATGCCGTCAATATTTTTAGCCCCATAACCATATGATATAATTCGGCTTTTAAAATATTAAAGAGTTGGCTCTCCTTAATAATAGGGGATATTTTCTGTTTATTATATTAACCCCTTAACATATATTTTTAAATAGCTATTCTAAAGGGGTTTATCCCATTTAAATAGGATTTATCCCATAGTTGCCGCGAGACTAGTACTGGTACTGGTACGGGAGACTGGTACCGGTACCGGTACAACATTTTTTTGAAAATAGGAGACGGGGGTACTTGGAGACGCCATTTTTTTTTTAATATAAAAATTAATAATATATAGACAATCTAAAAATATAATGACATTGAACTTTCAAAACAATAGCAATAGTAAAGTTTAAGAATGAACATAACTTTAAATACACAAAATTGAAAATTCAAGTCCAAATGCCATTGTCACATTGTGTCAAAGAGTCAAAGAGTTTCAGTTCATACTTCAAATTTTATAATCATAGTTCCAACTTCTAAGTTCACATTTGACATTGCATATTCGATTACATATTGAAATTCAAAAATATTGATAGTTCGATTGGCTGATATGCAAACAAAAAACAAAAATCAGAAATCTATCTGATATCTGAATCTCATATCATCTACACCACATCAATATCATCCATGTCAAGGTCCTCAGCTATGATGCTCTCCAAATACTCATCACTCTCTAACTCAGGTTCCTCTGCTGGTAGTAGAACTGGGGGTAAATCAATAGGGCCATCTGGTTCAACCACTTCATCCACTATGGCTGCAACATCTTCAGCAGGGGAAATTTGGTCCCATTTTGCTGGAGGACCTTCATTGTATGTAGGATCTACACGAGAGAGAAGGCGAAGTGAGCTCTGAATGTACACCAGGTTCTCTGCTTTCTTTGACCCCAATCAGTTCCTCTTTAGTGAATGAATAAAACCATAAGTACTCCAATATCTCTCACAAGATGAAGAGCTAGCTACTTGTGAGAGTAATCTTATAGCAAATGATTGCAATTTAGGGGTTTCACCTCCATGGTTCCACCACCACTCTATAGGGTCTTTCTTTGCTTGCATATCATATAAAACTTCCACGGAAGAAAAGTCACCATGCCCACTTGAAAACTTATTCCATTGACTCTTTATAAGTGATGCTTCCTCACCTCGGCCATATATCTTTTTTATTGCAGCCCAAAACCCCTTCATTACCTCTCTATCCTCATATGAAGCCCTCTTATTTGTCTCTTGTATATTATGCCATTTAGGATTTAAGGCATAGGCGACACAATGAAGAGGTGTGTTAAGTTTGTTCCATCTTCCATGTAACTTATCTTCTATCAAAGGATATAGAGAAGGATCTTTTGCATCTGTTATTTGCTTAATTCTTTCTCACATGGAATCTATTTCTTCATAAATTTCCCCTAAACATGGCTTGTCTGAATCTGCAAATTTGATCACCTCACATATGGCCTAAATAAAGTCCACAACAAATTTAACATCAGCCCAAAAACGATCATCAAGGATTATACCTCTCACCTCAACTGCATCATTTGATGTAGATTGCCTCCAAGCTGCCCATGCATCACTAACAACCATGGAACACAAAGCACCTTTCACTTAACAAAGACGGTGAAGAAGAATAAAATAAGAAGCAAACCTTGTATCAGCTGGTTTGAGAAGCTCCACCTTGGCAAATTTTCAATAAATAGCTTGTGTTTGGTGATGATTGCATATAAACATTTGAATTTTTCTGCCCTTTTCTATGAGAGCTGAAACCCACTCAAACTTGCCAATATCTTTGAGTGCATTATTCAACGAATGCACACAACATGGTGTCCAAAATATATTCTTGTATTTCTTTTGCACCAACATGCCTGCTGCTTTACAAACAGGGGCAGCATCTGTAACAATTTGGACTACATGTGATGCCCCTACGTCCTCAATGCCGTCACATAGCTGGTTATAAAGGTACTCTACATTTTTTTCATGCCCCGAACAATCCAATGCCTTCAAAAAATAAGGGCCTTTGCTGCATGTTACCATGATATTAAGTAGTGGATGGTTTCTAGTATCCGTCCACCCATCCATCACAATGCTGCATCCTTCTGAAATCCACACTCTTTTCAATGGTGCAGTTTGTTGCTCTAATCGAATTTTTTCTTTATCAATTAGAGTAGTGCGAAGCTTTTCATACATAGGTGGTCTATATCTAGTTGGTGCATTGTTGATTGCTTGGACCATCTCTATATAGAAAGGTGATCTAGCAACATTAAATGGTATTCCATTGGCATAAAAGAAGCATGCAATTGCTGCATCAACCGCTTCTCGACCTTGCACATCAAATAATCTGCCAATGGGGTTTGAGCTACCAATGTGTGGCCTCTTGTGAGAACTGGATGCTGCTACATCTCTTGAAGACACATCCACCTCTGCCTCTCTATTGATATTCTGATTTTGATTTGCAACAGTGTTTGTTGAAGCGTGAGAGCTCATATTAGAAACTTTACCATTAGCCCTTTCTTCATCCCTCACAGCCTCATATCGATCCACCTCATTTATACAAGGATCAACACCTTTTCCAGGTATGTGAAGAAAATGAGCCCTCACCCTTGTGTAAGTACCTTGCCATGACATTGGGCATAATTTGCATGAGATCGTGGATGTTCCACCTGAACCCTTTGGCCCCTTAACACGATCAACATACTTCCACAACGGATACAAGCTTTGTTTGTTTCCCCCACTTGACATTCTTGATTCAATGATTCAAATTCTACACAAAAAAAAAACAAAAAAACATTATGATTAGAAATCAAATGACTATAGCTAAAGTTATGAAAAAGGAAATAGAAAAAAATAAATAAATTGAAATGGCTGTAGCATGTAGCTAAAGTTATGAAAAATCAAAAAAGAAACAAAAAAAGACATGTCTTTGAGGAAATTATTTAAATGAACCATGATTCAGATTGCACAATGCACACATCATGAGCAGTAGCACACTCAAAATGAATCCAAAATCAGGAAGGCCATAAAAATTTAAAAATTAAAATGGTACATGCTTTTAGTTTTTGACATTTTGTGTAAGAGACAAATGATCAAATCACATCCACAGACCAGTAATCTCCAGGTAGCATACTCATGAGACTTGATCCATGACTCAGTCATTATTACAGTGCAAGCTAGGAGCCTATTTTAAAAATTTTAATTTTATTATTTTTCAGATTGTTATTCAGTATTACTATTCACTTATTTGTTTTATTTAGAATCAGTATCACCAATAATCTCCACAAGGGCATTGCCCCTGTTTAAAATCGTGGCATACTGCCACGATTTTAAACAAGGGCAATGCCCTGGTGGAGATTACTGGTGAATAAAATATTAAAATGGCATGCATGATGAGTTGATGACTACCCTGTAGCCTCAAAGGCATTAAATTTTTTCTTTATTTTCTCTATTTTTTTCTTAAATTTTTGGTGCCCTGTAGATCGATAACTGAAGTCTAATATTGATCACCATTCACCAGTAATCTCCACAAGGGCATTGCCCCTGTTTAAAATCGTGGCATACAACCACGATTTTAAACAGGGGCAATGCCCTTGTGGAGATTATTGGTGATTCTAAAATTCTAAATACAACAATGTCAACAAATAAATGAAAATCAAAATACCAAATGGCGAATAGAGTCTAGACGGAATGGTGAATACTGAATAAATTAATAAAATGAAAGTTCAAAGATTCAAAAATGAAAATGAAAAAAACACTTATTGTGTATTCTTCAGACTTCGATTCCTCACTTTTCTCTGTCGTAAGCCTCTACAAGCTCC